>CM060704.1:24184150-24584150 GCA_030686995.1 Artemisia argyi
GGATGATTTGAGCTTTAAAAGTGCATCAAGATAATGAGCTTGTGGTTGCAACGGTTGTGAAGATAATGGTGTGATATGTTGATGAACAAAAGTGTGTAATGTATGCTTAACATTAATATTATTAGGTATAGATGTTGAGTTTACTTTGAAAATCTTAAGAGATTTTAAAGGTTTATGACGGAATGGTATCCTTAGGACCTAAACAGGATAGTACTTCTAAGGGATAAGAGAGAAGAATTGATAACTATCCCAAGATAGTAGTTGAGATTATCTCATAAATGAAAACTTTCAAGAATGAAATTAGGTAGTACAAATAAGGTGTTAAGATCTTGCTGAGTGGTAAGACACTATCGTGTCTCTAGATCATTTTAAAGAATTCTGGTGGTTTATCGAGTTCAAGCAGGAAATCAATCTAAACATAACCCTAGTACAACTATTATCAGTATTTGAAAATTTTAAGTCGAACATAGTTAGTCAGACTATGTTCCACTGTCCCTAGGATAAATATAGGTGACTAGTCTATATTTAGCCGAGGTTCGATAAAATTTTCAAATACCTAAATTAGGTATACTTGTGATATGTCCGTTGCTTTTGAGAAACTGTCAATAAACAAAGGCGATGTCAAACCATTCAGTTGCAAGTCCCGCCCATACAAGACTTGTAACCTATGTTTTCACATTCCATTGCATAGAAGATAGTACGGGTAGATACGTGTGTGGAAAGGAAGTTTTAAGTAATTCTAAAACAGTCCATACTTGGCCAGGATCACGAGCTTTTAATAATGAAGGTTTCAGAAGAAAACTTTGATGAATGTAGAAAAACTTCAGCTTTTGTAGATGATGGATTTGTTTGTCCTTTAGAAATCTCATATTCTATTTAGAAATCGATAGATTGTGATGGGTTTTTGATATCATAAGAAATGATATTGATGATGTGATGGAATAATTCCAGAGACCATTGCACAAATCACAATGTCTCGGAAGTAGATTAGACCATTGTGCAATTCACAATGTCTAGGAAGTAGGTTTGACCATTGTGTGACTCAAAACATTTGAGAAATGATTAAGACCATTGTATCATACAATGTCCGGGAAATAGGAAAGACCATTGCAATCAGTTACAATGTCTTGGACATAAAATGTTGGAGTAGGAACATGATTGGGAGAATGTAGTTGTGCCGAAATGCCCTAGAATAGGCATACGCAGATATGTTTAGATAAAATGATTGAAAATAACTTGAATGTATATATCAATATACTTATATATGTTCGTGTAGTGTAAAATGCCTAGTGTGTATATATCAATATACTTATATATGTTCATGTAGCATAAATGCTTACGGGGAAATGCTCAATTATGTTAAGGGTACATATATCAATATGCAATTATGTTTGTGTAGCATAAAAATGTCTACGGGGAAATGCTCAAAATGGGTATATATGAATATATACTAATATGTTTGTGTACAATAACATGCTTACAGGAAAATGCTCAAATGTGCTAAGGGTACATATATCAATATACTTATGTTTGTGTAATATAAAATGCTTAATAAGTCCATAATCGTCTGGAGGATGGAAGACATGGAGAGCGGAAGGCTATAAAAATGTTTTTGCTTGTAAGTGTAGTTATAGTTTAGGTCTCAATTAGACCCGTTTCTCTATAACCATGGCTCTGGTACCAATCTGTAACACCCCCAGTTCATGGATGCAGCGGAATTCAAACTGGGTGTTACTCGACGGCACAATAGTCACAATGATAGAAAACGAACTCTAATTGAGTCGTTTTAAAAGATTTATCATTCAAATTATATAAATATCAGAGATTACAAAATGAGGTCTCAAATGGTTCCATGTTTACAAATTACATTAAACGAGTTTTTGAATGATAATAGAATTTATAGCCCTCTTGAATATCTGTGCCCTTCCGTGCCATCCTTGATCATCATGGACCTGAAATACATGCTTAAGAGGTCAACACAAAGGTTGAGTGATATTCATAGAGTTTGTTTAATGGTTGAACACAATATGTTGGTAGTATGAGTTAATTAGACTCATACTTATGTTGGAAAACAAAATAGTTATTATTATATACTAAGCTCATGCAACCAATACGTTAACGGGTACCAATATCAATCGGCGGTTTTGTTGGCCCAGTAAGTACTTTGCCGTCATACTTAATGTTTCAAATATAGTGCATTCGTTTGAACTAATCTGCTCAAACAAATGGGATTCGTCAATCCCAATAGTCCTATTCACAATACTCGCTCTCACTAATACTAGTGATTAAATGGTTCATGATATGGGGCCTAGGATTGGCAAGGAAGGTACTTAGTAATAATAAAACAATCAGGCAGCATACAGTTTCAAAGCATTGTGTTCGGTTTAAAATAGCATGTATTCCCCCCAAGGGTTTGTAAAACATTGAAGTAATGTAAAGTGGGGCTATGAACTCACCGTAAGTTGGATGATGTATAATGAGAATGATGGATATGCCGTGAGAACTTCTACGAGCAACTTAGAATAATTGTTGCAACTTAGGTTTGGAATAATGTCTAAGAAAACGAAGAATTGCCTATATATGTCTTGCATTTAGTCCATGATGTAGTACTTAGTATAGTATAAGTCTTTGAAAAGAAATGGTTCATGAAACATGTATAGTTTATATATCGTTTACTACCGTTCGGGCCGAAATAATTCAGAAGTCATGTAGTAAACGTTCGAGGAGCCAGGATACTTTAATTCGTAAATCCACAACTCATCTCGATGGCTTACTTAATGAACTCCTCACATGAGGCTCCCTACTATTGTAGTATTTGATAATATATATATATATATATATATATATATATATATATATATATATATATATATATATATATATATATATATATATATATATATATATATATATATATATATATATATATAAGTTTTGATCCGAAAAGTTACATGTCCAATATTTGAATAAACTTAGGAAAGTTTATTTTTACATGAAGATTGTTATTAGGGTAAGTTTCTTAAGTCTTGTATGACAATTACTTATAAGATCTCATGGTTCTTTAGATGAAGTAGATCCAAATTGTATGTTTAAGTTATCGCCAACTCTTTAGCTCATGTTTTCGCCTAAGTAAGTTTATATGGTCATTTAGTCATGGCCTTGCCGTGACCTTTGGTCATTGTTCCATGGTCTTGAGACTCAACCTTGGCTCTAGCCATGGTTGTGGTCTTGAATCTAGGTCATTAGACCTCTTGTTCTTTTTAAACAATAACAATTATATAGTGACTTATATATATAAAATAGCTGTTAAGAAACTGAAGAAAATCTCATTCGTTATTGGTTTTCTGGAGACGTGCTCCTGAGTTTTTGAAGAAAACGTGATTCCGGACAACTTTCGTGTTTTAACTTTTTCATGAAACGGACTAGAAGGGCCTCTTTTTGCGTGTTTTATGTTCTGTCACAGAAGGTATTTAGGCAGTTTTGCCGTAAAGTTTTGGTAACTTCAAATGGTCATAACTTTTGACTCGTGTACTCGTTTTAGGTGGTTCAAATTGCTATGTTTTCCTTGTTAAGTCCTCTACTACAATATGTAATTGTCCAATATCATTTATATACTGTTTTGGTCAGATTTTACCATGAAAGTTACTAGTTTACTTGTTTAACTAACATAAGTTAACATATATATACCAATACTTGTTTTACTCATTTTTATACATCATGGACATAATCATAAGACAATATATAGCATGAATGATATGTAAATAGCATGAATATGATATTTAACAAGAAGTATGTTAGGGTTTGCTTACAACTTTGGGCTTTCTAAAAGAAAGGAAGTTAAGAACAAGGATTAGGACACTAAACCTATACTTGCAAACCCTTCACCACAACTCTTGCAAGCCCTTGCTATAATCCTTTTGAAAACCTTCTTAGCTCAGCCCTAGTACCCTTGTGTAGCTCCTAATTCAACCATGGAATCACCAAATAAACACTAGTTTCATGTACAGAATAACTAGGCCTTTAACTTTGTAGTGTAACTTATAGTTTGAAGATCAAAGGATCATGGTGCTAGGGATTATAGGGTGTTTGGTTTTGGTGATGAAAAAGGAAGAGGATGAGCTTGCTATTTATAGGAAGATGAGGAGGTTAGGAAGGTGCAATGAGGAGGTTAGTTGCAAGATTTAGTCAAAGCTTACAAATGAAGCTAATCAAAGCTTACAAAGGAAGCTTATACACATGTATGGATCCTAGGGCACAAGGCATGAGATCAAGACACATAATAGGTGAATCCCCCCCCCCTCTAAGTCGGCCAAGGCTGATCTAGGGTGACTAGATGAGTAGTCATGGTCTTATCTAAGTTACGGAGTGAGTTTTGGTCCCGGTAATTGCTAACGGTAAGTCGTAAAGTCCTGAAACTTAAAATCGGGTATCCTAAAAATATGAAACTTATAAATATGTTAGAACTTATTAATATAACCTATCTTAGCATATTTAATGAGTTATAAGTTCTATCGGGTTGCTTAAACGCTGCTAAAACTGGAAACGCGGGTCTAAAACGCGTAATTCGCATAAAACACTGAACTGGAAAACGTAAAATTCCAAAACTTTTGGAATTGTCGTAAAATGAGAGAAAATCACATTTCTATTGTTTACAATGTTTTATGGACATATCGGGATGCTGGAATGACGTTTAAGCCAAAAAGTAAATCTCGGACACGGTTTTGTGATTTTTGTAGAAATGATCCGACGTGTGTCAAATTCTCGGATTATCATTAAAATAGTTTAACTTACTAGAATATGAAATAAAAATTTCAGGAGTAAATAGTAAAAAGTGAATAGTAAAAAAATTTGGGATTAGAAATTAACCTGAAAATGCGAATTGTTACATTGTTTGTGTTTACGACACTTAGGTTATTTTATGTTCAAATCATTGTTAGAGGAGGATTGGGGAATTCAGTGACCCAACAGTCTCCCCCTATTTGGATATATAAATAGCCTAAGTGTCTCATGATTCAGTGTGAGTTGGCATGGGTCTTCATCTCTCACTGAGTGTTGATGTAATTATAGTAGGACACAGATAACTTAAAAGAACATCAAAGTTTATTAATAGTTATTACAATTCCTACTGATAATACAAAAAAAAAAAAAAAAAAAAAAAATAGTGGTTGCAGATTCATAGCCAAGTGCATCAAGCTTTGCCTTCTTGGATCTCAGGAGGTGTTTCTCAGGGTGCTCCTCAATCTTAGCTTTAAGGTCCTGGAAGAACCTTGCGTTTTCAGCACACCTAACAGGAGAAGCCAGCATCGGGTACATAAGCATCGCCTTAATCCCTGCCCTGTCAATGTTTGACCATCTTTGGAAAGCAGGGTTTTCATACTCATCAGTAACGCACAAACCTCTTTCAGGGACTTCAAACACTACATTGTCCATGAAGGTGATTCCTTCAGGAAGGGACCTGTCACAATCCAATCCTGGGACCTTGATCTCAGGCTCCAACTCAATTTTCTTCCTCTTCCTTTTGGAGACCTTTGGTGGAGCAGTTTTCAGGCATTTCCATCAGTCTTTCATACCTGAGCTTTAGAGATTTCAGGAGACTAGGAACCACCACATTTTCTTCTTAGAGATGATTGGTCGGAGCTCATCCAACTTAGAGATGCCAAAGTCAGCGAACCTGAATGGATCATGGATGTCCATTACTCTTTGGTCTTGCCCTCTGAAGACTGTGATAATTGCAGGCTTGGTGTTGCGATGGATTTTGATGTCAGTGATGGTTTTAGGTTTTAGTCTTTCCTTCATCACCCATGTGTACCTTTCAATCCTGGTCTTTCTGATCTGAGCGTCATTCCTGAACTTTTCTTCTCTGTGATTTTTCAGGGCGCTCATCTCTTCTTCCTGAGCCTTTTTTAAGGCAACTCCAGCTTGCTCAGTGGCTAGTTGCTCAGTATCCAACCCAATTTTCTCAGCTTCCTCATGAACAACCTTTATGAGTTCAGGTTTGCTCATTCTTTCTTCAACAGCTACCATTTTAAGTATTTCATCTCTCTCCAAGTAGGCCTGAATTTGAGCATCAGTGAGGTGATGGACTACCGCATTGATCTCAAATGGAACTGTGATTGGTTCATCAGGATTCTGTCTAACAATGGTGGAGGCAAACTTCAGCACTCTTACTAGTTCAGGTGTTGTAGCAATGCTTTTGCCTTTATCCGGCTGACGAGATGAAGAGACTGTTTCTTCTTGTGGTTGAACTGATGAGATTGGAGTGGCCTCAGTGACATGCTCCCCCTCAGTGTGAGAGGGCTGTCCTCTTGAAGCAACATCGGTAGCTTCATCTTGGGCTTCAGTATGAGGGGCATCAGTGACATTCTCCCCCTCAACTGGTGCCTGAGCTGTTGTGATGGCAAGAGTTGGAGTGACTGATGCAGAAGGAGAGGAACCCTTGAAGGCCTGGTAGATCTTAGTCATCATGGATTTGATGTCTGAGGTGTCCTTCTGAATTGTGGAGACTTTGGCTTCAAGGGATGCCTGAGCGTTCTCCATTGCAGTCAAACGAGAACCAAAACTCCAAGCTATAGAGGCTGATTTTTGAGACTGAGCAGCCACTGAAAGATCCAAGGCAGCAAGGGAGGTTTTGACAGCCTCCACTGAGTTACTGAGAGCCTGAAAATTGAAGGACTTCATCAGGTTGAGTAGCTCAGTGAGATGCACGGAATTGAGCTGATAGGTCTCTGATGCCTGGAGAAGCTTCCTGGTAAGTTCAGGATCATCCTTAACTGATTCTTGAATGGACTGAACCCCTGTATTCAGCTTGTTTAGGGATTCAAGGAACTTGTTAAGGTGGGAGACACAAATATTTGTGTTAGGGAGAAGGAGACTGAGGCATTTTGCTCCCTGACATCATCATTAAAATCTTCAACTGCATCTTTGAGGTTGAAGTAATGAACCGCCTGCTCAGTGTGCATGTCAAAAACCTGATCAGTGACTCCCCTGAACAAGGCATTGGTCACCTTCTTGATGAACTTAGTAAATAACTTCCCAGTGAGAGGAGCTTGATTATCTCCTGAGGATTCTGAGTCAGAGTGAGGTTCAGCAACTTCAGTGTCAGAGGGTTGAGGAGACTGAGGGATAGGTTCAGGGACTATCTCTTCAACCACCATATCATCTCCGGCTTCAAAAACCTTCTCGTCATTGTGGAAGTCATCATCAGAGAACAAGGCTGCCTGAGCATCAGCCATGGACTGAATCTGCAACAAAGGTTATCCGACTCCTCTTTATAAGAAGACTTGCCTCTGTTTTGGCCAGGTCCTGACCCCTCTAATCCAGTAGACTGGGTTTTATCTACCTTATCCTTAGAGCCAGTTCCCAAGTGGTGGGCACCTCCGGGAGTGGTTTTAGGTTCCATATCAGCGGGTGGCCTTTTTCCCTCTGAATCTTTGTCCCCCGTGACCCTTTCAGACACTGATGGGTGTTTCCCAGTGTCATCCTTAGGAATCGTGATTGTTGTGTCCCTATCAACGGGTTTTATGAGTCCCTCTAAGTCTTTGGGAAGAGTTTTTGTGTCCTCAGACAAAAGCTTTGTTCTGCGAATGTCCTCATCAGGCACCTGAGTGGGTTTACCCCCTTTCCAACAGGCTTGCGTTAGCCTGCCGAAGATTTAGAGGTGGTAACTCCCTGATGCTTGGGTTGTGATTTATCCAAGCCTTTAGCAGGATGTGAAGTGGTGTGGGTCCCCTTCTCAGTGGAGTAGTGCTACCCCACCGAGGATATAGGACCCCTTGCTCCCTGAGATCCTGGTTGTGATTTTCCAGAGCCTTTAGCAGGATGTGGAGGTTGGGTTGATTCCAACTCCACTGACTTGTTTATGTCAGCAGAGCCTTTGGGAATGGGTTTGCCCGAGGACACTGAGTGTGATGTCTCAGTGCCCTCCGTTGGCCTTTGTTTTGGGGTCAATGATGCGGTTATGATCCTGAGGGTGTCAGCGGTCAGGGTCTGTTGTTGTTGGCCCCTTGTGTCAGGCCTGGGGACAGAGGTCTCAGTGGCGAGTGACTTGGGTTGAGCCACCTTCCTGGACCCCTGTCCCTTCTTCCTCTTCACCTTCTTGGTGGGAGAGGGAATTGGTGAGATCTTGTTGTCACCCTGGATAGCAGTATGCATATACATTGTCAGGGCGACAGGTGTAACCTCAGCAGGGTCACGAGAATAATTAGCCTTGTGTAAGACATCAGGCTCAAAGCCTACTGCATCAGGCTTAGCATACTCGGACCCCAGCTAGTCTTGGAGGGCGCAGGAAATGAATCTAGGGTATGACATGAGTTTTTGCCTAGACTTCCCACCCAACTTTGCAATGAGGTCCCTGAAGATAATTTCTCCAAGGTCAATCTTTTTACCCTCTATGAGACAGTACATTATCATTACTTGAGTAGTGTTCAATTACTCAGTGGTGGATTTATTATCCCCAAGGACCTGAATGACAAAGGTCATCAGGATCCTCCAGGGGGCAGGGAACCAGGTTTTGATGATTGGGGCTTTGGATAGGAGGGCCCCTGGAGTCACCTCAGGGTGATTTTTGTCATAGGGGCCAAGTTCCAGCAAGATTACCTTCACATCCTCTTCAGTGGGTTGGGTAGCAAAGGTCTCAGCATAGTCAAGGCCAGTGGCTTTGACAAAGGTCTTGTAGTTAAGATTAAGGAACTTAGTCCCATTCTTTACTGAGAACCTTATGATGGCCTCCTTTGGTGCATCAGAGTTTTCAACCACCGCTGTGCATCAAAATTCCCTCAAATAGTCATGATAGATGACAGAGGGGGTTTTTATGAATGTGTTGGTGAGGAAACAGTTTTGTAGAAACTTCACCACATCCCTGTATTCAGGGAACCCTTGAGGGTAGGCAAAGTTTCCCACCACATTGTTTTTGGTCAGGTCTACGCTTTCCATTTGGAAATCCACATTGGGAGCATATTTGATGACTTTAGAAGAAGCCATTTGTGTTGAGAAAAGGTCTGGTTTGAGAAAAATTAGTATCAAAGATGGAACACACACAGTTTGAAAAGCAAATTAGTTCTTGAAATAATTTTGCAAGAGTTTTGATATGTTTTGAAAGCGTGTGTGTGTTTTTCTTTGTGGGGGTATTTATAGGGAATGGATTAGGGTTAAGCTGTTGCGGATATCAAAACATTTTGATATTAATTCAAAATGGGTTATAAAGTATGTTTGATATCCGCATTAAATAGCACAATTCCCATTACCCCATTTTTTCGCAACATGATTAGAGGAACAGTTGCGTGGCTCTGCAAAAGACACTTTTGCAGAGTGATGTCATCACACAAGTATTTGTGTGAGAGGGAGCATTTAATGCTCAGTGGTTTTGGTGAGGTAAATGTAGGGGCCCAAGATGTGGATGTCAGTTGTGTAAACAACATATATTCCTATATTAAATAGGAATCAGTTACCTACCTGGGACATTTACTAACTAAGTACTTAGAGCATTTAGTTAGGGTATTCAATGCCATTTTATATCTTGAGCCCCCCTGAATGAATTGTCATTCAGTGAGTTGATGATCAGTGATGAAGTTCATATCACTAAGAGAAAGGGGTTTATTCAGGGACCAGGAGTATTTACATCAGGTTGGAATAAATTTTATTAGTTGCTTGATTTAATGTCCAACATGCCCAACTCAGCTTTCATTCTAGTGAAAGTGGGTTCATCCAAGGGCTTGGTAAAAATATCAGCTAGCTGATACTCAGTGGGGATGAAATGTAATTCAATTTCTCCATTCATGATGTGGTCCCTGATGAAATGGCACCTAATGTCAATGTGTTTGGTTCTTTGATGAAGCATTGGGTTATTGGAGATGGCTATGGCACTGGTGTTGTTACAAAAGATGGGTACCATCTTGTACAGAACGCCATAGTCACTCAGTTGGCTCTTCATCCAAAGTACATTTGCACAACACCCTGCAGCAACCACATATTCAGCTTCAGCTGAGGACATGGCCACTGACTGTTGTTTCTTTGTACTCCAACACACAAGTTTGCCACCAAGGAATTGGCAGGATCCTGAAGTACTTTTTCTATCCATATTACATCCTGCATAGTCTGAATCAGTGTATCCCTTGAGATCAAACCCTGAACATTTGGGGTAATACAAACTAAGGTTGGGTGTACCCTTCAGGTATCTGATGATTCTCTTTACAGCAGTAAGATGAGACTCTTTTGGTTCAGACTGATATCTAGCCACATGTTGATATAAATAAATGACTAAAAACGTTATTCATATCTTTCGATATCTCTATGTTTTGATAATCACAAAACGAAAACACATCAAACCAAAGATCATGACGTAAACAAGTATTTAGTAGTAAATAATCACTTTCACCATCTAATCACTTAAGGTATGAATAAACATAGTGTTTAATGCATTATAAGATCAAAGGGATATTATTACAAAGTTTATTTTAATATATAAACTTATTATATATTTTTGAAAAACACTTTTGGTAATAAAGAAAAATGTTTTAATCATACTAAATATATGATTTCAAATTTTTAACCAAAATCAGTTAGTTTTTCACCAAATAAACTTTCACCACTAAAAAACAAAAAATCTGGCCGTTACAGCTGGGCGGCCCCTTAATTATAAAGGGCGGTCCCCTTAATTTTAAGGGGGCCGGCCTTGATTTAAGGGGACCGGCCACGCTCCTCTGTCAGATTTTGTTGCTTATAAATACCACCTTAAATCTGGAATTTTTCTCACCTTTTTGCACTAAAAACTTTCTGATTCCAACCTCCATTTCAATCTTAAAAATCCTTTGATCATATAATTCATAAGCCTTTGTTTCCAAGTGATCCAAAGCCTCATTCATTCAAGTGCAAAGAGAATAATACTTCTATTTATCAAAACTAGGAGTATTACAACTTAGTATCATCTTGCTATCTAAGTTGTTTGATTATTTCATCTTGTACATCATTCATTCTTTGGTGAATATAGTGTATACATTGGTTAGTTAGATTTAGATATAGGATCTAGATTTATTGAAGGTGTGAAGTAGTACTAGAAGTGAAGAAGTAGAGGTGGATAGGATTAGTGATAGAAGAAATAAGTTGTGGTAGTATATTGAAGTGGAGATAGTTGTGAAGATAAAGAAGTTGAAGCTTTGAAGTTGAGAAGACCTTGAAGCCTAGTGTTGTGAAGTAGTATATATCTTGGGGTAGTGGATAGGACTTAGTAGTGAATGTGTGAAGAAACAAGTGGCGTGAAGAAAAAGAGTTAGGAAGTAGTAAGTTGTGAAGAAGCTAGGAGCGAAGTAGAAAGTTGTGAAGAAGCTAGGAGTGAAGTAGAAAGGTGTGAGGAAGAATTGGTGTGAAGTAAATTGGTTTGAAGAAGTCGTGTAGAAGTTGTGATTGTGTTGTGACAAAGTTGTGGTGTGTAATTTGGTGTGTAAGGTTTTCTCCGCCATAAGGGAGGTTTTTGATCTAGTGAAGAAAACTCTCGAGTAGGTGACTCGGGGAGTGGAGTAGGGCAAGGAATGTGTCCTTGTAGCCAAACCACTATAAATCCTTTGTCTCTCGGTTTGATCTTTCCATCTCTCACTTTTTGATTAATTACTTATTAGCATTTCATACATAGTTATAATTGCTTGTGTTATGCATATATTGATTTCACATAAAGATCAAACTAAAATTCATTCATAACATTAATTTTACAAAAACAAACCAAGTACATAAACTAATATTAAAACACTTATACATATACATATACTTATATATGATATATGAGATTGCAAATCCTCCTTCAACATTATATATATATATATATATATATATATATATATATATATATATATATATATATATATATATATATATATATATATATATATATATATATATATATAAGTAGTGTTTATACAAAATCTTAAATAAACTAGCATCTATATTTTTGCATTAAAGACTTTTGAAAACTTACGTCTACTCTTTAGAAGCTAACTTTTATAAGACAAATAAAACGAAAAAGACGTAAAACTATTCAACCCCCTTCTAGTTTTCCACAATTGGTATCAAGAGCCAGGTCTAGCAAGATTTTTAAAATATATTGTATTTTAAAACTTGTAACGAGCTGTGGAATTTGAAAAATATCTAGAAGGGGAATTTACGGAAAAACCCCCATTATTTGAAAATGATCATTTTCTTGAATGGAAAAATATATTTGAAAATTATGTGAAATCAATAGATCTTGATCTTTGGCATATCATTTCAAATGGTGATCTTCAACCAACCAAAATGGATTTTGAAAATCAATATAATAATCTTCAAACAAATATTGATAAAAATACTCAAGCCAAATTACTTATTTTCAAAACTCTACCAAGAGTTGAATATGAAAGATTATTTTTTTGTAAAACGGCAAGTGATATTTGGAAATGTCTTTTAAAGTTTCACCAAGAGAAATGTAAAACCAAAGATGATAAACTTGATATTGCACAAGAAATAATTACTCTAGAAAATTTAATAGATAAATATTTAGTTGAAATAAACACATGTACTACTAGTTCAAATGTGATCATTGAAGGTATCAATAACGAAGAATACATGAGCCAAATCCGAAGAAAGAGTGTTAATAAATCATGGTGCAACAAGTACGAAGAAGACGATGAAAATACGGCTTGTGAGAATACTCAAACAAATGTGAATACAAGTATTGATGGCAAGGACTACATGCTTCTTGATCTAAGCGAAACTACAAATAAAACATGGAGCGACATGGACGATGGAATTGATCAACATATAGCATGTGAAGATTGTACAACTACAAATAAGGTACAATCCGAAACCGAACATTTTTGCTATGATCAATTTATATTAGAATTTTCAAAATTGGAAAACAACTTCAAACATCTTTGCAACATTGACTCAAAAATTATTTTTAAAATTGAATCTTCAATTTCCGTTGAAAATAACTTTGAAAAAGAAATAATTTTAGAAGATAAAATGTCTAGACTTGAAAGTAATATTGAAATTGATCTTGAATGTAAAAAATGCCAAGATTACAAACATGAAATTAAAATGGAAAATGAAAAAGCAAAAATGTTAGCCAAATTCGAAAATAGTTCTAAATCTTTAAAACATCTACTTAACACTCAAAAGTCATTTTATGATAAAACCGGTTTAGGATTTACCGCAAATGATTCTTTAACAAATATATCAAAACAAATAAAATTTGTTAAACCTAGTGGAGAAATTTAGAACTAATAGTATTTACATCCATTATTTTTCACTCTAGTCAAGAAAGTCATCGTTTGTTAATTTAAACAATATTTGATGAATTCTTGTACTTCTCGATGATATCCTCATCATGTGCATTTAAATGCAATGGATGTTCTCAACTAACCATTTCGGACCCATGAGAATCTGGGTACCAAGCTCTTTTTCATGTTTAGGTAGTTAACGAACGAAGAGTCTATTACTTTTTGGATTGCTCACCTTGCTCTCTTACTTTTAACGACTATTGGTTCCTATTACTCTGTTTCACATTCTACACACGATTTGCCTATAACGTTGTTGCGGTCATTTATTGTCTTGGCGTTCTGTTCTTCACTTTTTGAGTATTGACTATATGGTGTGTTCGTTACTACCTCAAGACGAAAGATTCTAGCACAACCATTCTTGATCTACACGACTTGTGATGATTGTTGTGATCGATTAAGTTTTTCGGATCTAGCCTCCTTGATCTTTATTGCGTTGGGATTTTACTTTGCTACTTCGACATGCTTTGGGCAAACTTTTAAGATGTCTTCTATTACTCTCATGCCCACTCTTAAATAAAAGCTGGACCTGAGGTAAGTTTTTTTTTCAAAAACTTATCAATATTACATTATATTAGAGTATGCTTTAATTAGTATATTAATATGATTTAATTTATAAGTTGCCATGCTTTTAGATCATTAATACTAATATATGTATACATGATATTAGGATAATTAACCCTCTTGTTGTTAAGTCTATTATCATTTTTCTTAGTCTTCATTTATATTGAAAATCTTCTATGATCTATAGTAGAATACTTACCATTTAAACTATATGATCTTACTAGTTGCATTAATAGATGTGTTATAATTAAGACTTGTTAGTAACTTAATATTATGATGTGTTTTGTGTACATATATATATATATATATATATATATATATATATATATATATATATATATATATATATATATATACACATATGTCTATCTTGTATCTATAGATGATTTACTTTATCCCTCTCTATCTCATTGCATTTAGATCATAAATATCTACCATCTCTCTTCCATATCTTTAGTTGCCATTAGAGATGATTATATGTGACAATGGGTGTAATTGATTCTCTTGAGTATGATAAGTTTCCATTTCAAATCCTTCACTTGCAATTTCTTGTTATCAAAATCAAAACATCATGTTTAAAACTTCTCTCTTTGAATAAAAATCTTTCAAATATCCATATTATTTTTCTTCAAACAACATGTTTAACTATAAGCTACCATAACTTTATTTTAATCAAAATCAAGATTGATTTTTTTTTAACATGTTATGAAACAAAACTCAATTTATTTTATTGTAATGCACACTTGAATTTATTTCAAAGCATTGTTGAATAAAACTAAAAACGTTTTATTTAAAACATATTTGATTATCTCACATGTGTCATACACTTCTATGGAAATGACATTCACAATTTGATCAAATCATTTCATGAGAATCATGGTTTGCCCATATGGATCTTGTTTGTAACAAGTCTTGAAGTCCATATAATCATATCTTCCTACTTGTTACTTGTAAGCACTCATCAATATGTTTGCACTAGCCTACATATTATCATTTTCATATAGTTGCATATTTAACTAGTTTGCTTTATTGCTTCCTTGGTTGCCTATCTTAATTGATCAATTAGTAGATTGCATGATTATTAGAAATTAATTGTCTACTTTACTTATTTCTATAACACTCTCTACATTCATGAATAGTATGCCCTATATTGCCTCAAAAAGAGTTGAACTTACTTGAATCCAAATCCAAAAACACAACCTTTTTGAAAATTTTCTGCCAAAAACCCATTTCTGGAATTCTGGGAATCACCAGATGGGCAGCCCCCTTAATTATATAAGGCGACCCCCTTAATTTTAAGGGGACCGGCCCCTAATTAAGGGGACCGGCCATCTGATGGTCGGGGATACTATTTTCTTTATCACTTTTGACCCATTTCAGCCTATACTTCACAAAATTCACAAACACATTTTGTCCCATACTATCCTTCAAAATTTACCTTCCTAAACCACATTTCTCATACACTATAAATACCCTCTTCCCATCATTAATGCCATCACACCCAAACATGTCATCTCCCAACAACCAAAAACCAAAGATTTCAAGAACCGCAAGGATCTCTGTCAAACCCGTTTGGAGGAGGAAACTTGATTCTTGTCATAACTCAAGTGATGTTGTTCCAAGTCAACCAACAATTAAACCTCAAACCCAAACTAATGACTCATCTCACAACCTATCATCCACTCATGCCCTCATTAATGCTTCTTCTTATGATGAGCATGCTCAATCCCAAAACAACTATCCCAATCTCTCAATCAATACTTCACATGTTGCTCATTCAACAAAAACACCACCCACTCATGAAGAACCTCTTCCACCCATTTCATGTTTTCATGACTACCCAAGCTCAACCATGTCTCCACCACCAAGAGTACCACCACCACATCCTACAACTTCACATGCCATTCCTTTGTTACATGTTCAAACCTTCACCCAAGACAACTATCATGTTCCACCACCATCACCTTCCTCCGAACACTTGAAGTTCGTTGAGGAGCTAAAAGAGGCTCATGAGCTTTGTGCTCTTTTAGCATTACATCTTGCTCAACGCAATTTGGATCCACCTCAATCAAGCTCACCATCATCACCACACAACATCAACCAAATTGAGAAGCATGTTAACAATTGCCCTTGTTGCATCTTCCTCCAACAACAAACCATTGCATTGAATGAGCACTTTACTTGGATTGAGTATCTTCTTACTAGATCTCAACAAACACCATCACTTGAGCAACATCAAAACCCTCAATCAACAAACCCAACTTCAAATCCACCACCTCCTAGCTCCACATCTCGAAACTCACCAATATCCATGCAACCAAAAGTTTACCTCCACTAAACCACCAAGCATTTTATATGCTTATGTTTCTCATTTTCAAATAAAACTCCTCAACCATTTTGGGATTCAAGAAAGTTTGGTGACACTCCTTGTTGACACATTAGGATGCTCTACGTAGTTTAGAATCCTATTTTTATGGCAACTGTAACAATGATTATGGGTTGACATAATCATTTTCTATTAATGAATGATTTAATATGTGTTTCTAATTATCTTTTGCCATGCTTATTATTAGTTGGTATTATGCTATATGTGTTTGCTTGTGCCATGCTTGTGCTTCTAATATTTTTCTTGTAAGAATTCCAATACTCGAACCCTTGGTGCCCTCAAACGAGGGGGAGCATACATCAAAGGGGAGCTTTCATCTTATTGGCTTAAACCTTTTTGATTCTACAAAAAAGGGGAGAAGTGAATATAAACTCACTAAATACTTCTCTAAAAATTATTTTTTTGATTTAATGAGTTTAGGTTTTGTAATCATCAAAAAGGGGGAGATTGTTGATATAAATAAATGACTAAAAAAGTTATTCATATCTTTCGATATCTCTATGTTTTGATAATCACAAAACGAAAACACATCAAACCAAAGATCATGACGTAAACAAGTATTTAGTAGTAAATAATCACTTTCACCATCTAATCACTTAAAGTATGAATAAACATAGTGTTTAATGCATTATAAGATCAAAGGGATATTATTACAAAGTTTATTTTAATATATAAACTTATTATATATTTTTGAAAAACACTTTTGGTAATAAAGAAAAATGTTTTTATCATACTAAATATATGATTTCAAATTTTTAACCAAAATCAGTTAGTTTTTCACCAAATAAACTTTCCCCACTAAAAAACAAAAAATCTGGCCTTTACAGCTGGGCAGCCCCTTAATTATAAAGGGCGGTCCCATTAAATTTAAGGGGGCCGGCCTTGATTTAAGGGGACCGGCCACGCTCCTCTGTCAGATTTTGTTGCCTATAAATACCACCTTAAATCTGGAATTTTTCTCACCTTTTTGCACTAAAAACTTTCTGATTCAAACCTCCATTTCAATCTTAAAAATCCTTTGATCATATAATTCATAAGCCTTTGTTTCCAAGTGATCCAAAGCCTCATTCATTCAAGTGCAAAGAGAATAATACTTCTATTTATCAAAACTAGGAGTATTACAACTTAGTATCATCTTGCTATCTAAGTTGTTTGATCATTTCATCTTGTACATCATTCATTCTTTGGTGAATATAGTGTATACATTGGTTAGTTAGATTTAGATATAGGATCTAGATTTATTAAAGGTGTGAAGTAGTACTAGAAGTGAAGAAGTAGAGGTAGATAGGATTAGTGATAGAAGAAATAAGTTGTGGTAGTATATTAAAGTGGAGATAGTTGTGAAGACAAAGAAGTTGAAGCTTTGAAGTTGAGAAGACCTTGAAGCCTAGAAGTTGTGAAGTAGTATATATCTTGGGGTAGTGGATAGGACTTAGTAGTGAAGGTGTGAAGAAACAAGTGGCGTGAAGAAAAAGAGTTAGGAAGTAGTAAGTTGTGAAGAAGCTAGGAGCGAAGTAGAAAGTTGTGAAGAAGCTAGGAGTGAAGTAGAAAGGTGTGAGGAAGAAATTGTGTGAAGTAAATTGGTGTGAAGAAGTCGTGTAGAAGTTGTGATTGTGTTGTGACAAAGTTGTGGTGTGTAATTTGGTGTGTAAGGTTTTCTCCGCCATAAGGGAGGTTTTTGATCTAGTGAAGAAAACTCTCGAGTAGGTGACTCGGGGAGTGGAGTAGGGCAAGGAAGGTGTCCTTGTAGCCGAACCACTATAAATCCTTTGTCTCTCGGTTTGATCTTTCCATCTCTCACTTTTTGATTAATTACTTATTAGCATTTCATACATAGTTATAATTGCTTGTGTTGTGCATATATTGATTTCACATAAAGATCAAACTAAAATTCATTCTTAACATTAATTTTACAAAAACAAACCAAGTACATAAACTTATATTAAAACACTTATACATATACATATACTTATATATGATATATGAGATTGCAAATCCTCCATCAACATTATATATATATATATATATATATATATATATATATATATATATATATATATATATATATATATAAGTAGTGTTTATACAAAATCTTAAATAAACTAGCATCTATATTTTTGCATTAAAGACTTTTGAAAACTTACATCTACTCTTTAGAAGCTAACTTTTATAAAACAAATAAAACGAAAAAGACGTAAAACTATTCAACCCCCCCCCCCCTTCTAGTTTTCCACACCACATATTCAACACAAAGGCTAGTAAGTACATTAGTGACCCTATCATTCCTCTGTATAGGGTTTGATTCACTGATTTACCAGTGAGGTCAGGACCAAGGTTGTTTGGAGGAACCATGGGGGTTTTCACTGAAGAGCAATCAGAGAGCTCATACTTCTTCAGTAGGTTCCTGATGTATTTTTCTTGACAAATGGATATGCCTTTGTCAGTCTGTTTGATTTGAAGTCCAAGGAAGTAAGTGGGTTCACTCATCATGCTCATTTCAAACTTTGAGGTCATCACTTTTTCAAACTGTTTGCAAAGTTTGTAACTTGTTGAGCCAAAGATGATGTCATCAACATACGCTTGGACAAGGATGACATCGATGACATCACTTTTTGTTCTATAGAAGAACAGGGTGTTGTCAATCTTTCCTCTGACAAACTTGTTTTGGATCAGGAAGGCAGAAAGAGTTTCATACCATGCCCTGGGTGCTTGTTTGATGTGCTGCAAGTTTTAAATTTATAAGGGTGAATTACCAAATCTAGAAACAACACATACGAGCAAGTGTACTCGTCCGTTATAGCAAGATATGATGGTAAGTCGGGATCGTTCACAGGGATTTGTGAGTGAATCAAAATATAAGTCTAAAAGTAAATCTCTAATGTACGCAAATAAGATAATAAGCAAATTCAATAATTTAAAAACTACACTTGTTTAGACAAGTTATCCACTTAATGACACACATGATTGTGATAACTTTTGATAACATGTTGGTTGTGATAATTAGATGGTGGTCTAATCTATTGTTTCTACAAGTTAAACCTTCGTCAAGATTTTAGTTCATAAAACAAGCTTTAGGTGTAAACCAATCAATTCAAGATCCATCCAAGGTTCATAAGGTATGGTGAATATCTTAAACACAAGAACAAACTCTTATTACAAATCAAATACTCTTAGGAAATGGTCATTACAAAAGGTAACCCATTCATAGACAAAAAGGTTACAATTGTTTATAAACATCTAAACTTTCGTCCAACTAAAGGTTTACAAATAATCCGATTTGATGTTATAAAAGCATTCTCATTACAATCATACTTCTTGTTTCTTTGTTTAGTCAAGAATAATTATGGTGAAAAACAATCATTCATAGACAAATGATTATAACTAGTTGAATAATAACAAATCTTTCGACCCTTGAAACTATTTTCAATTAGTTAACCTTGGCTCAACAAATGCCACGATGAAACTTAAAGTACAATTGGTTCTTAGGATTGACTTGAAATTGAATTAAAACATGTTATCACAATCATAACTATCACTAAGCATAAAACATCATCAAAACAAGTGTAAAAAAGGCTACTAACCACTCATAGCAAACATGCAAACAAACTCAGAATATTTAACATTAGAATCCATGGTTTTAAGTCTTACAATGCTTTGGAATTGATAACAAATGATAAGGTATTGATAACCTAAGTATTGGTGATGATTTCTTGAGATTTTTGGCCTCCAAATGTTGCTTCCTTGGTCCTCCAAAGTTCCTGGTTCTTTCTGCACGAATTTTCCTTCTTTGTGAGCTAGATGATGATAATAATTGAGAGTAGTAATGAGAGTAAATGATCTCTTGAATTGTCTCTTCAATTGTGTACTCTTAAGGTCCTTTTAGGCTTGTCAAATACTCCTAGTAATGAATAGGGGCTTAAATGCTGGAGCTTGGACAACAAGATACTAAGAAGGGCCTAGAACCATGGGACAAAAGACCAAGATTCATGCACAAGAAGTTGGTAAAATCATGCCGAGATGTCCATCCGATCGGTTGTGGGTTGATACCGATCGGATGGATTGTGGTAATTGTGGCTATCCGATCGGTTGTACTCCAACCGATTGGATGGAAAGTTCTGGTTGCTTTGGACTTTGACTTTTCCTTGTGTAGTTCTTTATGCACTATCCAAACTTGATTAACTCTGAACTTGGAACTTTGAGATGACAAAACTTAGGTTCTCCTTATGAAATGCTTCACAGATTGGACTTTTGAACTTGGGAATCTTCGTGTAATCGCATATACTTCATTTTCTTCACTTTTTCTCCATTTTTCCTACATTTGGCTACATATGTTACAAAAACATACTTTGATACGATTTAGTGGCAAAAGCATATAAAATAAACCAAATAACATACACAAAAACACTAATAACGCTTATAAAAACATGTTAACTTTGAGCGTTATCAAATCCCCCACACTTAAACTTTGCTTGTCCTCAAGCAAATCTAGAAGAAAACTAAATATCCACATGGTAATCAAGAATGATTAGAAAAAAATGTGATTCAAATCCACCAAGTACAAGTACAAGATAAGATTCATCATTTTTAAGCTTTAGTGGTGAAAAACCGAGATGTTTGACAATACCCAATGATTTTCTTGCTTGATTAACACTTCTAAAACACCTCACAAAAGAAGAATAAGATATAATTCACTCATAACACTCATATATGAGGTAGCGTATATGATAAATCACACTCATTGCTCAGTCATGATCTAATTATTACTATAGGCTTGTACAAGAAACAAAACTACACCGTAATGGCGTAAGCACCAAGTCTACATATCAAAGAGGTCTTTTATTCGGGTTGTAATGTTTAGGCTTCGGGTTGTACCAGGCTTATGTTAAAACATCTCATACAAAAACATAATAGATTGCTGGCGCGAATTCTTGATTACTCAAAAACCGGATGGTCACTACAATATTCATGCACTTGATATTCTCACAAAGCCATTACTATATCCGGATAGATAAAGTAATTTGGTAAGGGTAGGGATATGGCATGGGAATATTTATGAAATTGGTTTTAAAAGAAAAATAAAGTCAAGTCTAAGTCCATTGTTGCTAGTCACCGAACAAACCACGAACCCAAAAATGATTATAGTTACAATCTTTCTTCTTCAAACACCACATATCGATACATTGATTTGCCATAACAATATTCTTTATACTTAGCACATCGGCTAACAACATATCACATAACTTCATCTTCACATATAGCACATTTGCTATAATTGTCACCTTATAGTTGCGATGATTTTTTTTTTTTTTTTTTTTTTTTTTTTTTTTTTTTTTTTTTAACATGCAAATATATCACATCTCCCCCACACTTAGCATAAGCATCACCACAAAAATACAAATAAGAAGCTGCAGTCTCCGTCTTTGTCGGAATGGCGCACACATGATTGGTGAAGTGTGGCTAACTAATAATCATAAAAAACAATCCAACATACCAAGCAACTAGCAACCCACCGTTTAGACTTTGACAAGGGTTTAGGCTAAGGTTTAAAGTGTAAAATCTTTTTGTATTTTTCTGGATTTAACAAAATGAAAAGGATGGCTCGGAGGGTGTAATTAGTGGTATCTAGCATTAAAGATGAACGCTAACAAGAGGGTTAAAAATTGGAAATTAACTAATCAATGTGACTAGCTAAAAATAAAAAATGAAGGCTATTTGGGTAAAATCATAAGGTTGCCTCTTATCATGTATGTATACTTATATTACAAAAATGTAATCTCACAACGGTCTCATAATGATTTACAAGTACAAGTTCTAGAATAAATAAAATCACCGGCACACTCATAACAAAAGATTCGAGCATATAAGATGTATGCTAGATATGAACAGGCTAAAATTCTCACAATTTAGTGGAAAGGGTTATAATGTGTGCTAGCAAATGTTATCGATCCAAAAGTGGATTGCAAAATTAATCGGGACACATCTCAATTTTTTCAAAATTACTGATTTTTCCAGTGGATAGATCCAGTTATTCTAATAAATTACTCCTAAAAGTGTGAAAACAACTAGATTATAAGGACAAACAAAATTTAAAAATTAAATCGATATTAGACTTAATTTCTCATTTACCTACTCACCCCCCCCCCCCCCCACTTAAGTTAAGCATTGTCCTCAATGTGATAAACGAACTTAAAAGTATGAAAGTAGGGAAAATGAGAAAATAAACCATGATATCCAGTTTTATCTTCCTATCCAATCTTCTGTTTCTTGCAATCAACACCTGCATTATTAGAAACAAAAACAAACAAACAAAAAAAAAACATTGCAATTTTATTCAAATTAGTGGCACACCCCCACACTTAAGTTTGACCAAGTGGTAAAACTTTGGGGTGTAGACACTGAAAAATATATATTAAAATTAAACACACGGGTTGCCTCCCGAGAAGCGCTTGTTTTATTAACGAGTCCTCAGCCGGACTCAAACTTCGAATAGATTATGTAGTTGTAGTGTTACATTTCCTTTTAGGGATGTACAACACATTTACTATCACAATTCCCTCCCCTGTTTCATCTATGTTTTCCAATGTAACTTTTTCCCATGCTCTAGGAAGAGCATCATAGATAAAACCATTATTGTGTGCTCAAGGGACCATTCCCTTATGTGGAGCCATGAATGTGATAGCTTCATATTCAAATTCGGATGGAATTTCTTCATTAGAAATTACGTTTAACTGCTCTTTATCATAATAGAGTTTAATTCGGTGCCCATTTACAATGAAACTTCCACCATGTTTGTCATAAAGTTCAACATAACCTGATGGAAATCCATGTTTCACTACATATGGTCCAAACCATTTTGGCTTGAGTTTCAGAGCTTTAAACTTGTATTTCATATTGAAGAGCAGAACTTTATCTCCAGCTTTGAATTGTTTTCGAATTCTCAGCTTTCTATCGTGGTAAGCTTTGGTTCTTGCTTTGTATAGCTTGGAGTTCTCATAAGCTTGAAGTCTTAACTCATCGAGTTCATGCAATTGCAAAAATCTCTTTTCTCTAGATATTTTTAGATCAGGATTACAGCTTCTTAGGTGCTCAAGTTCGAACGGTAGATGACATGTTTTCCCATACAAGAGTCTATATGGTGTTGTACCAATTGGTGTCTTATATGCCGTTCGAAATGCCCATAGAGCGTCGTCTAATTTCCTTGACCAAACGGAAGGATTGTCCTTAATCGTTTTTTCAAGTATTCTTTTTATAGCTCTATTGGTATTTTCGACTTGACCACTAGTTTGTGGATGATAAGCTGTAGCAAAACGATGATGAACTCCATATCGTTTCATTACTTTCTCCATTTTTTATTACAGAAATGGGATCCTCTATCACTTATTAAAGCTTTAGGAATTCCATAGCGAGCAAAAAGCTTTTTGAGAAAGTTTACAACAACTCGTGCATCGTTAGTAGGAAGAGCTTCAGCTTCAACCCATTTGGAAACATAATCGATTGCAACGAGGATATATTCGTATTTGTGTGATTTAGGGAAGGGTCCCATAAAATCAATTCCCCAAATGTCGAATATTTCACAGACTTGAATGCTCTTTTGAGGCATTTCGTCTCTTTGAGAAAGGTTACCGGATTTTTGGCACGCATCACAGTTTTGAACGAGAGTATATGCTTCTTTGAAAATTGTAGGCCAATAGAATCCAGCATCAAAAACTTTTCTAGCTGTAGTGGAAGGACCATAATGTCTCCCAGTTGGGCCATGATGACATTCATCAAGAATTTTTCTTGTTTCGGCACCTAAAACACATCTTCGTATCATTCCGTCCTTGCACATTTTAAAAAGGTAAGGTTTCTCCCAATAATAGTGTTTTAGTTCTGAAAAGAACTTACTACGTTGGTAGTGACTCATCCCTTTTTTAAGAATATCTCCTGCAAGATAATATGCGTAATCTGCAAACCATGGTACTTCCTCATCATCATCTTTATCTATCGTCATGAGAGTTTCATCTGGAAAATAATCGTTAATTTCATTTTCTTTTAATTCTTCCAAATTCGGATTCTCGAGACGTGACAAATGATCAGCTGCAAGATTTTCTGCTCCTTTCTTATCTTTTATTTCGATATCGAATTCTTGCAGTAGTAAAATCCATCTGATAAGACGCGGTTTTGCATCTTGTTTGGTAAACAGATATTTGAGTGCGGAATGATCTGTAAAAACTATCGTTTTTGAAAGCACGAGATAAGATCTGAATTTGTCAAATGCAAAAACTACGGCTAATAATTCCTTTTCCGTAACCGTATAGTTTTGTTGAGCATTGTTGAGTGTTTTACTAGTAAAGTTTATAGGACGAAAATGTTTTCCTTCACGTTGTCCTAAAACAGCTCCAACAGCGAAATCGCTTGCATCACACATGAGTTCAAATGGTAGTGACCAATTAGGTGCAACCATAATTGGGGCACTAGTAAATTAACTTTTCAATGTTTCGAAAGCTTTAATGCAGTCTGCATTGAAATCAAATACATAATCCTTTTCTAAAAGTTTAGTCATAGGACGTGATATTTTTGAAAAATCTTTGATAAATCGGCGGTAAAAACCGGCATGTCCTAGAAAACTTCTAACGGCTTTAACGTTAGTTGGTGGTGGTAATTTGGTGATAACATCTATTTTAGCTTTGTCTACTTCCATTCCTGAACTTGATATCTTGTGTCCTAACACAATTCCTTCAGTTACCATGAAATGACATTTCTCCCAATTAAGAACTAGATGTGCAGCTTCACATCTCTCAAGCATTTTATCGAGATTGGAAAGACAAGTTTCAAAAGAATCACCAAAAACTGAAAAGTCATCCATGAAAACTTCCATAGATGTCTCAAGCATGTCTTGAAATATTGCAATCATACACCTTTGAAAAGTTGCAGGTGCATTACATAGACCAAAAGGCATATGTCGGTAAGCGTAGGTTCCAAAAGGACATGTAAATGTGGTTTTCTCTTGATCGGCTGGATCAATAGGAATTTGGAAATATCCCGAAAAACCATCAAGGAAGTAAAGGTATTTGTTTCCTGCTAATCTTTCGAGCATCTGATCCATGAACGGTAAAGGAAAATGATCTTTCCTGGTGGCTTTGTTAAGTTTTCTGTAATCAATACATACTCGCCATCCAGTTACACTTCTAGTAGGAACTAATTCATTCCTTTCGTTGGTCACTACAGTCATTCCTCCTTTCTTCGGAACACAATGAACTGGACTCACCCATAGGCTATCCTCGATATGATAAATAATTCCTGCGTCAAGAAGTTTGATGATTTTCTTCTTAACAACTTCTTTCATATTGGGGTTAAGTCGACGTTGTCTTTCTACAACGGGTTTAGTACCTTCTTCACAATTGATTTTGTGTTTGCAAAAATCCGGGCTAATTCCTGGAATATCAGAAGTTTTCCACGCAAAAGCGCATTTATGCTTCTTAAGAACAGAAACGAGTCTTTCTTTTTGATTTGTTTCGAGCAACGACGATATGACTACTGGAAGAAGTGAATTTTCTTCTAAGTAGGCATATTCGAGATTATTGGGAAGGGGTTTGAGTTCCAAATCAGTGGGTGGTTCTTCTAGAGATGATTTGATTTTCATTTGATCTTTTTTAGTGATATCTTAAAATTTCTCTTCTTCCTCTTCTTCTAATTTTACTTCCATGAATTCCTCAAATTCTTTATCAGAATTTGTTTCACTGATCATTTCTGAAGTAGTCATGAATGGTTTCGAATAGTCAAGTAATGCATCCAATTCTTCTTCAGTGACTTCATCAATTACATCGATGTTATAGCATGTGTCATCACTAGAATTTGGATATTTCATTGCTATATCGATTAAAAATGTGATTCGGTCTTCTCATACTCCAAGATTGAGTTCTCTGCCTTTGACTTTGATCATGGCGTCAGCAGTGTTTAAGAAAGGTCTTCCTAAGATTAAGGGTACTCGACTATCTTCCTCCATTTCTAAAATGACAAAATCCACAGGAAAAACAAATTTACCGACTTGAACAAGCATATTTTCAGCAACCCCAACAGGATATTGGTATGTATGGTTGGCTAATCTTATACTCATTTTAGTAGGTTTCAATGTATTGATGGAAAGTTTAGAATACAGCGAATAGGGCATCAAATTGATACTTGCACCTAGATTGGCTAAAGCATCGCAGGTGATGTTGTTTCCTAATGTACATGGTATAAGAAAACTTCCGGGATCTCCTAGTTTTGGTGGAATTTTGTTTTGAATGATAGCAGAGCATTCTTCATTGAGAACGGTAGCGGAAATTTGTTCCAACTTGTTTCGATTATTAAGAAGTTCTTTAAAAAATTTCCCATAATTGGGCATTCCAGCTAGAACATCAACGAGGGGTACGTTAATTCTAACTTATTTGATCATCTCTATAAACTTCTTATTTCGCTCATCTTTTTTCTCTTTTCTTAGGGCTTGTGGATATGGTATTTTCGGTGCATAAGGTTTTATTGGTGGAATGATATTTTCTTTGGTTGGTGTTTGGGTTGGTTTTTCTTCTTCAGCTTCTTCCTCCTCCTCATCTTGAATAATAATATTATCGGTAGGAATGGGTGGTGGATCATACGAGAGACCACTTCGAGTGAATACAGCATTGATATGCTCATTTCTGTTTTGTGGTGGACGATAATTCTTATCGTTTGATCCAGACGGTTTTGGATTGGATTGGGTGTTACATGGTAATGTACCAGGAATTCGAAAAGAAAATTGATCAGAAAGTCTACCAAATTTTTGTTCAAGATCCTGGATAGAAGCTTGATGATTTTTCTGACCTTGCTCAACTTTGGTTTTGAGATTGAAAAATTGAGTTTTTACAAACTCATTTGTAGTTCTTTGAGCAGTTACGAAATCTCGCATCATTTTTTCGAAGTCAGATTCTTCCTTTTTATCTGAATTTGGTGGGTTTGGGTTGTCTGTTCGGGGTTGAAAATCACGGTTGTTATCCCTTTGTTGGCGGTCTTGCCAATTTCCAGAACTTCTTCCGTAATAATTACCACGAAAACCTCCTCCACGATATCCTCCTTGGACATAATTGGCTTCCCCTTCATTGGGTCTATTCATAGGTTGGTCATCACACTCGGATGATGTGTGATTTCCTCCACAATTATTACAGCCATCTCGCATTTCTTTCATTTCTCCTTTTATATCTTTGTATTGCGAGTCGATTTTAGAAGACAAGGCTTCTATTTTCTCCATGAGTTTCGAATTATCTGAACTTTCGGCAAAAGCAACGGTTTTCCGTAGGGGTTTGGTTTTGGAATCTTTTGACCAATCGTGTTTAAGGAGTATGAGGCGTGGGAATTACACCAGGCTTTACCTCTCGAGGGATCTCGAGAAGCTTACAACCCCCACCAGGCAGTGTACCTGATCGTTGTAGTATAGTATAGTGACAAGTACCAGGGTATTGATCATTCAACTTAGGAATAGTGTCGCTAGGATTAGAAAACCTAAAAACTAGGTCTAGAAGTGAGGGATGATTCTTTTTGTATTTTTTATGGTTTTATAAAAGCAATTAAAAATCTCGGTTGTTGGAAGAGTGGGCGGAATTAGTTGCTAGTCAATTAACCCAATTACTAAGATGCAATCAAAATAAAATAATAAAAATGAAAATAAACTAAATTAATTAGTGGTGTGAGCAATATATGGGAGAATTGTGTTTACTTAGATTTCACTACTCCTTAGATATCTTTTACAGGTTACTTACTTGTTACAGTTGCGTGGATAACGGATTATATTCCTTAATACCATTCATGGGGTGGCGTACTTACTTCCCCAATCCTAAAAGCTCCTACTTCACTCCTATGTCGAGCCGGCTAAGAAGCTCCTAACATGGGATCACTAGAATTCGCTCACGCATTAAATACAATCATAAAAACCTAGTACACATCGGTTCATGTTTCTTAAGACGTTCAAGCAAGTTACACAATGGAGATCTGCCAGTTTTCTTAAGCCTAACATTGAAATCATTCATCCATTACAACTATAAACAAGCAATCAACCTATAATTAACATCTAGGTTTCATTACATCTAAGCAAACACATGAAAGATCTAGCGTAGCATGTTATAATCAAGACAAGCATAAGATATATTCAAACAACACATAGACATATTGAATGAATTGAAAGAAGACTTATCTTAATTGAACATGAAAGGTTTCAAGGGGTGAAAACCCTTGAAAATACTGTTACAAACGACCTAGGGTTTATTAGGTTCAGCCCTAGTATTCTCCATACAAGTTCCTCCCTTAATGAATAAAAAATAGAAAAGTATATATAGATTTTGTGAGGTGACGGCGTCAAGAGTAAATTTCTGATGCCGTCATCTCGCCGCCAATAAAGTTCTCGGACTGCCTAGATCTGGGTCTGACGCCGTCATGTGTAATCCTGCTCCAGGTCGTCACCAAAATAACTCTTGACGCCCTACTTCTGACGCCGTCATGTTTTCTCTGGGTCGTCATGCATTTTGCTCTTGACGCCGTCATATTTTCCTTCTTGACGCCGTCAGGTACTGTTCCCAGCATGGAAAATTAAGTCTTTGCCGTTTTCTTCACTTTTATGCTCCAAAAACGTCCAAAATGCTTCCTTTTCCAGAATTCACTCCCAAAGTACCTAAAATCACAAAAGGAACGATTTAGGACAATATTTGATCAAATAAATTAAATTCCGGGCTTAAATGACCCCCTAAAAACGGTTCATTTTTCGCCTCATCAGAGTACTCGATCTTCAAGAAGTTGATATGCCTCGTTAGGTGTTTTATAAAGAAAAATTCCTCCGGCATCAAGGATTGCTTGGGATGCTTCATCAAGACCATGATAAAAGATTTGGATTATTGTTCCTCTTCCTAAATTATGACCATGACAACTTAGAAGCAAATCTTTCATGCGAAGCCAAGCTTCAACAAGAGATTCATTAGGATTTTATGAGAAAGCACGGATTTCTCCCATTAGTCTATCATACATGGCAGGTGGAAAGAATCGGCTTACAAAAGCTTGCCTCATCTCCTCCCAAGTATTGATAGTTCCTGGGGTTAATTCGTTATACCATACTTTGGCATCTCCGGCAAGTGATGATGGAAAAATTTTGAGCTTAATAGCATCGACATTGGTATTTCCATAACGAAACATGCCACAAATTTCAATGAATTCGGCAATGTGTTTATGCGGATCGGCCCGCGAACGGCCATCAAATTGATGGTCTTTGATCATAGAAAGATGGTGACCTTTAACGGTAAAGTTTTCACCAAGGTCGGCGACAACAATAGCAGCTCCAGGAGTAGGTGCTACGATTCGATTGGCGGCCCACATGGGTTGATTGTCAGCCATGGGTATTGGTTTAAAAAGATCGAAAATCGGATGTTCTTCGGAAAGATTATCAAACCAATTAAGAATAGATGAAGATCTCTTCTTACGAAACAAACTTTCAGGATTGGATAAAGGTGTACTAAGCTTTTTAATAGTAGAACGAGTGTTCATACAACTACCAAGAGAATCGAATCAATTACCTAAACAAAAGAAAACGAAAATAAAATTTTCGAAAACAGAAAATTCTATCCGAATCGGTTGGATGACAAACCGATCGGATGGATGCTACGGTAAAATTAAAAAACTAAGAAAACTGGGAAGAACCGATCGGTTGGATGCTACTGGATTTTTTTTTCTTTTTTTTTTTTTTTTTTTTTTTTTTTTTTAGAAAACGAACACGAAAAGAAATGGACTTTTAAAACTTAAAAGATACACAATCAAAATCCCCGGCAGCGGCGCCAAAAACTTGATGTGCGTTTTATTATGCAAGTTTTAAATTTATAAGGGTGAATTACCAAATCTAGAAACAACACATTCGAGCAAGTGTACTCGTCCGTTATAGCAATATGATGGTAAGTCGGGATCGTTCGCAGGGATTTGTGAGTGAATCAAAATATAAGTCTAAAAGTAAATCTTTAATGTACGCAAGTAAGATAATAAACAAATTCAATAATTTAAAAACTACACTTGTTTAGACTAGTTTTCCACTTAATGACACACATGATTGTGATAACTTTTGATAACATGTTGGTTGTGATAATTAGATGGTGGTCTAATCTATTGTTTCTACAAGTTAAACCTTCGTCAAGATTTTAGTTCATAAAAACAAGCTTTAGGTGTAAACCAATCAATTCAAGATCCATCCAAGGTTCATAAGGTATGGTGAATATCTTAAACACAAGAACAAACTCTTATTACAAATCAAATACTCTTAGGAAATGGTCATTACAAAAGGTAACCTATTCATAGACAAAAAGGTTACAATTGTTTATAGACATCTAAACTTTCGTCCAACTAAAGGTTTACAAACAATCCGATTTGATGTTATAAAAGCATTCTCATTACAATCATACTTCTTGTTTCTTTGTTTAGTCAAGAATAATTATGGTGAAAAACAATCATTCATAGACAAATGATTATAACTAGTTGAATAATAACAAATCTTTCGACCCTTGAAACTATTTTCAATTAGTTAACCTTGGCTCAACAAATGTCACGATGAAACTTAAGGTACAATTGGTTCTTAGGATTGACTTGAAATTGAATTAAAACATGTTATCACAATCATAACTATCACTAAGCATAAAACATCATCAAAACAAGTATAAAAAAGGCTACCAACCACTCATAGCAAACATGCAAACAAACTCAGAATAATTAACATTAGAATCCATGGTTTTAAGTCTTACAATGCTTTGGAATTGATAACAAATGATAAGGTATTGATAACCTAAGTATTGGTGATGATTTCTTGAGATTTTTGGCCTCCAAATGTTGCTTCCTTGGTCCTCCAAAGTTCCTGGTTCTTTCTGCACGAATTTTCCTTCTTTGTGAGCTAGATGATGATAATAATTGAGAGTAGTAATGAGAGTAAATGATCTCTTGAATTGTGTCTTCAATTGTGTACTCTTAAGGTCCTTTTAGGCTTGTCAAATACTCCTAGTAATGAATAGGGGCTTAAATGCTGGAGCTTGGACAACAAGACACTAAGAAGGGCCTAGAACCGTGGGACAAAAGACCAAGATTCATGCACAAGAAGTTGGTAAAATCAGGCCGAGATGTTCATCCGATCGGTTGCGGGTTGATACCGATCGGATGGATTGTGGTAATTGTGGCTATCCGATCGGTTGTACTCCAACCGATCGGATGGTAAGTTCTGGTTGCTTTGGACTTTGACTTTTCCTTGTGTAGTTCTTTATGCACTATCCAAACTTGATTAACTCTGAACTTGGAACTTTGAGATGACAAAACTTAGGTTCTCCTTATGAAATGCTTCACAGATTGGACTTTTGAACTTGGGAATCTTCGTGTAATCGCATATACTTCATTTTCTTCACTTTTTCTCCATTTTTCCTACATTTGGCTACATATGCTACAAAAACATACTTTGATACGATTTAGTGGCAAAAGCATATAAAAACAACCAAATAACATACACAAAAACACTAATAACGCTTATAAAAACATGTTAACTTTGAGCGTTATCATTGCTTAAGTCCATAAAGGTCTTTCTTAAGCTTGTAGACATGGTTAGGAAATTCACTGCTTTCAAAGCCAGGAGGTTGTTGCACATAGACATCTTCTTTAATTTCACCATTCAGGAATGCACTTTTTACATCCATTTGATAAACTTTAAAGTTCATGTATGTTGCATAGGCTAGGAAGATCTTGATGGCTTCCATTCTAGCAACAGGTGCAAAGGTTTCCTCATAATCAATACCTTCCTGTTGGTTGTACCCTTTTGCAACAAGTCTAGCCTTATTTTTGGTGACTGTTCCATTCTCATCAGTTTTGTTCTTGTAGACCCATTTCATTCCAATGATTAGAACACCATTGGGGCATTCAACAAGGGTCATGACATTATTCCTGTCGAATTGTTCCAACTCTTCTCTCATGGCCTGAACCCAGCTTTCATAAGTTAAAGCTTCTTTAACATTTTTGGGCTCTATGTCAGAAAAGAAATCCACATAGAGACACGCATTGGCTGAGGCTGCCTTGAGTTTGGCAGCCATGCTTCTTGTAAGCATGCCTTCAGTGGGCTCACCAATGATGTTTACAAGCTCAATTGTTTTGGATTTTGGCCAGCTATCCTGAGGTCTAGGATAGGAATTAGAGCTTGTAGAAGCCTGAATTGTTGGAGTGGGTTCAGTCACAGGAACCTGAGGTAACTCAAGATTTTGGTCTTCAATGATCTCAGTGTGAATGGCTTGATTTGAGGTTTTCTAAACAATTGGTTCAGTGGAAGTTGTCTCATTGGAGACTTGTGTTTCAATGACTTCACTGATGGTTTGTAGGGGTAGATTGTAAGGGATGATGTAGTATGAGACATCAGCATCAGCTTAGTATTGAGTTGTATGATTCTCAGGGAGATACTCATTAGGAGGATACCTTGAAGAATCATCAATACCAATCTCTTCAACTGAGGAACTGGAGAACCTAATGGATTCAGTGCTCTAATCAGTAGTTATATGATAAGTTTCCTCAGTTTGCTGTCTCCTTGTGTTAAACACCCTGAAGGCTTTGGAGATCAGAGAATACCCCAAGAAGTATCCATCATCAGCTTTGGCATCAAATTTACCCAAGTGATCCTTGTGATTATGAATAAACACAGGACACCCAAATACTTGAAAGTAGCTGATGTCAGGGATTCTTCCTTTGAATATCTCATAAGGGGTCTTATTGTGCCTTTTCACAATGATGGACCTATTTTGAGTGTAGCAGGCTGTTCTAACTACCTCAGTCCAGAAGTGTTTTGATAGGACTGAGCCATTTAACATTGTCCTAGTTGCCTCAATAAGTGTTCTATTTCTCCTTTCAGCTACTCCATTTTGTTCAGGAGTATAGGAAGAAGTGAAATTCTGAGAAATCCCTTTCTCATCACAGAAACACTCAAGGTCATGGTTTTTGAATTCGGTGCCATTGTCACTTCTAATTTGTTTAACTTTGACATCATTTTGATTTTCAATGTTCTTGACAAATGACATGATTGTTTCAGCTGCCTGACTCTTCTTTGTCTGGAAGTAAACCCAAGTGTATCTTGAGTATTCATCCACAATGACCAGAGTGTACTTCTCATTATGAATGGACATGGGACTGACAGGTCCAAACAAGTCCATATGGAGAAGATGTAGGCAGCTTTTGATAGAGAATGATTGTTTGGTTTTGAATGATGCCCTGTGGTATTTTCCTTTTTCACAAGCAGAACAAGGCTTGTATTTGGTATACACTAGGGATGGAAGTCCAAGAACTTTGTTCTGTTTGGCCAGGTTGTTGATGTTTTTGAAATTGAGATGAGAGAGTCTCCTATGCCAAAGCCAGTTGATTGTCTCACTTGCCTTAGAGAAGAGGCAAGTCCCATTCTGAGTGAGGGATGACATGTCTAGTACATAAACATCATCCCTATTGGGAGCAATCAACACAACTTCTTTGTTGGCATCGAAGATGGTACCTCTCTTATCATCAAACTAAACTATGTATTTTGCATCACATAGTTGACTCACACTTATCAGATTGTACTTGAGATCATTGACATAAGCTATTCTTGTAAAAACTATACCATTGCAGTTTACTGAACCATAACCTTCAGTGGGAGCTGATGAGTTATCACCAAATACTACTTTGGGTCCTGGTTCTTCCACATATTTGTGTAGATAACTCTTCACACCAGTCATACTCCTTGAGCATCCACTGTCGAGGTGCCAAGCAGGATCCCTGATGTGTTTCTACACAAATGGTAAACTAGGTTAGTTTTTCTTGTTACCCTACCTTCTAGTGGGCTTAGTCCTCAGGGACTTTTTGAACTTAGCTAAAGAGTCATGGTCTGAAGTAGAGTGAACTGAGCTTCCACATGTTTTACATTTTGTGGTATTTGAATACTCAGTTGACTGAGAAGTGCTGGTAGAGGTGTTTCTTCTGGATTGAATGATCTTGTCATGTCCTTTGTCATCATGTGTGGGGTCTCCACAGAACAGTTGTTCATCATACAATCATCAGGTAGATGATCATTGAACCCACAGTGAGGACATGGCAAGAAAGGCTTATCCTTTTGTCTTTGTTCGGAAGATGAGGCATACTGATAGCCTTGTGTTCTGTAATGACCTTGTGCTTTCAGGGAAGCAATGTGAGAGTTGTGATCAGAAGTCCTGTGGTCTTCTTGTTTACATATCATGTAGAACAGGATTCTGAAGCAATTATCAGTAGAGTGGCCTGGATGATTGCAAAGTTCACATCTCACTGAAGGTCTTGATGAGGGTTTTGGTTTGGAGGAACTTGAGGAAGTTGCTGGTTTAGATTTTGAGTCAGAGTGTTTCTCAGTGGACTCAATCTTTTCACTCAACTTCCTAACAAGTTCAACTAACTGATCAAACTTTGAATCTATACTTTCAGGTTTAGTTTCAGTTGTTACTGAGGGTGTGTTGTTTTTAGGAGGTACAGAGGCAGGTCTCTTTAGGATGGTTATTCCTGGATTTGTTTTCTCCTTAGGAGGGTGAGGTTAATAGACTGATGGTGCAAGATCTGAATTAGGTGTTGCTCCCTGAAGTTGTTTCAGTGGAGAGAGTGGTGATTGTGAATCTGACTTAGACTCAGTGATGGACTCAGTATGATTGGGTTCATCAGTGACTCCTAGCAACTCCTTAATAGCCTGACATTCAGGCTCTAGAATTCTTCCAGTGTTAAAGTTTGGCAGTTTACTGTCAGGATTGACTCTTTCAATCCAATCACTGGGTTTAGGAGAAAGTTCTTTGCTAGAGAGTATGTTTGCTGACAGAAAGGCTGTTGAATGACTCTCCCCAAACATTTCAGTGAGTTGATCTTCACCCAGAGCAGCCTTTTTAGTGATGGGTGTGAGACTCAGTGTGTCAAAAAGTTTGGGGTTCTTCTGATTCCATTTCCAAATTACAGCCTTTTCTTTCTTAAATTCCTCTTGAAGAGCTTGATTTTGTTTTACAAGTTCAGAATTTTGAATTTGAAGGGTGACACTTTCAAGTTTAGCTTGTTTTAAAGCAAGAAGTTCATCTCTACACTGATTTATTTCAAAACTCAGTTTGTTAAATTTTGAAAACAAATTAAGTCTTTGCTCTTTAACATACTTATGATCAACATTAGTATAATCTAAGTAAGATTTCCAATCAGCATCTTCATCATCAGAAGACACTACAACCTCATCCCATTCAAATGTTTCAGCAACTAGCCCCTTGTTTTTAGCCTGAGCTTGTTTAGGAGCCTGAGGTGGCTGAGTGACTGACGAAGCAGACTCAATAAGAGCAAGTTTGGCCTGGCCTTTTTATATTTGGCTTCAAAATCTTTTTGAGGAATTTTTTCAATTTTGTTTTCAACAAACTGATTTGATTGAAGCAACTTAGGTTGAAACTTGCTAGTTCCTGAAGAGAAATTGTTTCCTGAGAATTTAAAAGATGGTTCTGAGGTTGTTTTTTAGAAACAATCTTTTGCAAAATGACCCTTTTTGCCACATTTAAAACATTCAGAGTTGTCATTTGCCTTTGAGTTAGATTTTTTTTTTCTTTTAATGAACCTTCTTGAGTTTGCAAGGAGTGCCCTTTCATGAAATTCAATCTGAAGATCATTCAGGTACTCCTCACAGGTTCTTTCATCAACCTCATCATCTGATCCTTCTTGAGAATCCTGCACAACACCATTAGAATAGAAAGCAGTGGATATGGGTGAGGAGGTCAAAGTCTTTTTAGTCTCCTGAGCTTTACCAAGGTATCTCCTGGTGATAAGGTTGTCTTCATAGACAAACTTCCTATAAATTTCAGGGAGCTCAAGGTTCTAGATATGGTTTGCATTTCTCAATCCCTGAGAGAAGTTTAACCATTTCACAGGGAGACTGTTGACAAAGCCAACATTGATCTCATGCTTTGACAGGGTGACACCATCATTGGTCAGTTCATTCAGGAGGGTCTTATACCTGGTATAGGTCTCTGAGAGACTTTCAGAGTCTTTGGCCCTGAAAGTATTGTACTCAAGTTTCAGGTCCATGATCATGTTTTCCTTGGTATCTGAGGGACCCTCATAGCTGTGAACCAAGTCAGTCCATGTCTGCTTAACAGTAGGACAATTGATGATTGATTCCATTATATCGTCAGGAAGACAAGATATAATGATGTTTTTCAGGCGTTGGTCCTGATTGACCACCCTCCTCTCATCAGGTGTCCACTGAGCTTCAAGTTTGACTAAACCTTGGGCAGTTGTTGGGACATATGGACCATCATTAATCAATTTAATGTAATATGGTTCCATCCCGGTTAAGTAGCAAAGCATTCGCTTCTTCCACTTATTAAATTTACCAACCTCAAGTCGAGGGGCAGTAGCTGAATAACTTCCACCCTTTTTATCGACAAGTTGGGGAACATCTGAGTCAGCCATGGTGGGATCTTGATTTTAAAAACTTTTGAGCACTCTTTTGTTTAGAAAAACAGATTTCGAAAAGTTTTACAAACCAGAGTCTCTAATACCACTTGTTGGTCCCTTTTACTAAGTTAATAGTTAACTAAAGAGTTAACCTAACCAAGTTTCATGGCGTTTTAGCTCAGATATGAAAGATTAACAATAAAGATAAACGTAAAGAAACAGGCACAATATTTTTCAACATTTTTTTCTTATTAGAAGTTTATCAAAAGAATTATACCCAAGTGTTTGCGGAATAACACTTGGGATTGAAACGACAAGTATGGTATGTACTCCTTACTAAACTCAAACTAAGTTGAGTGACAACTAAAAGGTCACACTGAGCTATATCAGGGACTGCGTTGTTCTTTGGAGGAGTAAAAGTGGTTTTTGAATGCTTAGCATTAAATGCACAAACTTGTCAACTTTTACTCCTCACTTATGCTACCTATTTATACGCAAGTAAATTACAACGTCACCGATAAAGACAAATAAGATGACCTAACTAGTAGAGACAAAATACTTACATATTTTGTCTCTGTTATAATAAACTATAATGGGTAAAAGACAATGTGCCTTTCTGATGCACAGTAATGACACCATCCTGACGTTATGCCATTCAGGGAAAGTTTGACTTCAGATTGGTAAGGACACCTGTTGATGCGTTCAAACTTTCCCGCCTTGTCCCGCCCATACTTCAGTCTCCAGTACTTAATAATTGTTGAGGAGTCTTGTGGTTCAGTGAGTTATTGTCATCCTCACTGAACCCATCACCTTCTTCTTGGCTTAGATGCCACTCACTGAGTTCCGCCTCACTGACTGGTGAACCTTTCTTCATAGACTCGTTCTAAGCATCCTGAAGATGACTCACTGAGATACTGTTCACTCAGTGACTTGTTTGTGTTTACGACACTTAGGTTATTTTATGTTCAAATCCTTGTTAGAGGAGGATTGGGGAATTCAGTGACCCAACACTAAGTACTAGGTCCACTAAACTTTGTTAATAACCTAAATCTGCTACTTGTTTACACGCCACCCTTATCACAAAATGTGACACAACCCTATCTTCAACCTTCAGCGCCTGCAAAAAAGAAATATATATATATATATATATATATATATATATATATATATATATATATATATATATATATATATATATATATATATATATATATATATATATATATATACCCGTTGGTACCCAACGTTCCAATTTTCAAACACCCCAACGTTCCAATTTTTCCAAGAAAAAAAAATGCCACCTCGTGGGCTGGCCACCACGACGCGAGCAACCGTGGAGCCACCCACGGTACGGTGCGCGGTTGATGGTTTTGGGCTGGTGGTGATAACGCCACTGACAGTGCAACCACACCTCCTGCTCTTAACAAGAGACAATAGATATGAGTATTACACAAGTAGATTTCATGCATTTCTAGAAAAATAATATAAGTTTAGCCTAGCATAGCAATAAAGAAACAAGCACAAGATAAAATCAAACAATAACGGGTAAACATCATTTAATGATTGATCAAAGAACTTATCTCTTTAATATGAGGTTTTTACATGCCAAAAAGACATAAAAAGCTACTAAAATCGTCTGGGGTTTGTATCCCAAAAATTCCACTCGAATCAATGATTAAGATGATAAAGTAATGATATAAGCCTTCAAAGTTGCTGGAAAATCTCCTGCCTAAACCCTATAATCAGACTTAGGGTTTACGGCTTAGAAAAAACGAAGTTATGAGGTTATATTTATATGTATATGTTGAGCCGGTGGTTTGAGACGGTGTCAAAGCTAAAGAGTGACACTGTCAAGTCGACTTTTTCTCAAAGTTGTAGATCTTCAAGTTCTCTTTGTGTGGCGTTTTGAAATGTCCAAATCCGAGCTCGTGTGAAGAAGTTTTAGCCACAACAAAATCTAGGACTTTGCATGTAAGTTGTGATAACGTTAGGTGTGTGGTGTGACGGCATCACATAAGTCGTCTCCATACACTGAGTCGTCACAAACCACTTCAAAATTGTACTTTTTGGGCACTTCTGGTGTGAGCGTCACAAAGGATGGTCACAAAATTGAAAATTGTCTTTTTCTTCGTTCTTCGTCAAAATGAGCTCGGGTTTCACGTGTTTCCAACAAAAGCATTCCGAAATACCTAAAACTAAAAAAGAAAGGCTAGATGACCTCTAAAAACCATACGGTTTTATAGTCAATCAAGCCATTAATTCTTCATGTACTTTTAGTCCAGTCTCATTATGCATACTGAACCTAAGAAAGACTCATTTTGCTTATTATATTTTTCAAATTAATTCAGTATTAACTATGCTTTTAACTAGTTACTATTGATGCCGATTTGTTGACTTTTTTTTTAATACCAACTCATACCAAATACTAATCTATATTTCCATGCCATTAATTCCAGTTCCACATTGGATTTCCACTATTATTATTATTATTATTATTATTATTATTATTATTATTATTATTATTATTATTATTATTTTTTATTATTTTTTATTTTTTTATTTTTTTTGTGTAGAAGGTTATTTTCCCACCTAACTTTCTTTATAAATCGTGCTCTACTAATACTTCTGTCAATAACCCTAATTCCAAACCCTGATTTATGGTGTTCATACTCAATTAATCTTATCATGTTAAGGTAAATTATGACTAATGCTTGTACACATTTGTTCAGTTTATCAATGGTTTTCAAAAATTCAAAATAAATAAATAAATAATTAAAATTAAAAAAAAATTACGAACCCTCATTTTGCTTTCGCACATGTTAAAGATGGTACCGTATATTGTTAACCTATATCATGTTGAGGTTTTTCAAGTGGACCCATTGGAGTATGCTAATGGAGATTGTAGTGTTATTAATGATGTTGACTTTGAAGGTATGATATATATGGAGTTTTACCATATCATTTAGAGGTTAGTTCTTGTGAATCCAACTAGTATGTATTGAAAAATACCTAGTGCTCCTATCAATGCTTTGAAATCCTTAAAAATGATGCATTGTGAGTGCTTTTGTGAAAGCTTGTTATGAAAACAATTGTACCATTGACTTATACACATAGCACAATGATTATGATTTAAAGAAGAGGTACAGGCTAAACAATGTGTTAGCGAATCACTAGACTCAGACGTTGAGAAAAATCACCCACTAGATGATGTTGTTGATATTGCTAATTTTGAACATGAAGAGGAGGGTAATGTAAACATACCTAGGTTGACCACAGATGACCCATGGCTTAACAAACTAGTGGGTAAAAGGAGTTTTACTGGTCACACTGAGAATCCAAATCCTAACTTGCAAGGTATGTTTATATTAGAGGTTGATGATCTTGATGAGGACATGCTAGATTTTAAGTTTAAAGCCAAAAAGTTTGTACCTTATCAGCATTTGTACCTAACACACCTTGAAATTAATGCAAACCAATCATAGGTATGAGGTTTGAAAACCCATTTGGCTGGGCACAGTGGTGCCCAACTTGACCCAACTTTCCAGCTGCCATGTCAGCTTTCTCTCTCCGACGACCAGACATGACCCAAGTGCCACAGCGGTAAAGTACAAACGGTATGATTTCTTTGGAAGCTTTTTGTTGTGTTAAACTCGGTTGTAGAGGCAACCGATTGTCCTTTTGTGATCACTCGACTGATATTCAACCTAAACCTCACAATGGAGGCAACTGATTGGTAATCGGTCGTGGAGGGCACTCGACCGAGTTTTCCCGTTACACTGTGCATAGCCTTATAGTTGAAGCATATGCTTGCAAATTATGGTGTACAACATAGATGTCAGTTGTCGCAACATAAGCTATTAGTGTTGTGTAGTAGGGATGTCAGAGTGGGTAAGTGTGCAGAAAAAAAGGGTAAGAAACCCAAACTTCTTTTTGTTGATGAATGTGAGTCTAGCAAACAGGGTAGTAAGAAAGGTAGTTCTACCAAGAAAGTTAATGAAAAAAATAAGCAAGGCAACTAAAGTCAGGTGGGAGAAAAAGAAAGAATATCAGAAAACTAGGATTTCTAAACAAGCTAACTGTCCCTTTAGGTTATGAGCTTCTTGGATGTCTTCAGAGAGAGCATTATTAAGACTTTATACCCTAATCACAAATGTGTGCAACCCTCTTATCTTGAAATCATTTCAGCTTAGGGCCTCTTAAAAGATCTAAGGTAGATTTTGTTATGGGTTTAATTAAGGGTGGATTAAACAACTCTGAGATTTTTTGGTTTTATAGGTTTTGTTTCTAAAGATCTATGATGAATCTTGTTTTGAGCACAAACAAAAAAACGCAACCCTTTTGAAGATTTATTTTCTAGTCTCGGGATGACTTTTTGATTATTAGAGCGTATGATGTTGTTTGAGTTTGTTTCTTGAAACATTGGATATGTTCTTGTTGTTGTTACTGTGATCTTATTGATTTTTATATTCATAATACTTTAAAAAAAGCATTATATTTGTCTAAAAATACTCTTGTGAGTAGCGAACAAAAAAAAAATCACTTGTGAGTATTAATGTTGACATCTTGTCTTTATGTGAGTATTAATGTTGACACTTTTAACTTTATGTGTGTAGTGAAAATTTTGTTATGACTATTTTACCCTATGATTTTGCGAAAATTGCATCCACCGTACTTAGGGTAAATTACATAAATGATCACTATGTGTTAGTGAAAATTGCATTACCGTCCCTATTTTTTTAACTTTATTTATCTTTTTTATCCACTCCTTGTGGTTTTACCTGCTATTTTTTAGATACGTTTTTTGTCTATGTGCTTTTATATACATTTTTGTCTACGTGTTTTTATATATGTTGTTAATACAAATATCGTCTAAAAACGTTATTTATATTTTATGATCTTTGCTAAATTTTGTTAACGACAAAGTGTAAACTTTATTTTTTAGCAAGACATAAATATTGTCTAAGTCTTTCTTACATAAACTTTATTTCAAAGTTAATATTACATTTGCTACATTTACATTTCACAAAAACATAACATTATCATATTTCTAAAAATAGAAAATGTAGTATGACATCATGGCATGCATCATATGTAATTTTAGAAAGATTTTCAAAATCTTATAGTTGACTTTGAAAGATTTCATGCATATCTTGGTTAGATACTTACTCAACATATCATAGTAAGATTTTGTAAATCTCTTAGCTAGATATGGAAAGATTTCTTGGAAGATTTTCTGTCAGACCTGGCGGAACCCTTGGATACAACGAACGGAACCCTCAAAAGGGTTCCGCCGTATCCGTGGCATTGCTGAGGCTTTTGCCTATAAGTAGCAAGCCACATCCAAGAAATTCTTTATCACTTACAATCATATATTTGCATATACACTCTCATTTCATTCATCTAACTCAGTAGCATTCCATCTTTGTGAGATTCTTTTGTAGCAAGAAGATCACAAGTTCATCCGAAAGTTTATAAGTTTCAACATAACATTGCAAGACTTGTTAGCTTAGCATTGTGTAAACTCGTGTAGTTTATACATCATTTGCTTGTATTTATTCAGTAGTGATCGGATAGTATTTTAGTCCTTAAAATACATAGAGTGACGGGAGTAGTTGTACCCTTGTAAATAGAGCTGCAAATGAACTGAACGTTCAGTGAACATTTCATGAACCATTCGATAAAAAGTTCATTTATGTTCGTTCGTTTTAGGGGTGTAAACGAGCCGAGACAACTCGCGAGCAACTCGAGATCGACTCGAAAAATACTCGATTCGACTCGATTTTAAACGAGCCGAGACAACTCGCGAGCTACCCGACTCGACTCGATTACACATTTACACCCCAAAATATATATATATATATATATATATATATATATATATATATATATATATATATATATATATATATATATATATATATATATATATACATACATATACATATATACATATATATATATACATACATATATATATATATATACATATATATATATATATATATATATATATATATATATATAGGGGTGTAATCGAGCCGAGACAACTCGTGAACAACTCGAGATCGACTCGAAAAATACTCGACTCTACTCGATTTTAAACGAGCCGAGCTCGAGTATGTCAATACTCGGCTCGACTCGGCTCGTTTACACCCCTAGTTCGTTTATTAAATGAATGAATATGAACAATATTTTACATTCGTTTAGTTAAATGAACAAACATGAACAAAAGTCTCATCCGTTCATTTATGTTCGTGAACGTCCGATTGGCGATTATGCGTTCGTTAAAGTTCTTATATATTTATTTATCTATTTATGTTCATATATCATATTTTTTAATTTAATAATTTTAAAAATTAGTTTATTTAATCAAAACAACACTTATAAAACAATATATTGTGAAGTATTCAATAAAGTTTATGTTTGTTTGCCTATTTTCATTTGTGTTCGATCGTTTATGTTCGTTTAGCGTTCGTTTAGTGTCTTAATGAACAAACATAAACGAACATGAACAACTCATTTTCTTAATAAATGAACATGAATAAGAAAATTCGTTCGTTTAAGCGTCCGTGTCCGTTTATTTGTTCGGTTAAAACTAAATGAACGAACATGAACAGGGCTCCGTTGTGTTCGTCCGGTTCGTTTACAGCCCTACTTGTAAAAGATTTTGACATCTAGCTTTGTGTCAGTAATCTTGTGTAAGCGACGTGTAAGGTTTTCTCCGCCGATGAAAGGAGCTTGTTGACTAGTGAAGGAAACTCTTGAGTTGGATACTCGGGGAGTGGAGTAGGGAGAGGAAAAAGAGTCCTTGTAGCCGAACCACTATAAATATCCGTGTTGTGGTTTGATCGTTTCTTACTTTATCTTGCATATTATTTATTGTTTATTAGTTTCGATTGTCGAATACATGTAAAGTTTTCAAAGATAATTAAATTAAAAACCGGTAAACTATTCAACCCCCCTTCTAGTTTTCCACAATTGGCATCAAGAGTTACGTTACTCAAGATTTTAAAATATATTGTGTTTCAAAACTTACAACGATCAATGGATTTTGAAAATTTCAAAAAAGGGCAATCTATGCAAAGACCACCACTATTTGAACCAAATGGTTTTATATATTGGAAAAACCGTTTTGAAACTTACGTGAAATCAAAAGATATAGATATTTGGTATATTATTATTGAAGGTGATCATAAAGCCGCTTTTAAAGATATTGGAAGTGGTCGGGATGAGGATAGTTCGCTTACTAAACATAGTGAGGATCAAAAGGAATTGATTGCTAAAAATAATGAAGCTAAAATGATGCATTATAATGCTTTAACAAAGAAAGAATATGAAAGTGTCTTTATGTGTAAAACCGCTAAACAAATTTGGCAATCTTTAATAATCACCCATCAAGGAAACTCACAAGTTAAGGACAACAAAATTGATATTCTTGTTCAACAATATGAACAATTTTCTATTCCTGGAGATGAAATTATTGATAGTGCATTTGCTAGATTTAACACTATTATTACTTCACTTAAAGCACTTGATGAATCTTTTTGTAGCAAGAATTTTGTTAGGAAATTTCTTAGAGCACTCCATCCGAAGTGGAAAGCCAAAGTGACGACAATTGAAGAATCTAAAGATCTTTCAAGCATGTCACTTGACGAGCTAATTGGAAACCTCAAAGTTCATGAAATGGTAATGGAAAAAGATTCGGAGATAGTTAAAGGCAAGAAAGAAAAAGTAAAGTCTATTGCCTTGAAAGCTAGAGTTGAATCAAGTGATGATGAAGAATCTAGTTCGGATAGCGATGATGAAGAATATGCCATGGCCGTTAGAGATTTCAAGAAGTTCTTTCGAAGATGAGAAAAGTTTGTAAGGCAACCTAGATATGACAAGAAAGCTTTCAGAAAAGATCGTGATGATAAGAAAGGAAAGGGTGAATGAAAGTGTTTTAGGTGCGGAGACACAAGTCATCTCATAGGAGAATTTCCAAAACCACCCAAAGGCAAAACTCAAAGAGCCTTTGTAAGTGATACGTGGAGTGATAGTGACGATGATGACGAAGAGCCAAAGAATGACGAAATTGCTCTCATGGCTCACGACTAAAATGAGGTATGCTTGAAAGTTAGTTTGTAACCTGATGAGTGGATCAAAGATAGCGGTTGCTCAAGGCATATGACGGGAAACAAAAGCCTCTTTTCAACATATCAAGAATATGACGGAGGTAACGTTACTTTTGGTAGCAAGGTTAAAAGCAAAATCATCGGAAAAGGTACAATCTCTCATGACTTTCTCTCTATTGATGATTTTGCGCATGTTGACAACCTAGGTTTTAACCTTCTTTGTATAAGTCAACTTTGTCATAAAAAGTATTACGTCCTATTTAGTGAAAATGAAAGTAAAATACTAAAAGACGGTATAACTATAGCTAAAGGTGTTCTAAAGAACAACGTATACGTCATGAAGATTGATAAAAACATCTAGAGATAAACTTTGCCTCACCTCATTAGATGATTCCTCAACCCTTTGGCATAGACGTTTAGGTCATGCTAATATGAGACTCATTCAATCTCTATCGTCTAAAGAATTAGTTAGAAACCTACCCAAGTTGAAATGCGATCAACACGTTTGTGATGCTTGCAAAATTGGTAAACAAGTTCATAGTAGCCATAAGGCTAAAAATATGGTGTCTAAATCTATGGCTATGTTTGGCAAAAGTAGCAGTGAGCAGTAGCAGTGAGCAGTGAGCAGTAGCAGTGAGCTGTGAGCAGTAGCCAAAAAAGCTCACAGCTTCATAAAGAAGCATTGGGAAAATGAGCTTTCCTAAAAAATAGCAAAGCCCACAGCTCTCATGCCAAACGAACACTAAAAATCAAAAAGCTCATTATTCACCGCTCCTTGCCCAAAAAAGCTCCAAAAAGCTTTGTGCCAAACATAGCCTAGGGCTATGTTTGGCAAAAGTAGCTGTGAGCAGTAGCAGTAAGCAGTAGCAGTGAGCTGTGAGCAGTAGCCAAAAAAGCTCACAGCTTCATAAAGAAGCATTAGGAAAATGAGCTTTCCTAAAAAATAGCAAAGCCCACAGCTCTCATGCCAAACGAACATTAAAAATCAAAAAGCTCATTGTTCACCGCTCATTGTCCAAAAAAGCTCCAAAAAGCTTTGTGCCAAACATAGCCTAGGTGTCTAGAACTTTTGCATATGGATTTGTTCGGTCCATCCGCTATACAAAGTTATGGAGGTAACTTCTACACTTTGGTTATAGTAGATGATCATTCAAGATATACTTGGAGAAAAATTTTGAAAAGTAAAAACAAAGCTTCTGACCAATTTGAAATTCTTAGTAAGAAAATTCAAAACCAATTAGGAACTTGCATTGTGTCAATTAGAATGGAACATGGTCGTGAATTTGACAATGAAATACAATTTGGAAATTTTTGTGATAAAAATGGTATAACTCATAACTTTTCGGCACCTCATACTCCTCAATCTAACGATGAAGTAGAACGTAAAAACCGGACTCTTCAAGAGATGAGTAAAACAATGCTTAACGAACAAAATATTCCACAAAAGTTTTGGTGTAACGCCGTCGACACATCAACCTACATTTTAAATCGAGTCTTAATTTGACCATTTTTGAATAAAACTCCTTATGAATTATATAGAGGTAAAAAGCCTACATTAGGATATTTTAGAGTATTTAGGAGTAAATGCTTTATACTAAATGATTGTACAATAATTCGCACTACCAGGCCTTCGATGGTGATCAAAGGAAATAAGGGGTGTTGGGATTACGCCAAGCTTGGATATAACCTGAAATAAGAAATACTAAAACACTACGTTAAGTGATTGCGCAGGGGTTGGACCCTGTGAACCACCTCCGGCGTGTGAATAAGTGATCGGTGTGAGAGTTTAAGTATAAATGTAGTAAAGTAAGGTGAGAGAGATTGCATACCAGATTTGTCATCGTTCAGGACTATTTATAGGTGAAGAAAACGGTCCTGGAGAGTGGTCACACGTTTGAGAGAGATCATGGGGGCGTCCCATGATTTGTGGTAACCGCTAGGGTTTAGTGTCCCACTCCTCCTGGTTTAGCGGGGGAGCTAAAGAGAAAGAGGAGACGTGGGTAAGACTTGGTCTCACCAATATTTGGACTTGGCATCGTTCCGTCCTTAAAACTTAGAAAGATACCCCGAAGGGCTTAATCCTTCGATTGGCGAATTCCCACTTGGTAACTAGATCATTGATGATTAGTTTTACGCCAAAGAAAGTTTAAGGAGGCTAGCCAGAGCCTTCGATTATGTAGGTTGCTATCAGACTCGAAGGGGGATCCTTCGAGCTAATCGGAGGGTACATCATCACTAAATACCAAGGATTATCTCACTAAATTTGACCCAAAGTCTTATGAAGGTGTATTTCTTGGATACTCACAAAATAGCAAAGTCTTAAGAGTCGAGGAATCGTTGAACGTAACATTCGACGAAAGTCCACCTCCCTCTAAGACATCACCTTTGGTAGATGATGACTTAGTTGAAAGTCAAGTCATTGAAAATGAAGACAACTTAGATAATGACAAGGAAGATGAACTATTAAACAAGGAGATTGTCAATGTCAAAGAATCTAAAAGTCATCCATTAGATAGTGTCATAGGAAAAATTAATGAAAGAACCTTAAGATCAAAAGTCCAAAATCAAAGTAATTTCTTTTGTTTTGTATCAACCATTGAACCTAAAAAAATATAAATGAGGCCATAAAGGATGAATCATGGGTCATAGCTATGCAAGAAGAGTTAAACCAATTCGTTAGAAATGATGTTTGGACATTAGTTCCTCAACCAAAGAGTCAAACCATAATCGGAACAAAATGGGTCTTTCGTAATAAAATGGATGAAAATGGAATAGTGTCTAGAAACAAAGCTAGGCTAGTAGCACAAGGTTATAATCAACAAGAAGGCATTGACTACGATAAAACTTTTGCTATGGTTGCTAGGCTCGAGTCAATAAGGATTTTACTTGCATATGCATGTGCACATGATTTTAAACTTTTCAAATGGATGTAAAAAGTGCATTTTTAAATGGCTTTTTTAATGAAGAAGTTTATGTTTGGTTCCACCGGTGCTACAGGTAGTTTTCTTAATTTTTCAAATTTTCGATTCCTTTCCAACACCAAAACATTCTTTTTAGTTAGAAACATATTTCTTATCATTCATTAAGCACATTAGGACCATTTTAGCTTATTAGAACCAATAGGAAGTCATTTCCCGCTAAAATTTCAATTTAATCATCACTAACCCAAGGAACCCTTCTGCATAAGGGAAGGAACCCTGAATTTGGTTCCTTGGCATCTGTGGACACCCTGACCACAAAGATCTTCCATGATTACTTGCATTTACTGCATATCTATCTTCTTCTACTCAACCCAACTTCATTGGATTGACTTCTAATGATTTGACAAGCATTCAAACTCTTCCAAATGATTAGAAACCTCCATTTTTGTATGGATCTCCATCAAATTCAAACACTCCTTTCAATAATCTTCCACTCTATAAATTAGTACTATCTTAGTTTGTTTTTCCTCACACCTCCACCACCACTTTCCTGGATCTTTTATCTTCTTATAACCATTGTTGACTATGACAAAGTCAAACAACTCATCACCACCATCACGACCCATTAGGAGAACCGCTCGTATTAGTGTAAAACCTTGTTGTTTCAACACCACCATCAACCTAAGCTCATCATCTTTGGATGAATCACCACTCATCATCTCATCACTAATCAAGGATGAAAATTTCCTTAATCCTGCCTGGTTCGCCTCAAACAGTCAGATAATATCAACCAAGTAATGGTCAACAAGTCAAACAACTGAGGCAAATGCTTCCGTGGAATACAGTGTTTCCCCGGGTCGTAATGTCCCAACGAGGTGTGCGATGTTTTATTATAAACGAATCTGTGATCGAGTGAATGTGAACAGGGATATGAATAAAAGTGTGTGTGTGTTTAAACTAAGGTTTTATAACTTAAATAAACTATTATATTGATTACGTAAATCCTAGATATCTAAAACGTATAAACGTACACCAAATTAAAATCAGACGCGACTGCGTACTGAGAAAAATGTGAGTTTTAAGAAAAATAAAATACAAGGGTTAAAATTGAAAATTCTATAAACTTAAACTTAAAATAAAATTAAATTAAAAAGAAAACTATTTTTTAGATTATTATATTATTTATTATTAATTATTTAATTAAAAACTATTTAACTATTTAATTAAAACTAACTTAAATAAAAACTAAAAATAATAAACACTACAAATTAAACTAAAAATTTATAAAAATAATTTCTAAACTTAAATTAGAACTTGAAGAAAGTATAAAAAATAAAAATAAATATTTTTGTCTTTTTATAAGCTTTTTATTAATTAAAAACTATTTATATTAATTAAACTATTTAAACTATTTTAAATTACAAATAATACTAAATAAACTTAGAAAATTATGAAAAAATTTATAAAACTATTTTATAACTTATAAAAGCTATAAAAAAATATAAAAACTAGGTATTACGTTATAAAAATTAATTATGCTATTTAAAACTCATGTATTAATTAATTATTAATAAAACTATTATTAATTATAATAAATACTAAATTACAAAATAAAAATCTGAGAAAATTATTAAAAATACTTTAACCTAAATGGAAATTATTAAAAATATAAAAACACAACTTACTTAATAAGAATCTAAAAATGAAAATTAAAATTAAATTAAATTAAATAGAAACTATCACTTATTTTTATATTGTCTTTTCTGGAATTTTCTTTTACAAATCTATATTATACTTAAAAATAACTAACTTTTGTAAAAACACTTAATTTATAAGCTAATAATAAGCTGTGTGTAAGCTTATTATTGTGACAGTTGACCAAACAAGCAAATAAGCTCAACTGAGCTTGTGTGGGACCCACAATGGATGAATCAGGTCCCAATAAGTTGAGTAAACAAGTGTAAGCAAGATTCAACTGAAAAAGCAGCCAGAATAAGCAACAAAACACAAATAAGCAGTTTGCTTATTTCACTTCTGAGACAGAATAGGGACAGCCTTTTGGCACAAAACTAAGTGGGGTCCACTAGGTATTGGGTCAAACAATTGGTCAAACCTTACTCCCTGGTAGGAGGGGGGTTGTAAGAACCTAAGTATGAAAGGTGGGGCCCACTGTGGTGGTCACAAAACACCGCCAAAGTTGGTGGTGTAGGACTGAGTCTGATGGAGCAGGGCACACCTTTGCCCTGCAAGTGAGTTTGATGGTGAGTGGGGCCCAGGGTAAAATTTCTAAAAATATAAGCTATGTGGGATTCAAAATTTGAGCTGGTAGGCTAGAAGTAGGAACAAGTTTCAAGTCCTCAATCAACTTACATAAATCAAAATAATTCCTTGAAATTTTGTAAAAATCTGAGATGTGCAAAATTGACTTTTGATCAAAACTTGTAACTTTGACTTTTATGAACTTTTAACACTTCTAATAAGCTGAAACTGTTATAATAAGCTAATGTAAGATTAGAATAAGCTATATGAGTTACTTATAAGCTATTGTGATTGATTTTAGAACCTAAATCGCTCACAGTTAACTGTGAGGGTAATTATTCTATGATTTTGACTTTCTAGTGTTTGAGACCTGAGTTTTAAACTTCTTATGACCTAAAAATACTTAACTAAGCATGCAAGAACCAAAAACAACAGCTAAAACTTAAAACCTAGGGGTGAAATACCCTAATCCAAACACTCCTTATAAATGACTGAAATGAAATTTTTAAAGAAAGTGACTGACTCAAACTATGAAACTGGTTCAGGTGATTGTAATATGATAAGATGGGATCATTTAAGCATAAAAACAGAACTTATAACAACTAATATCTATAGATCACAAAAATGCTATATTGGCAGTCAAAATGGAAAACATGAGTACAATAGAATCTAATAAGCTAACATCCAATATTAAGCTATATTATAACTTACATACACATAATAATCATTTAAATCAAATATTTAACAGGTAATAAGCTAATCTATAGTAAAATATTAAATTTGTGAAGAAGGCTTACATATGGTATCCAACTGAGATATGAGTGAACCAAAGACCATGAACCATTCCTAAAGCTCACCAATGAGCACTACAACCAGTATAATCCAAAATCACCATGCTCCATTACTTGCATCATTGCTAACACTGATTTTTTATTTATTTTTCTATTTTCTTTGTATTTTTTAGTATTTTTGGAATTATAAACTAAACTTGATTTTAAGGTTTATCAAAGCTTATAAAAGCTTTGTCAGAGCTTGTATGAACTAGTTGAATCCTTAATAACAACAAATAACAATAATAAGTGAAATTGTCGATTTCACTTAAAAATGGCAAATACTAATTTGATAAACAAGACAGTGATTCAAGGTTAAATAAAGATTCAATTACACTAAAATAACTGAGTACAAGCTGTTTGATTGAAATTACAACTAAAAATAAAAATTTACACTACCTATTATTACAATTAACTAAAACTAAACTAATACTCCTTCACCATAGCTTCTCTTCTGCTTTATAGATACTTTCTGAGTTCCCACTAGTGTTCTGACAAAATCCCACTCAACTTGAGCCGTTGATATGGTCAATTTGATCCTGGCCGTTTGAAAATCTTTTTGGCGCCAAAGTCTTGGGACAGAGGGGGTAGCGTGTGAGATGTTTTCAAGGCAATAAATGTGCCTTGGGGTGTTGTGGAGGTGGAGGGATAAGGTGTGAAAGGTGGGTGTGAGGTGGAAGCCAGGTGTGGGTGGTATTGGGATACCAGTGAGGTGGAGAAGAAGAGAGGGAGATGAACAGTAGGGTGGGTTTGACTTGGGTTTGACCCGGTTTTAATAACTAAGGTTGGGATGGGCTGGTGTAGGTTGGGCTTGGGAATGGGCTGTTGGTGTTTTTAGTTTGGATTTGGTTTGGTTTTTTGTTTATAATAAGATAGGGTCCGTTTGGTTTTATTTCACACAAGGACCAAATTTGTAAATTGGTCAAAGTTGAGGGGCTGTCATTGCAATTCTCCCAAAGTTTTCAAAAGGACTAAACCTGCCATGTTAGAATAAACCAAGGACTATAATTTACATATTTTCCATTTTTAAATATTAAAGGACTATTTTTGTAATTTTCGGATTTTTGAGGGACTAAATATGTAATTTCCCAAAATATTATCAAAAGGTCCAGTTTTGTAAAAGTTGAATAGTATAGGGACCTTAAATGATAATTTTTCATTTATTGCAATTTAAAACACCCCGGGGACCATTTCTGCCAAACTTTCAAACTCCAGGGACCAAACATGTAATTTTACCAAACTTTTCACCCAAGGACCATTCCTGCAAAAGATTAGTAATACAAGGACCAAAATTGAATTTCTCAAAGTTTTTAACATCCCAGGGACCATTTATGTCAATTTCCAAAGTATAGGGACTAAACTTGTAATTTTGTGAAACTTTGCACCAAAGGACTAAATATGTAACTTTATGATTAAAAAGGACCTTTGGTGACTTTTTCATGTTTTTAGAATAACCAGGGACTAGTTTTGCCAATTTATAAAACTTGAGGGACTGAAACTGCCAATTATGCAAACTGTGTACGTTTTTCATTTGTTTTTGATAATTTTGCATTTGAAACATATAAAACACACTTCTAAGATATTTTAAGTATTTTGATGCATATTTGAGTGTTTTTGTATGTTTTGGCAACTCAGATTGGTATAAAATGATGAGTATTTAGACACTCATCAATCCCCCACACTAAACTATTGCTAGTCCCTAGCAATCTTTTGAGAAAAACTTAATGGATTTGAAAAACTCTTTACCAAAAGCCATCACTTCTGGAGTAGCCAGGTGTAAGAACTGTGGCACACCTGATAACCGTGTGATTTTGAGCAAATCACCAGCTGTCAACGGATTTGATTAGTCTTTACCAAAAGCCGTTTGCTTCTGGACTAGCCAACTCTTGATGGAATAGTCAACATCTTGGTGAGCTGATTACCAATTATGGTTTTTTCACGGCCTTTACCATAAGTCATAATCTTGCGGGCTAGCCAACTCTTTCGCTTTATGGGATATGGGGAGTTGAGGAACCATACAATTTTTGGCAAATTGCAAGCCATCAACGGTTTTGAGATATCTTTACCAAGAGCCGTTTGCTCCTGGATTAGCCAATCCTTATGTGGGTTAGACATGGCGGACTGATAACCATTTATTGCGTTCTAAGTGAGAAAAATTTTAAAATTTTGGGCTAAAATGGGGGTTCTTGATGGAACATGTGTTTAAATTCGTTAGAATAACGAATCTCCCCCCACACTTAGAACTGAATATTGTCCTCAATATCCAAAGTACCGGGTGTTAAACCAACACTTAGAACGTAAGAAGAAAATATTCCATAGCCTTTATTTAAGATGTATATACATACAATGATTTTTTTAGATAAAACTTCTTAAATAGAAGCTATCACTATATTTACAATTTTTTTTTTTTTGAGGATATATATATATATATATATATATATATATATATATACAACATGTGGAGCATCTCCCCCACACTAGGGTGAAACATGGGTGAAAACCTATGTACATGCTACTGTTTTTGATTTCCGAGTCGCTAGCTTGACTCGACCCCGAATTTATTTGTCCATGGGAAGCATGATGTGGAAGAGACAATCAGCATCGGACTTTCATTCAAGATATTTGGATAAACATTTGAAGCACGTGAAAGTTCCACACCGATGAGACATAATGACACCCGGCTCATAAATGATACATGAAAATGTCGGGGTCAAAGATAGTGTCCTCATTCCCGAAGGAGTGAAGAACAGGAGAAATCACCTGGTAGGTGAAGGAAAGTAGGGAGATCTGAATAGCAATTAAGATAAGAACTTCCTCCTCAAGAAATGCATATTCAAGTGGATGAGGCAAGTCCTTAAGCTTGATCTCAGGAAATTTATCAGTTTCCTCAACTGATTCGATTTCCTTATTATGAAGTTGTTTGGGTGGAAGAGGGGGAAACAGATCTTCGTTTAACAAACTTTCTAGAAAAAGAATGTTCCCCTCAGGATCAAGATAATAATCATCAACTTCGTATGAAATTGAAGTATCTTCAGTCATAAAAGCCTCGAATTCGTCCAAATCATTTTCACTTTCCGGAGGAAGTGGTTTGATCTTGGTGAGTTCAATCGAAGGATCATGAGTAGGTAAAAGTTCTAACTCTCTCAAATCCGCTTCAAAGTCAAAGACTTCATTTTCATCCCTTGGTGGGATGGGATCCATATGAGAGAGTTCATCAGCGAACTCTTCAAGAAGATAGTCAACATTAGACTCGGGAAGTGATGCCTCAACATACTTAATTTCTCCATAAGATGTACAATCATCGTTAGAATCGGAGAGAGTATCTACATGATCTTTTGAAAAATCAAGAGGAGAAGGGATATCACACATATGATCAAAAATTCCCTGTGACTCACTTGGGATTGAGACAAGGTCCTCAACACTAGACTTTATGAATTCGTCAAATTCCTTTGCAGGAATTGTGTCAAGATGCTCGTCTCCCATGTTCAGAGAGTGAGTGGGAACCTCGGGTATGATATCATCAAACTGAGTGAGTTGAGAAGGACTAGCATACATGGATTTTATGATTTCCATTTGTTCTGCTGCTAGTAATTCTCCTATACTCATTTCTCCCTGTATATCCATGGAAGTAGTCTCAATTGATGAACTTGATGAGGTATCATCACTTTCATCATCTTCATCGAGAAGAGCAGCATTTTGAAATTTGGTACGTGTTATAGCTGCTTGTTCTAAGACTAGTAATTCTTCCATGCTTCTTTCGTCTCTAGCAGCATGTTCTTCAGCAAGTAATTCCGTGATAGATTTATCACGAGAATATTGAGTGAGTGGAGACTGTGGGGGTGTGGATGTGTCAAAACCGAATGTATCAGAACTAGAACAATGTTTAGGTTTAGAATACGGTTGACATCTGAAATCATCATGAGGACCCCCACAATGTACACAAGAAAAACTTGGTGCATTGTGAAACGACATATTAGCCAACTCCTCCTTAAGGTCTTTAAGTTTCTCAAGAACCTCTAGACAAAGGTCTTGCTGAGTTTCATGAGGAGTTGCTTGGATCATTTGGCACTGTGGAAGTGGGTCTTGAAACGAATAGTCGTAATTGTTACAAGGAATTGGATTCCTTGTTTGACAATCAGAGCTAAAGTGAGGACCTCCACAGTACTCACAACAGTTGAACTGATGTGATTGTGAGTCGTATGTGCTTAAGTTATAATTGTTATCAGGAACCTGCTCATAGACAAGCGTGTTTCCTGATTGACAATCAGAACTGTAGTGTGAACCACCACAGTACTCACAACAGTAAAACTGCTGAGTTTCATGGTGTGGGAGCTGATGGAATGAATCAGTCATGTCAGGGTAGGAATAGGGATTCTGGTTATAGACAGACCCGTTTCCTGACTCTACCATGCCACAACTGGGGCAATTACCACCATTATAAGAACTACCACAGCATTGACAGACAAGAAGGTGAGAATAAGACATAGAAAGAATCAAAGGGTTTAGGGGATGAGAAATGAAGAATCAAATAGGTAGGAGTGTAAAGGTGAATATTTTTGGTGTTTTTGAAAATTTTTGTAGTACTAATAATAAGGAAAATATTTTTGGTTTTTTGTGTTCGTTGAAAACTGATTTTAAAAAGTTTTCGGGAACAGTTTTGGTTTTATATGATAATAGTATGAACAAGGACGGATAAATATACAAATGGGCGTGTATTCAGGTTCACTAATACGCAAAATCGTTTAGAATAAGCGCACAACCTCCCCGGCAGCGGCGCTAAATTTTGGTTCACCTCAAACAGTCAGATAATATCAACCAAGTAATGGTCAACAAGTCAAACAGCTGAGGCAAATGCTTCCGTGGAATACAGTGTTTCCCCGGGTCGTAATGTCCCAACGAGGTGTGTGAAGTTTTATTGTAAACGAATCTGTGATCGAGTGAATGTGAACAGGGATATGAATAAAAGTGTGTGTGTGTTTAAACTAAGGTTTTATAACTTAAATAAACTATTATAATGGTTACGTAAATCCTAGATATCTAAAACGTATAAACGTACACCAAATTAAAATCAGATGCGACTGCGTACTGAGAAAAAGGTGAGTTTTAAGAAAAATAAACTACAAGGGTTAAAATTGAAAATTCTATAAACTTAAACTTAAAATAAAATTAAATTAAAAAGAAAACTATTTTTTAGATTATTATATTATTTATTATTAATTATTTAATTAAAATATATTTTATTAAAACTAACTTAAATAAAAACTAAAAATAATAAACACTACAAATTAAACTAAAAATTTATAAAAATAATTTCTAAACTTAAATTAGAACTTGAAAAAGTATAAAAAATAAAAATAAATATTTTTGTCTTTTTATAAGCTTTTTATTAATTAAAAACTATTTATATTAATTAAACTAGTTAAACTATTTTAAATTACAAATAATACTAAATAAACTTAGAAAATTATGAAAAAATTTATAAAACTATTTTATAACTTATAAAAGCTATAAAAAAAATATAAAAACTAGGTATTACGTTATAAAAATTAATTATGCTATTTAAAACTCATTTATTAATTAATTATTAATAAAACTATTATTAATTATAATAAATACTAAATTACAAAATAAAAATCTGAGAAAATTATTAAAAATACTTTAACCTAAATGGAAATTATTAAAAATATAAAAACACAACTTACTTAATAAGAATCTAAAAATGAAAATTAAAATTAAATTAAATTAAATAGAAACTATCACTTATTTTTATATTGTCTTTTCTGGAATTTTCTTTTACAAATCTATATTATACTTAAAAATAACTAACTTTTGTAAAAACACTTAATTTATAAGCTAATAATAAGCTGTGTGTAAGCTTATTATTGTGACAGTTGACCAAACAAGCAAATAAGCTCAACTGAGCTTGTGTGGGACCCACAATGGATGAATCAGGTCCCAATAAGTTGAGTAAACAAGTGTAAGCAAGATTCAACTGAAAAAGCAGCCAGAATAAGCAACAAAACACAAATAAGCAGTTTGCTTATTTCACTTCTGAGACAGAATAGGGACAGCCTTTTGGCACAAAACTAAGTGGGGTCCACTAGGTATTGGGTCAAACAATTGGTCAAACCTTACTCCCTGGTAGGAGGGGGGTTGTAAGAACCTAAGTATGAAAGGTGGGGCCCACTGTGGTGGTCACAAAACACCGCCAAAGTTGGTGGTGTAGGACTGAGTCTGATGGAGCAGGGCACACCTTTGCCCTGCAAGTGAGTTTGATGGTGAGTGGGGCCCAGGGTAAAATTTCTAAAAATATAAGCTATGTGGGATTCAAAAGTTGAGCTGGTAGGCTATAAGTAGGAACAAGTTTCAAGTCCTCAATCAACTTACATAAATCAAAATAATTCCTTGAAATTTTGTAAAAATCTGAGATGTGCAAAATTGACTTTTGATCAAAACTTGTAACTTTGACTTTTATGAACTTTTAACACTTCTAATAAGCTGAAACTGTTATAATAAGCTAATGTAAGATTAGAATAAGCTATATGAGTTACTTATAAGCTATTGTGATTGATTTTAGAACCTAAATCCCTCACAGTTAACTGTGAGGGGAATTATTCTATGATTTTGACTTTCTAGTGTTTGAGACCTGAGTTTTAAACTTCTTATGACCTAAAAATACTTAACTAAGCATGCAAGAACCAAAAACAACAGCTAAAACTTAAAACCTAGGGGTGAAATACCCTAATCCAAACACTCCTTATAAATGACTGAAATGAAATTTTTAAAGAAAGTGACTGACTCAAACTATGAAACTGGTTCAGGTGATTGTAATATGATAAGATGGGATCATTTAAGCATAAAAACAGAACTTATAACAACTAATATCTATAGATCACAAAAATGCTATATTGGCAGTCAAAATGGAAAACATGAGTACAATAGAATCTAATAAGCTAACATCCAATATTAAGCTATATTATAACTTACATACACATAATAATCATTTAAATCAAATATTTAACAGGTAATAAGCTAATCTATAGTAAAATATTAAATTTGTGAAGAAGGCTTACATATGGTATCCAACTGAGATATGAGTGAACCAAAGACCATGAACCATTCCTAAAGCTCACCAATGAGCACTACAACCAGTATAATCCAAAATCACCATGCTCCATTACTTGCATCATTGCTAACACTGACTTTTTATTTATTTTTCTATTTTCTTTGTATTTTTTAGTATTTTTGGAATTATAAACTAAACTTGATTTTAAGGTTTATCAAAGCTTATAAAAGCTTTGTCAGAGCTTGTATGAACTAGTTGAATCCTTAATAACAACAAATAACAATAATAAGTGAAATTGTCGATTTCACTTAAAAATGACAAATACTAATTTGATGAACAAGACAGTGATTCAAGGTTAAATAAAGATTCAATTACACTAAAATAACTGAGTACAAGCTGTTTGATTGAAATTACAACTAAAAATAAAAATTTACACTACCTATGATTACAATTAACTAAAACTAAACTAATACTCCTTCACCATAGCTTCTCTTCTGCTTTATAGATACTTTCTGAGTTCCCACTAGTGTTCTGACAAAATCCCACTCAACTTGAGCCGTTGATATGGTCAATTTGATCCTGGCCGTTTGAAAATCTTTTTGGCGCCAAAGTCTTAGGACAGAGGGGGTAGCGTGTGAGATGTTTTCAAGGCAATAAATGCGCCTTGGGGTGTTGTGGAGGTGGAGGGATAAGGTGTGAAAGGTGGGTGTGAGGTGGAAGCCAGGTGTGGGTGGTATTGGGATACCAGTGAGGTGAAGAAGAAGAGAGGGAGATGAACAGTAGGGTAGGTTTGACTTGGGTTTGACCCGGTTTTAATAACTAAGGTTGGGATGGGCTGGTGTAGGTTGGGCTTGGGAATGGGCTGTTGGTGTTTTTAGTTTGGATTTGGTTTGGTTTTTTGTTTATAATAAGATAGGGTCCGTTTGGTTTTATTTCACACAAGGACCAAATTTGTAAATTGGTCAAAGTTGAGGGGCTGTCATTGCAATTCTCCCAAAGTTCTCAAAAGGACTAAACCTGCCATGTTAGAATAAACCAAGGACTATAATTTACATATTTTCCATTTTTAAATATTAAAGGACTATTTTTGTAATTTTCGGATTTTTGAGGGACTAAATATGTAATTTCCCAAAATATTATCAAAAGGTCCAGTTTTGTAAAAGTTGAATAGTATAGGGACCTTAAATGATAATTTTTCATTTATTGCAATTTAAAACACCCCGGGGACCATTTCTGCCAAACTTTCAAACTCCAGGGACCAAACATGTAATTTTACCAAACTTTTCACCCAAGGACCATTCCTGCAAAAGATTAGTAATACAAGGACCAAAATTGAATTTCTCAAAGTTTTTAACATCCCAGGGACCATTTATGTCAATTTCTAAAGTATAGGGACTAAACTTGTAATTTTATAAAACTTTGCACCAAAGGACTAAATATGTAACTTTATGATTAAAAAGGACCTTTGGTGACTTTTTCATGTTTTTAGAATAACCAGGGACTAGTTTTGCCAATTTATGAAACTTGAGGGACTGAAACTGCCAATTATGCAAACTGTGTACGTTTTTCATTTGTTTTTGATAATTTTGCATTTGAAACATATAAAACACACTTCTAAGATATTTTAAGTATTTTGATGCATATTTGAGTGTTTTTGTATGTTTTGGTAACTCAGATTGATATAAAATGATGAGTATTTAGACACTCATCATTGCCATTCCTACACCATCACCTAGACCACAAGATATTGTTGCCACTCCACCACCTACAAAGACCCCAGTAGCTACACCACCACCTCCAGCACCATGTCAACCATCCAAGACTCTATCACCTCCAAAATCACCCAAGTTGGAACCCATGGAGCTTTTTGGAACTCCACCATCATCACCTCATCCATTTCTTGAAGATTTAGATGACCTTCCTCCTAGATCAATAGATCCACCACCATTGCATTCGTTTGGTTCCATTGAACGAATGTCAAATAAAAAACCACGAGCATTCTTTGAGCCCAATGAACCTTTTGAACCACAATCATCTCAACCACAAGAACTACCACAATCAAAACCATTGTTGTTCTATCCCATCTACAAAGACATCCATGGCCCTCTTTATGGAGAACCTAACTTTCAACATCATAATCAATCTCAATCTCAAGAATTTCAACCACAATCTCAATCCCAATCTCAACACTTTGAGTCCTTCTTTCCTTCTTATGAGGAAATCGAGGCATCCATGTGGAATAATCCACAAAACACCCATGAGGAGATCAATGATCGCCTCGACAACCTATATGCCTTTAAGAACATGGTGGACACACACCTTCATCAAGCCATGGAATTTCAGACCACCTTACTTTCTTCCATTGTAGCTCCAACCTCCAACCAACAAACACCTAATGTACCACCACCACAACCTCCCATCAATGAACCCATCCACCCATATCCTCGTCATGATTGCTCTCATTGTCAGAGAATGGCTAGGATTAGTGAGAGGATCAAAATCATGGTCCACCAACTTCAAGACGAAACCCGCTTCATGCTTCAACACATTCTTGAGCGTCTCAATGCTCTTAGTCATCCTCCACAACCATAGAGCTTTTATCGTTAAGAAAATCCTTTCATTTAGGACTTTCTAGTTTAGGCTCTTTATTTCCTTTTATAGATGTAGGATTTTTGTTTCTTTGTTATTTTTTTTTCTTTTTGCATTTTTTTTCTTTTTAGAAGTAGGACTTTTTTTATTTATTGTCTTTTATTTTGACTTTTATCAAAATAAAATTTTACTTGAAATGAAGTTGGTTCTACTATATGATTGTACATTGTTGGTTGTTTATTTATTTGTGCTTGTGATATGGTTGGTTGTCTATCTCATGATTCACTTTGTTTGTTGATACTTTCTATTAGTACTTATCATACTTGTCTTTTCGATAACTAACATTTTTTTTGTAGGATCAAAATCCATGTATACTTTACTTGGCACCCCATTTAGAGGGAGTATTGATCAAGGGGGAGCATTTGACTTGCACTTCATTCTGCTACGCAACTCTTCTTTTTGTTTCGACAAAAAGGGGGAGAAATATAACTCAACTTTTGCATATCATTTTACCACATCATTCTCATATATAATTAAAAGTTGAATAAAACAAAGTTTAATATAGATTTTTAAAAGACTTGATACTATAATTATCTAGTTGCTTAAAAATAAAATTTGTGTTTTGTCCTCAACAAAAAGGGGAGATTGTTAATACAAATATCGCCTAAAAACGTTATTTATATTTTATGATCTTTGCTTAATTTTGTTAACGACAAAGTGTTAACTTTATTTTTTAGCAAAACATAAATATAGTCTAAGTCTTTCATACATAAACTTTATTTCAAAGTTAACATTACATTTGCTACATTTAAATTTCACAAAAACATAACATTTTCATATCTCTAAAAATAGAAAATGTAGTATGACATCATGGCATGCATCATGTGTAATCTTACAAAGATTTCCAAAATTTTATAGTTGACTTTGGAAGATTTCATGCATATCTTGGTTAGATACTTACTCAACATATCATAGTAATATTGGTAAATCTCTTAGCTAGACATGGAAAGATTTCTTGGAAGATTTTCTGTCAGACCTGGCGGAACCCTTGGATACAACGGACGGAACCCTCAAAAGGGTTTCGCCGTATCCATGGCACTGCTGAGTCTTTTGCCTATAAATAGCACGCCACATCCAAGAAATTCTTTATCACTTACAATCATATATTTGCATATACACTCTCATTTCATTCGTCTAACTCAGTAGTATTCCATCTTTGTGAGATTCTTTTGTAGCAAGAAGATCACAAGTACATCTGAAAGTTTATAAGTTTCAACATAACGTTGCAAGACTTGTTAGCTTAGCATTGTGTAAACTCGTGTAGTTTATACATCATTTGATTGTATTTATTCAGTAGTGATACGTAGTATTTTAGTCCTTAAAATTCATAGAGTGACGGGAGTAGTTGTACCCTTGTAAAAGAACTCGACATCTAGCTTTGTGTCGGTAATCTTGTGTAAGCGACGTATAAGGTTTTCTCGCCGGTGAAAGGAGCTTGTTGACTAGTGAAGGAAACTCTTGAGTTGGATACTTGGGGAGTAGAGTATGGCAAGGAAAAAGAGTCCTTGTAGCCAAACCACTATAAACATCCGTGTTGTGGTTTGATCATTTCTTACTTTATCTTGCATATTATTTATTGTCTATTAGTTTCAATTGTCAAGTACACGTAAATTTTTCAAAGATAATTAAATTAAAATCCGGTAAACTATTCAACCTCCCTTCTAGTTTTCCACATACGTTTTCGTCCGTTTTTATATGTTTCATCTGATTTTGTACGTTTTTACATGTGAAAAAAAAATCATAATTTTTTTTTTCACATGTGACGGAAAACAATTTTCTAAAAAAAATCTTTCAGAAAAAAAATTCATAAAAAAGTGTTCCGACAAAAAATTCCGAAAAAAATAGTAAAAGAATTTCGAAAAAAATCGTAAAAAATTCCGAAAAAAATTGAAAAAGAATTTTGAAAAAATAAATTGGAAGAAAAATCGGATGAAAAAATTCCAAAAAAAACAAACGATTCTGAAGGGACCATTATGTAATTTACTCTAAGGATGGTGGCTGCAATTTCGCAAACCCTTAGGGATCATTTATGTAACTTGGAATGGTAAAATGGTCAAACTATTCACACAAAGACAAGATGTCAACATTAATACTCACAAGAGAATATTTTTGGACAAATATGATGTTTTTTAAATGTATATCCCATTTTTTTAAAGATAGAAAATTTGATGTCAATCGAGGTTTGTTGATACGAGTTGTTCTTGGTTCTTGATGAGAAAGAAAAATTGATAGTGACAGCCGAATTTTTATATTGCTTTTGTTGTTTATGTTTTGAAAACGGCGGTCAAGTTTTGTTAATCAAGTTTGAAAGATAACACAAGATGAAAACACCCGATTTTGGTTTTGAAATAAACAAATCATGGGCCTATTGATCTCACTTTTCAAAAATAGATTTATGGTTCTATATTTAAAGATCAATGATGTTGGTTTTCTAAAATCTTGTTTATGTTAGTACGTTGTGTGAATTGGTCCCCGACTCACATAGCCATTTATTCTTTGATTGTACATTTTCATCACAGGTTTGGTCGAGTGTAAAGGCAAAGGCAGATTTACAAAATATGCCGGCTTCTTTAGACCAAGTTGTTAATTGGCTAATCCCGCTTGCTAAGAAGAAATCTGCACAATGTGTGATTGCTAAACTAGTTTTCGTGGCTTGTGCATATTTTATTTGGCAAGAGAGGAATGGAAGATTATTTAAGCAAAGGAAAGAACTCACGAGCAAGTAACCGAAGTGATTTTATCTACTATTCGACTCAAACTCTTAACGTGTCACACCTCACCAAGGCGGAAACACGAGTGTAACTTCATGTATATCATCACAACACATGATGTCTTTATAGAGAATTACTACATGCAAATAAATAGAGCAATGTACAGACACAAAGTGTCGTAACAATACCCCAAAAGAAAATAGCCAAAACAAAACTCCAAAGGTATCTTTAATAAAACATAAAGTACTAGTCGAAAAACATTAAAGTATCACAATGAAAATAAATCAAATCCATATTTCAAACATAAAGGTAATTCATTCTCAAATGCAACTAAGTCTCGTCTAGTCGCTCCCTTTTACCTTAGCCTTAGAAAGCTCACCTGAAAATGATGCTTAAAAAAATGAACATAATGTTGGTGAGATTCATAGGTTTAAGACACACAATATCACTCAAGGCAACCAGTTCGCTGTGATTATAAAACATGGCATGGCAGTAAGGCTAGTTATTATACAATCTAGCATGCAATCTCAATCAATCAACCAATAAACAGGACGGAACGTGCCCACGATCCAAATTCAATATCAAGCCTCAATTAGGACGGAACGTACCCACGATCCAAGTTCACAATAATGGGTAGTCATTACCCTCCGACGGACCACACAGAATAATAGTGAGTAGGAGTACTACTCTCCAATTGGATTGCTCATATGAACAATGGGAGCATAGCTACCCTCTAATTGAACCACACAGAATAATCACCACCATAATACCATAGCATGCATACACATATAATAACACTCACTAGACCATGCATTTAATAAACCACATAATCACAGTAACTTAAAAAGTATTTTAATACAAGCATCATTCCCATTCCAAGTTTAAAACAAAGTAAAAATGGGATTATGAACTCACCTCAGTCTTTGCAGCTTCCAAATTAATAATCACAAATCTAAACAACAAAAATAAATCCACGTTACACGCGACCAAGCTAAAAGCTATACTCCATGTAACACACATATGATGGATGTCTAAAGGTCATATAAACCACTATGGTTCACCTAGACTCCATACCAAACACTACCAATCACTTACACTCACTAAATCCCTTGCACACACTTTTTCAGAATACGCAGAATTTTAGGGCACTTTTACCCACATGAAATCACGACAAAATAAGCTCCACAACTCACAACAAAAATTTACCATGGTCTTTTATGAGCATACGAGCTACTCTCAGAAGGCCATGCACTAAAAACACACACAAGTACACATAAGAAAATCAAACATAAAAACTATCCAGATTCGGATCTGAACGCACACCAAAATGTTTTGACATAAGAATCATATTTGTACAACTTATTAACGTCTCCCCTTCACGTGGAAGTCAAAGGGCATATAGAAGTTAATTATCACAGAAGGGCTAACCCTAATTCCACTTTCTAACCCACCTTATATCTCAATACTTTTACCCTAAATTTGTCCCGGTTTAACAGATTTGACATCTTTGCTCGTAAAAATCATTAGACTGACTTCTGGACCTCGAAATCAATCGTGGTCAGAGTTTTTGGAAAGCTCTTTCTCTAAACTACAATCTAGACTCAAAATTCATGTAATAACTCATCACAATCTATTAAATAACCTCGTATCTTTACAGCCTTATGAATCTGCCAAAACCCTAACTCATTAACGTCTTACGCGATAAATCTTGGTTTTTACGACGACTCGGAAAATTATCATTTCCAAAACAAAGTTTCCAAAAATAGAATTTCATATTCTTTATAGATATAACTCATAAAACCAAACTACACGTAACTTACTAACGCTCAAACACTTGAACGGAAACTTGTTACGCAAAACCACAAACACCAAGACTACACAGGTCATTTTCACACCACCAAGGTGATCAAAATGAACTTATTCCAAAATCAATATTACTCAACTCACCACGATAAAACCACGTAAAGAGATTTAGTGCTAAAACTCACCTATATCACACATTTACCACACAAAGCACATAAATTACACCAGGTACAAGTTAAATAGGTCGAGACTATTACTCAAACTAACCTGCTAAAATCACGGTTGTTACATAATGTTTCATTTTAAGAATACTAAACGTGTCGTGAGAGTCCTAGATGTTTGGAAGTTGCCCCGATCGTTGGTAAAGAGTATAGAAGCGTAGCTGCTATTTTGCCTAGTCGAATAGTTTTATCGCATGTTTATTGTTTTATGTTTTAATTCAGCTAGGGTTTAGAGGTATGTGTGAGATTGGCATGTCAATCTCGTGTTTGTATGGTGGGAAGCATAGGTGGTGCGTGTGTATGTATAAGTCAATTTGGTGATTTGCCATTTTGCCTGAACTCTTGTGTCTGATTAATATATTTTACCAGGGTAAAAACCCTTTACTCAAAAAAATATTGTTTATGTTGGTTCTGTATTTAAATTCACAGTTGAAAATTGATGTATTTGACTATTTGTAGTGTTTGCCGAAAAATTGAGCTCACCGAAAAAGATGGAGATCGCCGAAAAATTTGCCGATGAAAATGGTGGTTGTCGGATTTTGATGAACATGATGTATTTTGAAAGTCAACCAAGACCTTGGCTTGGATCATGTTACTCTATTGTATTTAACACATTTTTTGTACAAGGACCAAACTTATAAAGGAATAGATAAAAGTCAACCAAGACATTTTTAGTACAACTGTACAAAGACCAAACTAAAAAAATGAATAGGTAATAGTCAACCAACACATGTAACTAGTCAACGGAAAAAAATTACATCTTCTTACACAAGCCTTGCCATACTAACCATCAACACCTAACTTGTCCAAGTCAAAACACATTATACTAACCATCTACAACTCAAAACGTAAAAAATGAGTTTTTTTAAACCCATTAGATAAACAATACAAAAACAGTGATGATAAATACCCAAGACAAAACACATAAGTTCTTTCATTGCCAAACGTTTTCCTTCTCAAGAAGAAGGTCAACTTGGCAGGCTTGCAGAGCAGCCTCGTACTCATTACCGGAGCTTAACATTTTTTCTTTCTAAAGAAGAAGGTCAGCTTGGCATGATTGCAGTGCAACCTCGAGCTCGTGGACCTCTGTAGACCAAGTATTATAACCCTCGCCCTAGCACACATGGGTGGATTGTACCACCCAATGAAGGGACATATAGAACCCTAAACATAAAAATGACAAATTAGCAACTAAAGATAACCACCATTGTTACTATACTTGAAATTTACAACATAAACTTAAACCACCATTGTTACTGTTTAGAAAGAACTATAAATAAACATGAAACTCACAAGTTAAACATATAAAAAATAAATAAATACTGTAAATAAATAAATGATAAAATATTGTCGTAACCTATTGGGGACAAGCATAAAACCACCGTCCAGGATGTATGTTATTCCAGCATGTTCTGATCACAACTGGTCTCTTGCAATTACAAAGCACCATTCTTTTTCAGATTTAAAGAGAAGGAAGGTAAAAAGATAAGATTTTTTGGAGAGAGGAAAGTTTAAGGATGAATGGTGATAAGGAAGAAATGAGTTTTATAGGGAAAATATACATTGTACATGTCAGGTGGTAGACGTGGAAAATTTATTACTAAAAAATATTTAATATGAAATGACAATTATACCCTCAGAGTAAAACCGCACGTTTAGTAGATAACGGAGGTTGACTGACGGATAAGAATCAAAGGGACCTTGGGTGATGAAAAACATGGAAGTACATAGACCTTGGGTAACTAAAATTTCTCTGTCAGATTCAGCGTGAGGTTTTAATACAAGTTTAGGGAGAAACAATGTATTTTACTCTTAAAACAATTAATATAACGTGCTACGTCAAATAAAGTTTGAGATTAACCAAAACAAAACGTAAATTATAAGGACTAATATTATTTAATCATTAAAATAATAGTAATATGTAAATTAGTTGGAATAGGACATATAATTCTATAATGAAGATATATATGATCTCAACCGGATCTCACGATATATTGATTGTGTAACAAAATCATAGAAAAGGGACGAAGCAGGTAAACTTTTTCTAACTTTTTTCGATCCATAATGTCATTATGTTTTACGTGTGTCCCATAATACATTTAGTTTAATTTTCAGGTGTTTCAAGATGTCCAAAACAACAGGTAGAACTGCAGTAGGTATTGATCTTGGAACAACATACTCTTGTGTGGCGGCTTGGTTTGATAAGCACGACCGTGTTGATATCATTCCAAATGAGCAAGGTAACAAGGTTACACCATCATGTGTTGCTTGGGATGGTACACGAATTTTGGTTGGTAAAAAATCTATGTTTGGATTTGTTATGGTCTTAAAATTGGCCTTCATCAATTTACGTCTGGTTGGACATGTATCCAACTCGACATTTCAAGGTCTTCATCAGTTTACGCCATGAGGCCTCATGATGTTTACCCTAATCACTTTCACAGGTGAAGTGGACACAATCATTGATTAATATGGTCGTAACCTCTGTCTCTTATCATGTGAAAGAAATTAGGGTTTATAACAGGGATCTACACGTGCATGCACGTTCTTGGATATGGTTTGGGAATATTAAGGTTCTTTTTTGCATTTGCATTCCTTGGAACGATAGGGCTTATGAGAACATTGTTCCAAAAGATCCCCAACTTTACAATTAAGGGTAATGTGGTTATGGTAGTTACCATCTACCCTATGTAACATGTTTTGAGGAAGAATGTTGATCCAAGAATTTCCAAGTCCTCTTTGGACTCAATGATCAGCCACAAATTTGGTGTAGTTTCTACCAACTGGGTGTATTACCCTAGTTCAAATGCTCTTTGTAGTCAATGTATAGCCACAATTTAGATGTATTTTATGCGGATTGGATGTATTTTTTTTTTTGTTTTTTTATGTTTTTATTTGTACGATAAAAGTAATTAATAAAATATTATTCTCATCATAATTACTTTTTACTGTTTACGATGTTGTTTATTTAATGTCGTGTCGTTTCGATACACCAATTTGGCGGCAAAACTGGTCAACTCTCATTTGGTCTTTGACGTTTCGTTAACTCCATGCCAATATATAACCAACAAACCGTCATTCTTACTTTTAAATATTATCATCATCCATTAACACAGTTTAAGCATGGCGTCATCCTCTTTATCCAACAAACACAAATGACCAAGAGTTCCCTCCCCAGTACTTTTCACAAGAATTCCATCACAATTGTCTCAAAAATGGATTAGGGAGAAGTGCAACAAAGGAAAATATGACACACAATTGTCTCAAAAATGGATTAGGATCCTCTAAAGTTGGTCACAACATGATAGGTCATGTTGGCCAATCATACAAAAGTTAAATTGATAAATGCTTTTCTTTTAATCAAAATTAAAGGCCTGATTATTTTTCTACTCCTCACAATACAAACAACATGACATATCATGTTGAAAACCAACTTGCATCTTTTTCCTTGAAAAACATGAGTCTGTCCCTAGCTAGGTTTGCAACCCCTCGAGGCTTCTATGTTCATGGCTCAGTTGGAAATGAATAAGCATAATCACGACTCACGAGGAAACTTTGTTAACATACACCGAGTTTCCTGCGAGTTATTGTTGGAAAAATCCGAAAAAGTTATTCGTAGAAAGCAAGGATTTGTGATTGGAAGGACTCATCATGTCTTAATTCAAACGACCTCAAGACTATAAATAGTGAGATGTCCTGAATACAAGGATGTTTGCTACGGTTTGGGGCTTTTGGGCGACAATACAGACTATGTCAGAGCTATAAATGAAGCAAGTCACATAGCCTATCATCTCCGTGATCTTTTTATAGCGCTTCTAGCCTCAAAAGAACTTACCACACTATCGATTGAGCTGTTATAAACATGGTATGGCTTTTAGAAAATGTTAAACAAGACTATAGAGTCATACTAAAGATTCCATGTACACTAAATTTGGAATTAACACAAACACATTTTTTTTTGAACGGCGAGTTAGTACAATACTAAGTTAGTTATTCGATTCTACAATACTTACCCAAAAGGTAGCATCCATGGGGCAGAACCCCATATATTCCACCTTAAAGGAAAACTCCCACGGTGAGACTTGAACCTGAGACCTCTCGCATGTGGTAACAACCTCCCCAAGGTCACCCTTGGTGGCCAACTTAGCTATCCTTTATTGTTTCATGTTTCTGATTTACGTTGTTTATTTGATGGATTTGCATATTTGCGCCTTAATGACGAGGAAAAGAAAGATGGCGTGTTGCTCTATATAGAAAAGCTCATGGCAGCTCTTTATGTTAATTTGAGGATGAAATGTCTTTTTTTTACGCAGAAATAAAAAATAAAAAATAAAAATTCAAAATTCAAAACCAAAAATTGACATTACGCAGAACTTTATGTTTTCTTTTTGTTATATGACTATCTGTTTGATTACACATATATTTCCTCTACACAAACTTTCTATTTACAATTGTGTTTATTCATGCTATTTTTCTAATTGTCAATTGCATAATACAGGTCACATATTAATTTTTGGCCTCTCTCAAAAATATTCGTGAATTTAATGGGTATTTTAGCTAGTATACCAAATAAAACAAAGTTCATGTGTTTTAATGTATAAGTCATCTTTTTCACTGAAATAGATCCCCTCCATCTTCATTACAAACGAATTATGACTATGTTTCTCCCTTGCGGCTCAAAACTAGTTTATGACAATGTAAAACATATTCATTCCATCAAAAAATGGATTAAAAAAATCCATAAACGAGTGTACGCTAACGTTACAAGTCTAGAAATTGAATGCCCTAAAAAAATGAAGGCCATATGCCGCCGCATATTTTGCACATGCTTAAATCCCGCCCTAACTTAGTAACCACTTGCTCATTGTTCAATTCTATTGGTACAACTAATCACTTTCAACAATAGCTAACGAAAACTTACTTAAAATTTCTCTTTTAATAACAATCTAAATATTTTCTCGCTAAAATTTGCATTTTATTACTAAAAGATCCAAACTCGATATTCTTTTATCATGAGAACCATGGGCTTATAAAAACCTCATTTAAGTCCATTGAGCCCATAATCACTTTCCAAACCCCCAAATTTAATCTCTCTCATTTGACTACCGGTTGACTGGTGGTCATTGCTAGCCGGACCTCCGCCGCTGACCGCCGCTGACCGCCGTTGCTTCACTGTACTTCCACCGTTACTTCACCGTGCATTCGCCGTCGTTTCGCCGGTATAATTCTAATAATGTGTTTACTTCTAATATCATCATTCCGTACTGAATTATGACGTCATTCTATGATTGTGTATTGTAATTATTATTATTTTTTAATTATTTTTTATGTGATGACGTCACTATGAGTTTCTGGACTGTGATGCTTACGTCATCATGTGGTATTGAACTGAATTATGACGTCATTATTTGTTGAGCAAGTTAGTGTCGATGATCAGGCCGTAGGTAGTGTGATAATGAAACGAAGGTTTATTCTCGTACATTGAGCGAATTTTGGTCATTATGTGATTTCGGACTTAATATTGGCGTTTTTCGTATTCAATGTATTCGTTAGGTAGTGGTTCATCTCAATTGATTATGAGTAATTTTAAGTCATTTTATGCATCATTTCACACTCAAACGCTTGTTAGTATATGTATAATGTTAATGAACAATTTGGAGGAATAATTTAGTAACGGAAGGTGAACTAATAGCGCGTTGTACTGTACAAGTTAGTAGGTGTTCGTTAGCGTTAGCTGATTATCAGGTAGGGTGCGTATAAATTGTAATTGAGGTTTGTATTTAGTACATTGGGCGTATTCATGGATATTACTGGTAGAGATTTTTCAGATTCGTGTGAATGTTCTCATAGCCTCAAGTGCAACTGCATCTTGACATGTGTTGAAACTAATACATTTACTTTAATCTTAATGATTTTGGAGGAAGGATTAGTAATTTAAGGCGACCTATGTGTGTCGATCAATAGTGTGTTCTCTAAGTTAGCAGGTGCTTTAAATATGTATCACTGCTGATAATCAGGCCATATTAAATGAAGCTAAGGATTAACTCTAGTACATTAAGCATGTGTGGTTCTTGCTAATAGCAATTGGTCAGATCAGTGTATTTAATCGTCTCTAAAATGTTGTGATAGCATCAAGTGTGATTCACGCTTGAAGTTTGTTTACTGAAATTAAGATTGGTTTACTTACTAGCTGTTATTTGATAGCTTATTTCAAATGTTTGGTTTAACTTAAGTGGTATTTGGGTAAAGCTTATTCAGGAAGGTGGTATGATGTATTCAAATTTCAGTCTAGCATTTGATAATCTATTCTTCATTAGTTTAACATAGGGGGTGTTTGAGAAATCTTATTTTTAGGTTCTTAATAGCTTAATCAAGGTGTTATGGTTTAATCAAATTCCACTATAACATTCGTGCTACTTTGTTTATCAGCCAAGATTTCAGGGAGTGAAGTTTTTCAAGCAAAATGATGCCAAAAATCTCAACGTAAGTATTAATTCTTTGTTATAGTTACTTTCGGTTTTTTTCTCTTCTTATTTTTAAACTGGACTCTATAGTTATGGAGAGTATAGTGCTTTATCATCGGAAGAGGAGACTGAGGAGCAGCAGTTGGTGCGACGCAATTCTAGGTTAGTAACTACTTCCCTATTGTTCATTTTTTTGGAACAACTAATCCTTGTCATTTGTCAACAAGCTTTAGCTAATCACTGTTTAGGTGAAACAAAGTGTAAAAATAATAAACTAGAAGATAGTTAATTTCTAAACAAGACGATATCTTAGGAATTAAATTTCTTAATTTGACGAATTACAATTACAATGTCTGGGATGTGGCAGCTACTGTTTTGAAGTTTGCTTTACTGAAATGACAGTATTTAAAATAGACGCGCGGTATGCTGCATTGAAACTATATGTATAAATGTTTAGAAAAGTAAACATTTGTTTAGATATGGGATGTTTTGAATCAAAGACACTTTTGTTATTTGTAGTTTAGCTCTAACCAAAAAAAAAGGTTTTAACTAGCTAATATGCACACAAGACAATGTTAATGTACCTAACATTACATTCTAACAAAATTTTTTCTATTACAATGCTCTTCCAGGAGACCCACCCGACGTGGAGCACCTACTGCAGGAGATGTAGGACAAAGCGTATCACGGTTATTAACTAATTTCTCTTTGTGTACATAAGACTTTGGTAACATTCTTAATAATCTGTCACAAAAACAAAGTTTGCAGTTTCTTTCTGTTTCATCTACCCGACCCATAATTTTAATACATTTTCTGCATTATTTCACATTAAGAGACTTCCTAGTTTAGGTTAATGTTAGTGAAGTTTGAAGAATGGTTAATAGATGATGAATAATTCTAATTCATCTTTAATATTTCACAATTAGACACTTGTTACTATATGTATAATGCTAATGAACAATTTGGAGGAATGATTAGTAATTTTAGGTGACCTCATAGAGTGTTATGCATGTTATTAGGCGTTCTTGATAAAATTTGTATCATTCCTAAATGCTAATAACTTATGTATATTTCTTTGTTCATTAAAACTACGATTTACGAATAGTGCATTGGGCATATTCAATATTCATGGATGTTGCTACTAGCGAATTTTTAGATTAGTGTAAATGATCTTATCTGAATGTGGGCAACTTCATCTTGATATTTTAACAAAAAATATTGCTTATACTCATATCTTAACTGTTTTGTTGCATCAATTGCTATCAGTTGAGCTTCCTTCTTAATATAATCTCATCAGTTGAACTGAAATTTGTTAAACCTGTTCACTGGATTATGATTATCAGATTTTAGTTATAGAGACAAAATCGGAGCATTAAGGTTTTTTTTTTTTTTTTTTTATGGCTCAAATTTTAGTTAATAGCTGTTCTGAAAGAGGAGATTTATATTCAGAATTAAGTTTTTTAGCTATGATTCGAGATGCATGACAAATTTCTCATTTTCTGGAATTTATGTTTGAGTTTGCTTTAAGGTGTGTTAATAGCTTACCGTAAGCACTTTAAGGTGTTGTGATACTTATGATAAAGCAATCTTCATTTCAGATTTAGTGTAATTCCAATATAACATTTTGTGCTTTTATTCAGAGACGTTTTAACAGACTGCATTTTCGTAAGCCCAATGAAGTCCCCTAAGTAAGTATTAGTCTTTTTGTAGTTTCTTGTGGATGATCTCTCTTATTATTTCTTATATTTTGACTTTTTGTTGTAGTGGTGAAGGACATGGGGATACAGTCTATGAAGAATTACATCATTCACTTTTGTTAGTAACTAATTCTCTATGTTCTATATATGGTTAGAAAAGATATAGTAACAAATAATTTTAGCAAATATTTGTTTTTGAAATAAAACCAAAAATATGAAATAGTTGTTAACATCTTAAACCAAACCCTTGGTATTTTATATATTAGAGTTGCTAACAGTGTAGCCAATTATTAATGTCTTACAGTTTTTGTTCTACGTTTTGGTTTCATAAATTCTTACTAATAATTAACAGGATTAAGCAATCTTTGCTTTTGAAAAACGAATGCCTTTGTGCCAACACTAGGAAATTGCAATCATTTACATTATATGTACATAACTTAACATCTTAACTTATTGTATGTAGATAATCTGCGATTTTAACAAATTATGTTAATATACATTCCCTTATTAAATTTAATCTCTTGCACTTTTTCTGTCTAGGCCTGAAATGAATCCATCCGTGACAACCGGAGGAACCACCACAGATTTGATCCCTTATTAGTGAGTAACTAACTATTTATTGTACATTTTTTTCCCACTTTTTACAAACAATTAACATGATTTAGCATATATACAGAATCTTTGATTTATACAAATTGTAATCATGTACATGACCTTGCAGCACAAGTAGCGGTCTCAAAAGCATGAGTGACACTCCTGTGCCTAAACCGAGGTGAGTAGAGCTAAGTTTCTGCATAGTTTACAACTAGTCGATCAAACAAAATTAAATCTTTTATACTTTACTTCTAGGTCTGAGGAATACGCAAGCATGATTACTGAAGGAGCAGGAGACACTGTTTTTATCCCTGCTTGGTGAGTAACTGATTATTTATCGAGTGAAACTTTGTGAGTAGTCTCGGTTGCCCATTTGAAAATAGTTCCTGACAACGAGTTAATGAGTTGTAGCAACTTGTTTTATCTTTCCTGCAGGTTTCGCGATCACTTAAGGGGTCATGAAGCAGCTCCCCAAAAACCTCCACCACAACTACCATGGCTAATTCAGTGAGTGAATGCAAATTATGTATCGAAATACAGTGTAATTTTGTCATTGTGTTATATTGTACTATATGCGATGCAGAATTTGAGATTTCTAAATGTATTGTTCACTGATGTATTACAATTATAATCCTTTTTCTTGTCAGGATGTAAACATTTGTTATTTTTTCCTGGTGTTGCAGGACTGATGACTTGGAAAGGGGTCATGTAGCAGTTACAGAACCGTCTCCACAACAACAAACCGAGTGAGTGAATGGAAATTAAGTCCTTAAGTTAGTGTAGTTTTGCTCGTTTTGTACTGTACTACATGTGTAGCAAAATTCGAGAATTTAAATGGTATAGTTGAGTAAACATTTTTATTGTCAACCGTCAAGTTGTAAACATTTTTTTTTTTTTTTTTTTGGTGTTGCAGGATTGAAATTCTGGAAGTGGATCAACCAATTCAACAACCTGGGCCTCAAACAGAGTGAGTTACAAATGCGTCTTGTGGACCGCCATTTTGCCCTTGTTTTATGTCATACAATTTAATTGCAAAATTCAAGGTTATAAGTGTGCTTTTGGGCAAATAATTAAAAGAAAAAGGTTTTTGAACTTGCTGGGCCTCAAAACCACGTGAATGAGACTGATACGAGTATTTTGCACTTTCCTCTTGTAAATCTGAGCATTAGTTAAACTTGTGTTTGTAAATCTGCAGCATTCGTGGTTCTTTATGTTTACATTTATTATCTTTTTTCTTGTCAGGTTTTAACCAATTGTTGTTTTCTCTCGGTGTTGCAGTAATCACAATGTGGATGGGGGCGATGGATCTGGTACACAAGAAGATAAAGGCAAAACCAAGTGAGTAATACGTGTGAAGTTTATATGTGCAAAATTGTCCATCGCATCAGTGTACAGAGATGTTAACGTATTTACATTAATATAGAAACTCTTTTTTGGGTTACTGCCTTCTGAACTTGTGTTTGTTATCATGATTTTATAAATATAGTTATACGCTGAGAGTTTCGAACATGTTTCTCATAACAGATTTATATAAACTGACAATCTGAACCAATAAAATTTATATGAACTAACAATCAGATTGTTAGTAGGCACTAGGCAGCTTTGTAAAACAGAGCTTCCAAGTCTAACTAGCCAGCAGAGATGAAGATTATAGCAACACAAGTTGTAATGAAGGGACATTTGGGGACAGCTTATTAGAAGTCCCAACAACACGCTATGTTAAAGTGTTTATCTAGACCTCAATGCATCTTACGTCGATTTTTGACTAGGCCTGTATACCAAATTGCGAGTCGCTCGGTAAATTACTGTTATGCTAATGACAGAATTACTGACCTTACCAGTAACGGTTATTGAACCAGAGGCCAGATTGCAGTGAAACGAATGCAAGGGATTGATTTGTCACAATTTCTTTCTTCTAACATAATTTATTGATTGCTATAGTTGTTTTTACTGAAATATAAGAGTCATTGATTGCCACATAACTGATTTATTATTTTAATCATCTTTAGACACCTGTGTTCAAGTGCATTGTTTATGAGACATTATCAAGCTAATTGTATGATACTGATGAATCACATTTTCATGACAGGAAGGACGACCCAGCCAGCGACATGATTCATCTAGTTATGGTGTTACTTTCATTCTATATGGTAATGCTAGGATACTTGAGTTGGGGGCCTACAAGCCGGTCACCAAGAGAGAGTTACACCATATATTTTTGGGTGTCAATTGGGATGCTAGCATACGTGTCGATCACCTTGTTTGGGGTCTTACGAATGCACAAGATAGGTGGGGCTTGGACATGGTGGGCAAGGTTCTTTAGCTTCACCATCTATATTGCGGCAATTATTGGGAGTGCGATGCTTATTGTGCTTGTATCTCGGCACTAGCTTCGGTAAGCAATCCTTTCTCATGTTTGATGCACATTCTGAAATACATCTTATCCTTTACTATGATTGTGGGACCTGTGAGAAATATAAGATGCATATATGACTAAGGAATCTTAGAATTAGGCATATTCATTTAAATGAATCATTTGCAGGTGGAGATGAGATCAATATCTTAGGCATGTTCATTTAAATGGATCATTTGCAGAGGAGATGAGATCAATATCTATTTATTAGATTAATATAAAAGGCAGATACAGACTTTTATTAAAGAAACACACCAATAATAAAAGTTTAAAATGATTAGATCCTATAACTTTACAGAACTACACAGAAATTAAAAAATAATAATAATAGTAATTACATAACTGTTCACTAGTAAAATTTTTTTTTGACAAAACAGTTGAATAATCTACCCAAACAGAAAAGATTACATATACATACTGAGGCTCAGTTTTTGTTTATTCAAATATGAATTATATATGTAATATTGTAAGGAAGCAGAAGCAGACAGTTATAAATTTTACCCCATATGCGGGTTACCTGAGTAACCCGATCCAAAACTTGATCTCAAGGTTTGGGCAGTGATTTGGATCCGGATAAGGATGCCACTCATATTTGATGCGTTTTAGTTAAACAAAATCTGGAAAAATTAAATGAAGTTCAAGACATCATGTGTGCTTTCAATGAAAGTTTTATGAGATTCTTTGCTATCTGCCTTCGAACGCATCTAACATTTTAACATGCTTTGTAAAAGAAAGATGAAAAACACATCTTACTCCTTCAAACACCGATAGTCAAATCAATTTTGTAAGATAAAGATTACATTACATGTTAATTATTTAAACTTGTGATGTTAACTAACTTCTAAGGTCCTTCAGCAGTAATGAGTGTTAGGGGTGTCGTTCTGGGTGGGGTTAGTCGGGTTATAAAGAATGAAAAACTCATTGGAGACAAATAACAGTTCAGGTTCCGGTTGTTTCAGTTTTTTGGAGCTCAAATAAGCTTGCATTCTTTTGCATTTCTTAAAGAATCATTTTTTGTTTGTATTTTGTAAAAAAAATAAATATATCATGCACGATTATTACTAGTAATGATATTGACAAACAGTTCAATAGGACTCGACTGAATGAAACAAAATAGCTTTGCATGCAAAAAAGTTACACATGAAACTTGTATTTTCACCGTTTTTGTTTATTCAAATAGTAGCATGTGATTTATATATTAATGGGAAATAAATACTGTAAAGGGCGAAGTAGAAGCAGAAAGTGGTAAGAGCATACCCCTGAATCAGATTACTCAAGTAACCTGGTCCAGATATCAATCCCAACCCGTTTAAGCAGTTAAAACCTAAGAACAATGGAGCATTTGGGTCAGGTCAGCTGCAGATGACACCCATACTCTAATAGGCATGTTACTTTTAAGAGTTCTGGAAAGAAACCATTAAAAAAATAGGAAAAAAAAAAGATACCTCAATACAAATGTTGACTTTATAATGCTAACAGGATAGCTTGCAGACGCAACTGAGACTTGTCCTGAGATAATTAAGTTTGGCTTTAGGTAGTTAGACCCAAGTGTCTCTAACTATATACAACTCTGGTGAAGCTGCATGTAGGCACGCCTCCATTATCTACACGAGAAAAACATTTGTGAGACTGCATACCAATGAAAAGCTAAATAATTAGAATCTTAAACTATGTAACCTAAATACTCTCTTAAATTAGTGTTTTTTGTTTGAAACTGTTCTGTGTATGAGTTAGCTCGAAACTGATATTTAATTGTGTTTTGCAGCTTTACTTGTAAAGACTGCATTCTCATGAACTTTTTTAAAGACGGCTAAGAGACAGCTTGCTTGCAAGTAAAATACGTTGGAATTTCGCTTATATGGTTTATCCACAGTTTATTACTGATTCTTTCAGCTTAAAAAGATTAGATATTGCGAGTTATAAGGCTCTCGGCTGGGTAGCAGGAGCAACTTTTAATTGATATCCTGCATAGTTTAATTGCTTACCTCGTTTTACAAGTTTGGCATACGGTTTATTGACAGTTCATTACTGATTCTTTCAGCTTGAAAAGAATGAATACTACTGAGTTCTATAGACTGCTTATTGGAGGGGGGGGGGGGGGGGGGGGGGGGGGGGGGGGGGGGAATCATTCCTGCATAGTTTAACTGCTTACTTCGTTTTATAAGTTGGTACTCTTGGTACTCTACTGTTTAGGCCTTAAGGTGTTTAAGTAAGCTTATTTTGGGGGGCTGATTAGCATATACATTAAAAAGATACACAGTATTTCAGACCACTTTTGAGATCCACACAGCAAGCAGAAAACTACATTAAACAACAGATTATTGGCATAGAGTGTCGTACAGGTCATAAAGAAGAGAAGTGATTCTCTCTTCACAAGCTGATGTTTCTAGGTTATTAATCGTCAATGGGTAAGAAAAGCTTTTCTAGAGAACTAAACTGTAGTTTTTCAAGCAAACAATTAAGATGACAATGCAACTACAATACTACATATCATAGACGGCTACTTTTGAAGTCCCTATAATAAACCACCAACTTTACTGCCAAATTACATCCAACTTTTTAAACATTTAGCTATATTATAGTAGTGATGGGTTTCCAGACTCATCAAAAGAAAGATTTAAAAGCCGTCACGCCATTAATATGCAGAGAAACAACAGAATTGGGAATAATGGAAGGTACGGAAAACTTACTATCTGTTGTGGAGGTCGTAAGGAGTTCAAATGAAGGAAAGTAACTGCTGAACAACTGTCAACGACTTACATTCAGCATTGTGCACCGTCATATCCAAACAAACCCATAACCTGCAATACAAATAAGATTGTAAATTTACATATCAGTGGAAGATCAAATAATGAGCATCTAAACAATGCAAGCACCCTTCTGAACTTCATTTAGATAGATTTTAAGACAGAGATTGAGTATGTAAAAAAAAGTTTTGACCGGCACTTATTTGATTGCTAAAGATAATTAAACATAACGTTACCACAGTCTATTTCAATCGACACAAAAATATAAAAATGAAACAGCAATTGAATTAGAATGGACAGAGGTAGGCAGGTAGCAGACCTGCAAGTGACATAAATAGTCCCTAATAACAACCTACAACTAGACATTGCAATTCGACAGATTTGCATATTCCTAACAGAACTAAGAGAAATCAACTAATTGTTGACACTGTTTTTGTTTCATTAACTCAAGGTGATATACTTGCTTCATATTTTTACTAGAGATGAACCAAACCAAGCTCATCACGCGTGTGCCGAAATCAATACACACTTTTAACAGTTATTATTAATTAATGTATAAGAACAATATTCCAGTAGATTGTAACAAAAAAAAACTATGATATCAAAAAGGTAACCATTACTTGGATCAATTAAACCATATTCATTGCATCAACAATTAACAGCGAGTTAGCCACTTTGGTTTCTAAGCAACACAATACTAGATCACTTAAAAACATAAATCACTCTTTAGATTACCAAAATATATATACTTCAAAAGAAAACAAACGATATACAAATGAGACATGAATTTAGCAAGGATATGAAGAAAATATATAAAATTTCTTAAGATACCTGATATCATTTTGCTAAGACAAGAGTGAAAATGGAATTGGTCGATTAGTTGAATAGGAACTAGGGTTTGGAATTGGGGGTGTTTATTCATAGTACGAGATAAGAGAGATTCCGTTTTTGTTAAACTAACAGTTTCAACACTATTTTGTACTTTGAAACACAACTTTTACATAACGTACATTTTTCGTCCTTGTTCTTTGTAAAATGTTAAACGAATGTTTTTATGTTACAGATCGCATCATACGTAGTAATATTCGATATAGTTGTTGCTAGAAGTAGAGATGAGACGGGAGTTAAAATGTAAAGAGAAACTAGAGTCAGGACCCACGGAACGGCAGCCTAGTTGCATAAAATTGTGGTAGAGACGTATCCGACTATTTGGAAGATAAGATGCAAGCTACATTCACAATCTAGATGCAAATGGCAAGTTCGTGCTTCTAAATTCAAGCACAATGGATATTGTGAAATCACTAAATATACGGGACCACATACTTGTTTACACTATAAAATTACTCAAGACCATCCGAACCTCGATGCATGTGCATGCTTAATTGCTCAAGAAACCAAACACCTAATTAAGGAGCAATCTTCTATTAGAGAGGGCCGAAAAAAATCGATCTTCCATATCGATCGAACGATATGGAAATCGATCGTCACCACTGTGGTGGTTTGTTTTGAAATCGATCGCCGGCAAGAAATTAGCAAAATCGATTGCTAGACTGATCGATATTTAGACACAAAGTTGTAGCATTTTGTTTGGATTTAATATGGGTTGGCACTCTAATGAGAGAGGTGAATATGAGTTGAGGAGAGAGAAAGCTGAGGTGGTTGCCGGAAAGATGATGCAATATGGGTCACCACTGTCACTAGCCTTAGTATTCCTACATTGAGAGCTGAAATAATTAATAAATTAGGCTATACACCATCATACAAAAAGGTGTGGGTGGGAAAGGAGAAGGCAATTGAACGTGTCTTTGGGAATTGGGACGACTCTTATAGTGCTTTACCTAAATTTCTATCTGCACTTCAACACTTTAATTGAGATAGTGTAGTTGAGTGGTTCATTACAAGACTTGATAATAATCAAGCAGAGTTCATATGTGTTTTTTGGGCTTTTGCTCCCTCTATAAAGGGATTTGAGCACTGCATGCCTGTTATTAGCATTGATGCTACTCATTTGTGCGGTAAATACAATGGCAAGATGATGATTGCAATGGGAGTAGATGCTAACAATCAAATATTTCTACTTGCATTTGCTATTGCGGAAAATGAATCTTACAATAGTTGGTATTGGTTTTTATCACATGTTAAGAAACATGTGGTGAAAGAACGTGAAGGCATTTATCTAATATCATATCGTCATACTGGAATTTTAAAGGTAGTTAATGAGGAAGGATCTCCATGGTTAGAGCCGCGTGGTTTCACAGGTATTGTTTATGCCATATCTTTAATACAAGCATTATAACTTTTTAAACTCATAAATTTCACAACCTACAATTGAAAACATAGCTTATCGTGCGGGGAGACAGAATCAAATTCACAAGTTCAACTCCATCATGGATGAAATTAGGCAAATAAATCCACAAGCTCGTGAGTGGCTACAAAGACAAGCATTTGACAGATGGTCACTTGTATACGACGGTGGAAAATGATATGGGTTACTCACTACAAATTTATCAGAAATATTTAAATAGTGTTCTAAAAGGTGCTCGTTTTCTTCCAATTACTAGATGCGTCCAACTTACGTTTTATAGATTGGTGCACTACTTTGATATAAGGCGTCGTCAAGGAATTCGTGCTCAAGCTAGTGGAGAACGATATGCCCCCATGTTTTTGCAAAACAAGAAGCCTTAAAGTTGAAAGCTAGTGCACATGCCATGAGATAATTTGTAGCAACCTGTAAAATTTTCCAGTTATTAATAAACATTAATTAAGAAGTAATCAATCATTACAGTTTACTTAACCATTTTTAAGCAAAAATTTATTTATTTGTTTGAATATTCTATGCAATAATAAATCCGTACGTTGTTACGTGATTCACATTTCTCTTGAATGAGCTTACACACGTACCACGATATTCCAAATTGCGAACAAATCGAACTCGACATCATTCCTTATCACCAAAACACAATATAACACACACAACCCTCCCCCTCATCCCCTTTTCCTCTTAATGGGCCTAAAACACTAATTAAACCAAACCAGACCCTTAATAATCTCTAAATGGGCCTAAGTGAAAAATTAAGCCCATTACCAAATCCATTAACCTTCATTAACTAGTTTCTACACGTTTCATCACACCATCACTTTGACTTGTTTATTCGAGATTTCAATATATAAGTTATGTCACAAATTACTTAGATCGATTAAGCTCTTGACAAGGAATCATGAATGACAAAAGTATAAATCTAATACGTTTGTTTGAAGGGAAAACGCACATCAAAGCTAACCGGGTTCAACACATTTCTCAAACATGTCTAAAGTATTCACAAAGGTTCCAAATGTTTCATAATGTGTCTTAAAGGTATACAAGACGTATTCTCTTTATTTTATTGGCTATTCCATGTCTTACTAAACAAAACGTGCCCTTATAAACCCTTTTGGTCACGCTAAAAAGATCACATGGACCCTTTCGAGAACTACTAAACAAATCGAGTCCTTGTGATGATTTTATGAAGAAACAAGATGAATTCTTGGTCATGTATGATATCCAAGCCTTGCCAAAAACTTCCAACGTACCCTTGTAATATTATTAGACACGATACAACGTTGTTTTGGACCTTTAGTGTACACAAAACCCTTAAACCAACATTTGGTCACGTTAAGAGTTGTTTTGGACCCTTAGTGTACACAACATCATTAAACAAACTTATTTGCTCTTCCTTATAGTGAAACCAACCTATCCTAATTCTAAAACCCTTTCACACTATTCTCGAACTAATTTACATCTTAGATAACAACGTAGGTTCCTTGTTTCCCTTTCTCACTAAACCGAATCACCTCACCCTAAGACACTTGGAACTAGTTTCATAGACACTTGAGTACTCTAGTACCTAGCCCCGTTTTCCCACACCTCCTTATCCTAATCCCTTGTACATCATATCAAACCAACTTGTGTTATTTTTGGATATAGTAAACCATGCAAACCCACATCAAACGTACACCCTCAAAACTCACTACTATAAATAAAACTATCTAAGTCTTTCTTCCTGTGAAGCATATGAGAGAAAGGGTCAAGCTCCAAGTGATTTAATACGAGTTTGAGTCAATAAGGAATTCCACTCGAGTCTTTGTTGGGTGGTCAAACAAGTTACGTGGTCCTTATATCAAATTCTAGTCTCACTGTCGCGATATCCCCACCCTTTTGTGGTGTAGTAAGTCCTCTCGACACACTTGGACTATTTTCATACTTTAGTTATTTTTTAATGTATTCGAGTTGGCTAAGCTTTTCCTTTCATATATCATGCACTCCTAATTGTAACACGTTGTAAAGTCACCTTAACCCATGCCCTTATTTTCTTAAATCAAATACTCGACAGTTATGGATTATAGCAATAAGAATAGGGCATGTTAAACCCTTTGTAAACGTGTACCATGTCAGACTAAAAGCTCACCCCATTTCCCTATAAGCTAAACTAACAAGTTGTGCATATAAGCTACTATGATAAGCTTATTTAACGCCTTTTTAAACCAAAAGGCTAAGTACCCTCGAGACAGTCTTTATAACACTAAAATACACCTATTGGGCCTTAACAGTCCACTAAGCTCAATAAGTTGTTTTACCATAAGCTAATTGTATAAGCTGACTTCAGTCATGTGATAATCTATTTTGAGCTTTAGGAAAAGAGCTATGAAATTACAAGCCCTCGATATTATGTAAAAAATCAACCTTAACGGGTTTAAAAGCCCAAAGCTTTTCAAGTTAAGTTATCCCAATAAGCAGTATACAAATAGTTTGTATAAGTTAATTAAGACCTATTATAAGCCCATGTGAAAGCCTATCTGAAATTGAACCCATTGGACCCTTTAAAATGTTAACAGGCCTTAAACGCACCCTTAAGGCCCAATAGCCACTTAATAAGCTATTTTCAGCAAACAAGCTGTTATATAAGTTCATATAAGCTACTGGGAACATATTAGCAAACCAAAAATGATAAACTTTGAAAATTGTAATTTTGGACTAAAAATGTAAATTTTACGAAACTTGGGTAGAAAATGTAACTTTTTTGAAAGATAAGGGTATAAATTGTCATTTTGATATTTTAAGGATAAAAAATGGATTTTATAAAGCTTCTGGGTATAATATGTAATATTTTTAAAGGTTTGGACCTAAATGCAACAATATATAATTTTGGACTAAATATGTAGAATTGTTAACTTTGGGGGTTAAAAGTGTAACTTTCTTATAAATAAGTGTCAAACTGTCATATTAGTAATTTGAGGGTATAATATGAATATTTGGAACCCATGGGTGTTAAAATGTCATATTGGAATAGTCTGAGTCTAAAATGTAAATATATTATAACTTTGGATTAAAAATGTAAATGTTTTACTATTAGGGTTAAGAGTGTAAATTTTATATAAGTTGAAGGTTTATTCAGAAACTTTATTATTATATTAACACACTAATGTTTTATAAGTTATATCTTAAGAAAACATTTAGACAATTACGTAAAAACTATTTAAATGACGTTACGTATAAAAGTATTATAACAAAGCTTTTTAACGTATAACATAACTTATCATCCACTAACTTTTGAAGAAACGATATCTACGGATACTAAATACATAAAAACAAGTTAATAATACATATAATATTGTTTTTGAACTTTAAGCATTTCAAGCATTCAAGCCATCCTTACCACAATCAAGCAACTCGGCGAGATATACGAGACAATTCCTTCTCCAATGACCTGTTTCACCACATTGGTGATAGGTCGTGTCCTTTGCATGGTTATTCTTCTTGGGTGGTGGAGGTTCTTGGGCTTGGAAGCATAAGATGGCTTATGCTCAGGGTATAAGCCAACTTATACTCTCCATTCCCTTGATTCCTCTTAGCAGCCTTGAACGGTTTTTTACCTTGGTTTTTCTTGCACGTATAGCATGAAGTGAAGGTGCAACATCTTTCTTGGGTAGCGTCTGCTCATGTTGTTTAAGCATAGCATGTAATTCATTCAAAGTCTTCCCCATGTTGTGCAAATTATAGTTCTGCACAAAGCTGCCATACTCCTTAGAGAGTCCAATCAAGATTAGGCTTACTCTAAGGTTCAAGGTGACGGGATGACCGAGACACTCCAAGTTGCCAATGTAGCTCTTCATCTTTAGAACATACGAGCTTACAGATTGAGACTTACGAATGGGATTGATATCACTTTGAGGTTCATCAATTTCGTGATCATCCTCATCATGACCTAAACTAGTGTCTACAGAAGGATTTATATCTTCTTCTTGAATAATTTCAAGATCTTCTAGACTCCAACTTGCTTCTTGATCCAAGAGATTTTTCTCAAAGAAATCAGCATTCACCGGGTCGGTGTTTAAGACCCACGAATCTCCAATAATGCCTACGAGTTCACCATCAATGCTATTATATCTAAATTCATCAAGTATCATAGACGAAGTATGATCAAGAAGACGAAGATGTAGAGGGTTTGCTAACATTAGCAAATTCCCCCAACCTTTCTTGTCCCATTTGTATTCAACACAATATGGTGCACCAAACACAGCATCACCCGATACCGGATAACAAGAACTATACTAATCAAGAACTTGTTCAAGTTTCGTGTCAGAATTTGGAACCAATGCAATTCGTATGATACCCGAAAATGGTAAAGATGTGATGCTTGACATCTCGTGCGTCAAATCAATCGATGAAGATGAATACAACACCCATGTTTGACCACTATTGAGATTAAATTTGTACCTTGTTTTTGAATAATTTGGCATAAAGTCAAGAATTGCATGAATAGTTGAAATAGAAAGTGCAACTTCATGCAATACGTGACATGTTAAAAATGGGCAGCCTCTAACAAGATAAAATCTCAAGTTTGGTAAATCCAACATGACACTTAGATCATTAAACGAAGATATGATGTGGCCTTGTTTTGGTCATGGTTATCTATGGCCGAGATGGTGAGATCCGCGTTAAAGATTTGATATGTGAACGTGGTGGAAGTGAATAAAGATGGGTGCGAAATAGAAAGTGATGAGGGTGACGATGTGAACAAATAAGGGTTGATGTATTCGTCTTGATCACCATTTTTTAGGACAAAGTTTTGGAAGAATGAGTTTGTGGGAAGAGGGGATGTGAGAAGATTAGGTGAGAAGAAGGTGGATGGATCGGGAAGGACGGTGGATTGGGCTTCGGGAACGTGAATGGGTGTGTGGGACGGCTGATCATGATGGCGGTTGGTGGTTCTGGTGTTGGAGATTGAGGTGGTGATGGTGGTTTTATAGAAGGTTTTCTTGGAGGTTTTTTGAAGGGTTTGGTGATGATTCTCTCCACTCTTTTTCTTATTTTTTTTTAAACCATGTTGAAAGGGATTGAAGTAGTGATTATTATGTTGTTAATCGTAAGAGTTACTTTAAAGAGAAATAATATGCCAAAATATAAATAAGTTCCTCGTTAAACTAGATGTAAAGGTTAAGTTTTTAAAGAACAAGTAGACTATTTCTTATATTAAAATGATCATAAGCCTAAATGAATCATTTTGGTGTAGATTATAATTAACAAAAAGAAAGATAAGGAAGTTTTGGCTAACAAAAACGCCACGAGTCGATCCAATATACTAGTAGTAACTATCTTATCTAAATTTTGATCTAACGGACCGATTTGAGATTAAGAAAAGCTAATAATGTTCATGATAACTTGTGATGGGAGGGGGATGGATTAGAAGTAAAGAGGGGTGGGATAGAGACGTATATGGAGATGTTTAGTTTTTTGAATTGAGGAATGATGTTGATTATGACAAGCATTTGAAGGTACTTGTAAATAGGATAACATTAGTCCTTATTTAACATATATAGTAAAAAAAAATTAATAGATAAAAGTTTAAAACTAATATTTATTTTAAAAATATTTAACGTATATTAAAACTAATTAGTATATTTACAAAATTTTGTAATTTAAATAGATGAAAGTCTCAAGCTAATATTGATACATGTAATTGTAAACAAAGTTCATATTATAAAGTACATGTGGTATAAAGTATAAGGGGTTATTTGTTTATTATCTAAAGTTATTAAAAAACATGGAGACTTATAATTTTACACTTAACTCTATATACTATATTTAAAATTCAAACACTAAAGTTTTATTAATTACCTCATTTTTTTAAAGTTTTTATTTTCATAAATTTGACACCTATATTTTTATGTGTTTTTTTTTCCAATCAAATTATCTATCAAATTTATTAAAGTTTGACCAAAATTAACTCAATTTTGACTTTTTATTAGCCAATCATATTGCTTGATTTCGCCTATGTGTCAAAATCAAGCTCTCCTATTGGTCAAAAATTTTTTTCTATAAAAATGTTTTGTAAAAAAAAACTCCAAAATGATGTAATTCTTTTATTATATAAAAGATAGGTTGGGTTAGCAACCTTGCAACATAGTCTTAGTATATGTCCATGGGCCCACGCACCAACCATGTAGGTTTCACTTCGTTCATGTCAGCCCTGCGAATTAACTCGCAACGACTATATATAGGCTCTCATTCCACGTGTTCTTAGCAAATTTGTACAATAGGAATAGCAAATCTCTTATAAAAATTGATGACAACTAGTTCATTAAAGTTATCAAAAGCAAATGGGTACGTCTTGGAAATTTACGACCTCACGAGTTTCTTTATCATGAAGATCAATAAATTATCTGAAATGAACGTTTGATTTTGCGATTCTAACTTTTTTTATTATTATTATTATTATTATTATTATTATTATTATTATTATTATTATTTTTGAAAGGCAGTTAATCTCAATAAAAACTAACGAGACATCAAACGCTAGAAATTACAAGGCACAAAAGTAAACCGACTAAAAGCAGTACCAAACGTGAAACAAGTACCCTTAATCGCTAAACTTGTAGAATGAGAACCCCTAGAAGAAAGAAAACATCCTCACAAAAGTATACAACAACAGCTTCAGTCATGCCAGAGAATTTAAACACCTTGATTGATGCGATGCCAGAGAATTTAAACACCTTGATTGATGTGATACCATGAAGTACACTTCCAATATAATAAAATAAAGGCGGAATTGCATATATATCCTTCCCAAAGTGAATAATTGCATATATATCCTTTGTCCAAGTTTTTTATTCACATAATACAATAATTTTTATGCATGCTTTGGATATATATGCAATTATGCATTTTCGAAAATATATATATGCAAAAACCCCTAAAATAAAATGATAGCTTAAAGCATTTCTCTTAAGTGATGTTAACTAACTATGCAAATGTATGATTGTATGAGCTATACATGATACACAAAGTATGTGTGTGCTTTACAGTGTAACAAAAAAGTACTGTAGCAAGCCATCCCACTATATATAATTACGAGAATGGCGCCGGCCGCCGCGTTGTGGGCGAGCCTGTTTTTTCTCCCAACCAATTAGTACATGATGTTAAGTAGTCATACACTCGCTCTTTATATACTTGCATCACATTCAATTAAAAAACGAATGTCATTAAAGTCATACGATGATACTAAACTGAGACAAACGCTCTTATTTTTGTTTCTTGATTTACTAAACTGTTGCAATTCCAATGAATGCATATAGAACTAATTAACCGCGTTGCGGGCAGGACGTTTTTTTTTAAATATGGGTTTTGATAAATAAGATGAGAATAGGTAGTGTTAATACCATGTCACAATAGTTCTAATACGCTTGCAATATTAACTAATCATGGTATCTGCATTTCATGTGGTTGCTCTTGTGTCACCTTTGATCCACAAACCTGGACCTGCATTAAGTCAAAGTCAATCACTTTTATGATTCCAGTTTCGACTAAAATTTGAACTTTTTAACACCATTTTTGTTCCTTTTAAGTGACTATATATGATTATAAAGTTATAGCTAAAGATCAGTAGGTTTCACTAATAAAATCAAAGCATACAATATCCGGAACAAAAACTATTATTAGTGTTCGAGTATTAACCTGGCACTTCAAAATTTCTAATTTAGAGTGCTTCCGAATTTTGGAGCTAATAACCCGTACGACCAATATTATTCTAGGTGTGTAAAATTAGATAGTTAGTTAAAAAAACTTAGGACAAAACTAAATTTTAGAGCAGTAAATTATTCAATATTTTGCTTACATATATGACTAATTTATATGAGGACCTAACATAATCAAAGCATTGACTAACGATTGGTAGTTATCATTATTGTTGATGTAATACCTTTTGTATATTGGAAACATAACTTACACACCTTCCGACCCAAAAACCTTTCACTATAATAACCTGTTTGACCCATGTGGGTTTTCTCCCTTGGAAATGAGAAATAACTAATAGAATAAAACTGAAAATACCATGCCACCTGATTGTTGTAGTTCCAAAGTGTTCGCTAGCGGTAGCGCCTGCAGTATTGGATAACCCTTTTCCTGAGCAGCAGGGTTCAGTTGAGTATGTAGTAGACCAGAACTCACTTCCCCAACAGCCAGCTTCTCTACGTAGCATTGTTTTCAGCTTTATTAGCGTGCTATCATAAGATGAGCTGATAATCAAATGAAAATTTATGCGAATGAATGGTGAATGTGTACCTGTAGAAGGAAAAGACGTGTTTGCGTAGGACTCAATTATAATAACCTGATAGATAGCACGTATGGGTGCACACTGCCTGGGAATCTTCTCAGCTTACGATCTCTGTCCTGTATACATAAATAAGGTCTTGATGATTAATGTCGACTTAAAGACACGATATTCCAGCCGTTATAAGTGACCACTCCCTCGTGGGGAAAGTGTTCTTATTTTAAGCACGAAAACCCCAACTCTCAATTCTAGAAATGGTGAAACAAATTCAAATTTCACATGATTAAAAGTACCTTGAAAAGAGCCAAATCGCATCAATCTCATGTCTAGGCGTAAAAGATTTCCTAAGAAGCAACCCAATGATGAAATGCTCAAACATTAACGGCAAAATAATGAGAGCAAACAACATTTCAGTGGTGCGTTGGGTAACAAAATTGATGCCAGAGGTTTGTTGATGATACCTTATTAACTATAGGGTTGTAAACAATTCATAAATCAAGCCAGATTTAAATTTCATCCAATCATCATCTTACTCAAAACTATTCTTCTACATTTTAAAATCTAATAATCTATGTTCACATAGGTTCCCAAACACCATTAAACATCTTAAATTCCGTCAAAGTATAACATTAACAACAAATCTCCAACAATTTTTAAAGAAAGAGGGAGACTTCACAACATCCAAACGCTTATTAATGCAAAAAGTTTGAACTGACACTTTAGTGTTCGTGTTTGTTTCGGGGTGGTTTTTTTTATTTATTTTTATTTTATTTTTTATTATTATTTTTTTTAAAGAAAAAGGGAAAACACATAAAAAAGACATGTAAATAATTCATTTCATACAAAAGACGTTGTCAGTTTTATAAATTGACAGTACAGTCTACATATGGTAGGCATACCTTGTCAAGCTGAATAGCTGATCAACCTCAGTTTGCCCACTAAGCAATGGTTTCTTTGACAACAGTTCAACAATGATACACCCTAATGACTACATATCAATTGCAATAGAACACTGTTTTTAACCCAATAAAAGCTCTTGCGTCCTGAAAAGAGGTAAACAATATGATTAGGCTGCAAATAGGTAACATTCAAAGGCTTGTGATACCAACCAAAGTATGAATATTTTGGCCTCATTTTGCAGAAAAGAGCAGACCTCTGGTATGTATGTAGTGCCTAGTTAGGCTGTTCGAAATTCATCAGTAGACCGTTGGTCGATAGTTTGTTATTTTTCTTCCAACTATATAATCTATCTTGCCGTTTTGTTTTTCAATATTTTCCTGTGCTCTTGTTCTCCAGTGATTTAGCAAAGGAATTGAGTAATGTCGGCATCCATGGTTGTCGTTGCCGGAGTAGGTAATCCTGCAATGCCAAAAAGGTAAGCTTAAGCGGGTGATCTACGATGCAACGGAACTCAATAAATATAAGTGCAAAGCGTAAGCGTAAGCTGATACACTAAACCATTGTAATAACTCATAGGTACGATAGTTCTACGACTAAAAGTAAACATAACCTAAAATATAAGTGCAAAGCTACATGTGTCACAAATACAAAATCCTTCTAAGACTCCTTAATACAGTTTCAATCTAAAAAAAAAAAAAAAAAAAAAAAAAAAAAAAAAAAAAAAAAAAAAAACGTACGTAGGACCCTTGTAAACAAATGTTGACATTTATCCAGGCCCTGATTTTTCCTAAGGGTGTTTGGATTAGGCCCTGAATTAGGCCCTGATTTTTCCTAAGGGTGTTTGGATTAGCCCCCACAAAACATTAGTTACTGTTAATTCGATAAAGTGAAAAGTTATTGGTATTATGCATAGACACATAAACACACATAAACATACATAAAGTATTTGAACCAAGGCAAATATAAAAAACTATAGCCTATATTATGGTTTCTCATACCGAATAACTTCTAACAACCTATCTGTGTAAATATTCATGTGGCTTCAACCTATTTTATTATGTATGGGGTACATAATAGCTGTGTTTTGACACCAAGGTGAAACTGATCTGTTTACCCGTTTTGAAATATAGTGTTAAACAGTCGATATAATTGGACCAAGAATTCAAAAGTTAAATCCTATTGGACATAAGCACATGTATATTAGAAAAATTGTTTAATTAAAACACATGCATGAAAGTATTGCAATTTTGGAAGATATGAAACATGAGCTTTTGGTTACCTTAAATCTTCAATGTTACCATTATGTTCTACTCCAACTTGGGACAAACCAAAAAACGGGTATCGCCATAAGAATATGTCCAAGTTAAGCGCACACCCGGTCCAACAGCGAAACTGGTTTCTCATGTCTGGAAAGTGATAGAGCATAAGCGATCATAACAACCTGAAAAAACCAAGCCAGTTATATCTATAAACATTTAAGAACCTGTATCGTATGGGTTCAACCCGATATCTGATCGTGACCCGTTTTGGTAAAGAAACATCCGTAAAAGTATTAATTGCTATTCTTACCAACGAAGAAGCAGGGATACTACATCACAGGCGTCGGTAGCCACTATAATATAATCCACACACATGTTGAAATGTGAGGTAGTTGATTTTTCGCATGTCAAAAGTCGCAACATTAATCAACAAAAAATAGGTTCATCTTCTTCAGTCGCATTGTTTCACAAAAACCAAAACCTGCATACCAAACACACAACAAATAAGCAAATAAAAAAAAAACCCCAAACTTCAAACATCAACCTCAGTCCACTAAACACAAACCAAATCAGCCAATCAAAAAACCCCCAAACTTCGAACACCGACGTTAGCCTACTATCATTACACCACATGTATGGTAGCAACAAAAGGAGGTAATCACATTCAAGCTCAACATGTATAATACATCTTCTAACATAAACTCCTCACCTGAAAACCTATTAACCTTCTTTAAAAGAGACTTCGTTTCCTCTACATCGTTCTCACTTCTTTCGTTTTCCGTGTCAGCTTTCCTGATCACAGCCCGACATGTGTGCCAAAGTGGATTAGCCTAATCAGAAAATATATAAGCTCCTTAAGCTTAAGAGTGTTTGGATTAGCCTATTTAAAATAGCATAGCTTATTTCAAAATCCGTGCCTTAAGATTTTCATTGATAATAGAAGTGCCTCCTCGTCATTAGATGAAGCTCGATTTTCATCCACTACAACAGAAACACCAATGCGTAAAACCTTCTAAAACTTTTCCCAACCATACTCCTCGTTTATGCAAATTAGTATAAAATTCCATTGAGAATTAAGAAAGCTAAAAAATTTTAAAGTCATGGAACATTTTTTGTTTTTGTTTATACCTTTGGAAGAGGCTCCAAGTATGCTTCAGGTTCTGGTGTCATTATCGCCTTATCAACGTACATGAATCTATCTCCTTGGCACTCTAATGGTTTATGAAAGAGGCTAAGCCATCAATTCCTGGTGTCGTTATTCCCTTATCAACGTACCGGAATCATGTACTCTATCTTGTGATTTCATAATAGAAACAATTGAAAGATCATATATATTTTGATACAACAATGGTTTTTGAAGGAATGTTAATGAACAAACACGCAGTAACAAATATGAAGCTTTTATAAAAGCCAATTTACCAATCCTCCTTGCCTCCCGTGCATTGATTCTCTTAAACGTACCCTACCTACATCGGCCAAAATAGTGTGTACATGTTGACCGACCGAAACACAAAGACCACAATTATCATATGATCCAAAACAAACTATTCAATAAAAAGGAACCTACCACAATTATGATATAAAAGGTAAGAAAGTTATACCTCCGATAGATTTCTTGTAACCATTCTCGACCTCGACACTAATGCATCCCTTCTTTAACCCCAAAACTTGTTTCCTTTCATAACCGGCTGCCACCATCTTTCAAACCATATATTAAAAAAAAGGTAAAAACTCTAAAAGTCACTTATTTGTGTCTACGACTTTGACAATAAATAAGTACTCCGACATATATCGGAATCTAAAGTAAGTAGCTTACTTTTAGTAATCGGATGCATGGGTATATATTCATATTATGAGCAAGCTGGGCATCGGTCGACGCATGTTTAACACCAACAACAATCTCAGGGTACTAATGCTCCTCACCCGCACATCACTTGGTATGCAAACAAATTTCCTTCGTAAACGGTCTTTCATTAGGTGTTTGTGATTACATATCGAACGTGCTTATTTCTTAAATAAGCAATTTAGCATAAACAACTCCTAAAATTAAAACTTTATACATTTGAATTTGTCAAATAATCAAAACTTACAATTAACCTACCTAATAAAAAAAAAGCTTCACAAAAATTAAAACTTACATCTACCTGCTAATTGTTTATGGTACATGTGAAACAAACACACATCTTAAATCATGAATCTTGAATCTTATATCAATAAAATCTGTTACACAGAAAAACGTTGAGTGTTCCTCATATACTACGGATGACACCAATCGAGTAAGATACCAAAAATTTTAACCAATCCCATGATCCAACCACAAATCATATCAATAATCAAAGAAAATAAGAGTTGTAAAAATCCACGATTAAAAGAAAACACTAACCCATAAACGTGTGCCGCAAGTCAGATATCTTCCAAACTGTTGGGGTCCTTGCTCCGGATGTTGTTCATATGGTGTGAAAGCAGTTGGTTACGTAGTTTTAGAATTCTGCTGATCCCAAGTAGTCCATCTCCATCATTGCATATGGCAATATAGAAAGTAAAGAGGAAAAGGCATGACCAGAAGAATTGTGTGAAATAAGTGAATTTATCTAGTTGAGGCATCTTGATTGATATATTTATCAGACATTGTATGCAATTACAATGGTCTCTCTTATTTATCAGACATTGTATGCGATTACAATGGTCTCTAAACTCTTTCATTACCGTATGCTAGATCATTTCATATGATAGCGAAACCTTTAAACTTTTATGTTTATCTCAGGTTTCTATTAGCTGGCATGTGAAGGCGCACGAATATTTTTGAAGACAATGCATCTTTATCATTCGATAAAACTTTTAAACTTTTATGTTTATCACTTAAACTTGTGGGACCTCTTGTAAAACTCTGATTGTTTTTATATCGAATGATAATTTATCTCAAAAAGTCTCATTTAGAGTCGTTTTCTATATCTTGTATTGTGAACTAATAGGTAATACCCCAGTGACACAATCTTTCGCTGCGATAATTTTAGGGGTGTTACAAATCACAACTTACACTTGTGTTGAAAATGTTACATCTAACTCTACTTATTCATTGCAAGTCATCACCTCGTCTTCTTCTTCGTCAACCAACTCTTCTTGATCTTGACTAAAACAGAAACCGTATGCATATGTGTGTGTTGAGATGGTTCCAGAACCTGGGATAGATATGAGGTATTATAATTTCCATTATATGGGCCAAACACAAAACAATTCCACACACAAATGGGCTAAGCGCTTGGGCCAATTTTTTGGCAGGAAAAAAAGTTGGCGGAAAAAAAACAGGACGCAATAAGACGTCGTATTTTTTGAGAATTAATATATACTATAATTTTGTGAACATAAAGTTGACTTTCCTTTCAAGCAGCTCGATGATTTTCCCTAATTTTTAAACAAATGTGATGAGCGTACCATAATTAGCACAATGCCTAAATTAAAGTTCATAAAATTTCCTTAAACAAAAAATTTCTAACAATAAATGCTTCAATCATCTCTTTTCACAAATCATACTCACGGAAACGATCGAATGAATTAATATTGCAGCAACAACAAAATCATCCACACCAGTGTATTAAAGATGGTAACAATTTGCTCTAATTTTTACCCTCTTCCGTTACAAATAATTGAACGGTACCCGCGCAATGCGGCGGCGGGTACCGTGTGATTATATTTTGCGTTATTTGGTTACACGTTTAGTTGTCTTCATGCTTTATAAGTAGAGATATATATTAGAGATGGTTAAGCCAAATAATTTTGAAGGAATGTGTGTGAATCGTATCTCTCATTCATAATCAAACGTGGTATATAAATACCCATACAAGAATATTCTAGACCTCGGGCTTTAGCCCACACAAATATAACATGGACTCAAACTATAATAGATAAATATATACGGCTAACACTCCCCCGCAGTTGGAGCGGGAGGACACCGGACACTCAAATTGGTCCTAAATTCCTGAAACAAAGCATAAGGTAACCCTTTGGTAAAAATATCTGCATACTGATAACGTGACGGTACATGAAGCACTCTAACCTGACCAACAGCAACCAAATCCCGTACAAAATGAATATCAATCTCTATATGCTTCGTACGTTGATGCTGAACCGGATTAGAAGATAAGTAAACGGCACTAAATTATCACAGTAGACCAGCGTAACAGAAGACAAAGGTGTGTGTAACTCACGTAAAAGATTCCGTAACCAACAAGTCTCAACAACAGCATTGGCAACCCCACGATACTCTGCCTCAGCACTGGAACGAGAAAGCGTCGGTTGACGCTTAGAATGAGAGAAGATTGTTGCCCAGAAAAACACAATAGCCGGAAGTCGATCTCCGAGTAGTAGGGCATCCAGCCCAATCAGCATCAGAATAAACAACCAATGAAGAAGTTGATGATGAAAATAATTGTAAACCATAGTCTAATGTACCCCGAACATACCTCAATATCCGCTTAAGAGCCGAGAAGTGAGGCTCCCGAGGATCATGTATGAAAAGACAAACCTGCTGCACTGCATAGAAAATATCAGTTAGTAAAGGTAAGATACTGTAGAGAACCAGCAAGACTCCGATATAACTTAGGATCAGAAACCGAGTCACCATCATCACCCAATTTAGACTCTGTGTCAACAGGAGTCCGAGAAGTGTTACAACCAACCATATGTGCTCGCTCCAATATCTCCATAGCATACTTACGTTGTGACAAAAATATCCCTGAAGAGTCGCGCGTAACTGAAACACCCAAGAAATAATTAAGAGCTCCTAAATCTGTCATAGCAAACTCCTTATGTAAATACCCATACAATGAAGGAATGTGTGTGAATCGTATCTCTCATTCATAATCAAACGTGGTATATAAATACCTATACAAGAATATTCTAGACCTTGGGCTTTAGCCCATACAAATATTACATGGACTCAAACTCTAACAGATAAATATATACGACTAACAAATTTTAGTTTGTACAACCAACCGCTTCCTAACAAACAACCAACTTGCTTCCTAACAAATTAATCTTGAAATCTTTCCATAATAAGCAAAAAAAAAAAAAAAAAAAAAAAAAAAAAAAAAAGTTGAATGACCTGATAAGTAGATATGGTGGAAATGTAACTAGATGGTTCTTGGTGCTTTCAAGGTAAATGAGGACCGCAGAAGTTAGCAATCTGATGATAGATGCCTGCAGTGTTTCTGTGATAATAAGTTTAGGCCATGGAGAGTGTATTCTACTGATGTATTCTCAAATGTTTTTTTTGATTATGAGCATAGGCTTGTCTATTGCTATAATCTGTTGATGTATGAAGTTTGTTTAATAATATAAGTTTACATTTTGCACAAAAAAATTTGAATTTATGACGATATATACAGGTTGACTTTTGGGTCAAAACGGGCCTATTTTTAGTTACTTAAGTTAGAGTTTACAATGCTCTTCCTCAAAGTAGTCTCCCTACTCTTGGTTACGTTCCCATACCCCGCTCCTTTGACAAGATTTGGCGTGTTCTAGAATTTATAATATATAAGCTGTAGCATTAGAGTACTGGGGTAGTATGTGTAATCTGTCCCGCGATGAATATTTACTTGTGACCCTTTCTGAGTTTTTGACCCCTTCATAAAATTAGTCAATTAGACCAACACGATACTTTATTATTTCCAATAGGACTAAATTGACCCGTTTGAAAGACGTCAGTTTAAGATTGTCAACTTACGCTGATCTTGGTTGTTTGGAATTAATGACTATGATTTTATTTATGTGTGTATAGTGTACATAGATTCGTTGAGTTTATATCATAGTTGCATTGGAATTTGGCAGCGATACTGAAAGCATGCTTGTTTACTTTTTCTTCACCTCAAAAATTATAAAGTAACAATTATGTTGGCGTAGATTAGTGGCTAGTTTTTGTGATGCTAGTGAATTAACATTGCATAATAGGATGCCTGTAAATTTCTACAAATCACGTGACTTGTATGAGATTCAATTGTGGGAACCTTTAGTCGCAATCTGCTATTAGATTATCACACAAGACGTGTTTAAGCAGCTCTCTTATATCAAATTTGGATACTTCTTGGTGTACAGGAACATGACCATGATATCGTTGCAGAATGGATGATTGCAGATACTACCTTACACTCTGCAAACCAACATAGGCAACCTCCTAACTCAGGTACATACTTTTTTTCTCTGTATACCTACTATTTTTTAGAGATACACCATGCACGTGGTTTTCTTATGTCATGAAAGAACAACAATGTCTGTTTTAATGATTTTTGTACTTGTTTTTTTGGAATTAAACGTGATATAACTTTGTAGGGGCGAATACAAGTGCTGCAGGGGCATCAACCCCGAGTCCAAATCCTTTCGGCTCAGATCGACAACCAAGTCAATTTCCTCTATATGTTGGTGTATTTATATTCTTTTGTAGTTACATACATCAATGATTCCTAGTGTACCACACAAACAAATTTAGATAATTAATACTGGGTTATGATTAGGGACAAAATTTACTACTAATGATACTTTGCTGATATAGAAATAAGTAGCTTATTATGAAAGCTTATGATATTCTTCTTTCTGCAGGTCTTCGTTATGGCTGTGATTGCTATGCTCCCGCACATACGTAAAAGTATATGTAATAGCGCATATAGGCCGTCATTTATGAACACTGCATGCTCTTCATTGAATACTCTTGAAGGAGTTACGACAAACCATCAACCCATGCACCCCTTCATGTTCCCGGAATCCCAGTCCACCGTCCTCCCTGACCCCTCAACTTTCTTTTCACTTGATCTCCTTTCGTCCCCTCTTCCCACAAGCTCATTTTTCCAAAAGTTTGTCCTAAAAAATGGTGATCAACCCAAATACATCCATCCTTATTTGATCAAATCAGCGTTCTCATCGCTTTCTGTATCTTACCCATCTCTATTCACCACCACCACATTCTCAACTCAAGTCTTCATTGCTGATCTCACCATCTCTGCAATCAATAAACCCGAACCGAAACAAACCCACACCGTATCTTCATTCAGTGGTCTAAGTGTCACTTTGGATCTTCCAAATTTAAGGTTTTATCTCGTGAGAGGCAGCCCATTTTTAACATTTGAAGTATTGCAACAAGTTGGACTCTCAATTTCAACTATTCATGCAATTATTGATTTTACGCCAAATTCTGAAAAAACAAAGTACAAGTTCAGTCTCAACAACGGTCAGACATGGGTGTTGTATTCGTCTTCACCGATTTATTTGACATATAAGATGTCAAAGATCACATCTTTACCGTTTTTTGGTATGATCCGTATTGCAATACTGCCGAATTCTGACACGAAACGTGAACCTGTTCTTGATCAGTTCAGTTCTTGTTATCCGGTATCGGGTGATGCTGTGTTTAGTGCATAATCTAGTGTTGAATATAAATGGGAAACAAAAGGTTCAGGTGATTTGCTAATGTTAGCAAACCCACTTCATCTTCGCCTCCTTGATCATCAATCGTATTCAAGTAAAGTTCTTGATCATTTTAAATATAGTAGCATTGATGGTGAACTTGTGGGTGTTATTGGAGATTCATGGGTCTTAAAACCTGACCCTGTCCCAGTAACTTGGCAATCAATCAAAGGTATCAAAGAAGAATCATACCCTGAAATTGTTAACGCTCTTGTTAAAGATGTAGATGGTTTAGATTCAACTTCATTATCGACAACATCTTCGTACTTTTATGGGAAATTAGTGGCAAGAGCAGCTAGATTAGCAATGATAGCTGAAGAAATTGGTTATCTTGATGTGATGCCTAAAGTCCAAAGTACTTGAATGATGCCTAAAGTCCAAAGTACTTGAAGGATACAATTGAACCATCCGGAGTTGAAGCTATTGGAAGTTATCATTTATGTCTCCCAAGTGGATTAGTGGTTGTTTTGAACAATTGTCATTATGCTCCCTCTATTACTAGATGGATTGTTTCAGTTTCATGTTTGTTTGACGATGGTTTTGTTAACCGCTTTGAATTGAATAATACAATTTCAATTTCTAGGAATAATGTTTTTTATTTTAGTGCTATCCCAAGGGATGGTATCTTTAAAATTGATATGTCTTGTTCTAAAACAAATGATAGTTCTACATTTGCTGTTAGCAATAAAAGAGCCAAGCTCACCTTGGACTTTACTCTCTTGTGGCATTGTCGTCTTGGACACATTAGCAAGAAACGCATGGAGAAGTTGCAACATGATGGAATTCTCAACTCAACTGACATTAAGTCATTTGAAAAGTTTATTTCATGCATGTCTGGTAAGATGGCAAGAAAACCCTATTCACATCAAGTGGAAAGGGCTAAGGATCTAATTGGACTAATACATACCGATGTATGTGGCCATTTAGAATTGTGTCAAGACAAGGAGCTAGTTACTTCATCACTTTTACTGACGACTATAGTCGGTATGGTTATGTTAACCTGCTGAAACATAAACATGAAGTGTTTGAAACATTTAAAGTGTTTCAAAAGGAAGTAGAAAACCAACTCGGGAAGACCATTAAGTCACTACGTTCTGACCGTGGAGGTGAATATATGAGTCAAGAGTTTTTGGATCATCTTAAGGAACTGTATCCCCATTCATTGTCGTACCACGAGACAAGTTTCACAAAGTTGTCGTTCAAAGCAATTCCAGCCTTCGAAGATGTTTGACCTGAATATAAACAAACATGTCAATAAAATACTTAAGGGGGAAAAGTAACTGATGTGTTTGATTCTGAAAATTCTGCGAAGACGTTTACCTGCTGTCACCAACAAAGTCGGTGGATACAAAATCCTCATCAACGTATCCCAAGATACCCTTGAGCTTGCCTTCTGATTCCTCCCTGTTCTCATGTTAAAAAACGACCAATTAGCAATTGAGAACACAATAATGAAAAAGAGCATTTATAACCAGTGAGTTATAAACATTTGCAAAGGGTTTATAAATTTTGACTCTTACTCATTGCCTATTACTTGTTATCGATTGTGATCCAAGGTGTGAAGCAAGTGTGGTTTGATCCTTTAGCTCTTGTATAGGCTTAAGGATTCTTGGTTTAATTGTTCTCAGGCCTGACAACAAACAGGAAGCACAAGATTTCTTTTTCTGATCGTTCTCGGACAGAACTTGGTTTGGTTTTTTTGTTTTGAGCTTCGGCACTAGGTGTTTGGTTTTACGTGAGGTACGACTAGCATCGTAACGTACTTGGTTGACGTGTTTGTGTGAGCAACCGTAGAGGTGGTATATATTTAGTACTTTGTGTTGAGACAACATGATCAAGATATCTTTATGTTTTAATGATGACAAATAAACCATTAAAACACATAAAATAACAAACGTTAGCTCAAAATCGCCGGAGCCAATGTCTGCTCCTGGCGCGCTGCCCGCGCGTCAACGCGCGGGTGACGCCCCAGGACACTATATGGTTTTGGGCGAATTTTGAAAGTCGGCTTTCCCCTTACCCGACAAATGTGGATCTTTCAATACAGGTATGAATATGTTATGTGCTTAATTGAGAACACTCGAAACGAGTTTTGAGACTTGAGAGATCCTACTTTTAAAACACCCATTTACGAGAAAACGCCAACTCATGTTTTCTAACTATCGCCTCTAGTCAAGGCTTTTCTAAACTTAGGGAGCTTGTATATTTCACGTGACATCGTGTTGAAGCATCCATATGCTCATATCCCGTGCTTACGTCTTCTCTAATTACGTAACGGGTTTACTCCCTTATTGGTCAAACTAAGTCAAAGATCACTTTGTGTAAACGCATCCTTTCCCACTTGGGTTATGCTTTACATCAAGGCAAAGCACTTAAACTTGTTTGAACCAAGGTATTAGTTGAGAACGTTGAGTCGTGGAAAGTCACGAGATATGAAACTATGGATTCTCGACGTTGTGTTAATTGAACTTATAAGTAACCTATGATTTTCTCAACTTATAATCTTAATTGTCTAAACCTTTTCTTCTTAATGACAATTAGATTACTTCCTAATCTTCTCTTAATCTCATTTATACTAAAGACAAATCCAACCATATCCAATCATATCCAATCATATCCAAATCATATATTCTCTTACACAATCTCTTACACTCTTACATATTCCCTTACACACTACATCTCAACCATCCATTCCCTTACAACACATCTCAACCTTTCATTTTCAACACATGGGAATTGTTTGAATTCCAAAGGATGCTCCTTTGATCCTAGCCATTGAATTCAAATTTCAATACATCTCAACTATTCATCTCATCCTCTTCTCTATACCATCACATGTGTTTAATCCAAACCTTCCATTTCAAACCAAAACCATCTCAACCATTGATTTCCCCTTTCCCCCCAAGCAAAGCATATTCATTTGGAATATCCTTTCTTAATCCAAACACAAGGCATCTTTGATCCTAGCCATCTATTTCAAATCATCACATCTCAACCATCCACATTCAACACATGCCAAATTATTTGAAAACCAAGGGAGGCTCCCTTTGATCTCCACCATCCAATTCAAACCATTTCATCTCAACCCTCCATCTCATTCTTCCCCCAAGCATTGGAATATTCCTTGGCATATTATTTCTCTCTTTTCTATGCCATGTGAGGAGATACACTTCTACCCCTTCCAAATTACCCTATCTACACTTTATACCCTTGGTAATTTGGTTTCTCTTTAAACACTTCACAAATGATTTCCAAATTGGCTATTTGAGTTGGTAAACCTTAGAATGATTAATGTTAAGGTTTAGTGTGAAGTACAATTGGGGGTTTAGCAAGGATAGGTATTTATAAGATCCAAACACCCAACACTTGGGAAACATTTACAGATGCCAGGCGCGCTGCCCGCGCGTTGACGCGCCAACCTCGGTAAATTTTCCTGAGTTTGGGTTCTTGGCCTATAAATACCACCCTTGCCTCTTGTATTCCTCACCCCTTGCCATTATTCTTTCTCTCTAAACACTCTCAAATCTCTATCTCTAATCTTGTGTTCTTGATTATCATACTAACATCTTTGAAAGAACACATATCTTTGCAAGGGAAGAATCACAAGAACCTAATCCACTCTTGTGATTGTGTCGAGGGTCTTCTTATCTATACCCTTTCTATTACAATCGAGTCTCTAGGTTAGGTTAGGGCTTGGTTGAACAAACATATATTCATTCATTCAATTGTTTGTAAGGGAAGTCTTGTGTCTTGGTGACCAAGCCTAGATCATTGGGGATCTAGTTGGGGTTTGATACTTCCGGTGGGAAGTCTTGGTAGTGATCTTTGTGATCCTTAGGTGAAGTCGAATCGCGAGATTCTTTTGGGTGGTTTCCGAGAGCGGAATACCGTTGGGGAGTAACTCCTTCTTTGTGAGCATCGATATCGGTGAATATCAGTAGAGTGAATTGTAACGGTTTGTAGTCCACCGAAAGGATTATACTAGTGAATAGTATCGGAGTCGCGGATTTGCAACTAGACGTACGGATGGTATAAACCCCCCATCCCGAACCAGTATATATCGTGGTGTCTTCTACTTGCTTTATATACTTTGGTTGTGTTAGTGGTTGTTAGATTATTATACAACCACTTGCTGTTCTCTTTGGCTTAAACCTTTTAAACATCTAAAAAGCCGAAGAAACCGTGTTAGGATCATATTTTATTTATAAAAAGTGTCGGTCATTAACGTATAGTTATAGGTTGCTTTAGAATATCATTATGATGAAGTTTATGTGTATTATTCATGTTTTGTAAAAGTCTAAGGGCCATTAGTGTAATAATGTATAAGATAGATGATGCCCTAGACTTCAAGTATAAATACTCTTGTAAACCTCATTTGTGAGGTTGGTTCTCTTAGTGATTCATTTAGTAATATCAAGGTCTTTTATTCCACACACTAGAGTTCCCATCCACTCTCTCTCTCTACTTACTTTCTCTCTCTAGGTTTAGGCTTGATTCATATGTGAAATAGGTTGTTCTACGGTCCAACAAGTGGTATCAATCGCCTAGGGATAATTTTAGGTTGTTTTAGATCGTTTTGTGGGTGAAAAAATTCGGTTTTCTAAGATTCTCGGTTACTGTTCATCGTGAAAGTATATCGAGTTAGGATTGTTTTTGTGACTTATCGAGTTTGGTGTAATATCTTAGCGAGTTAGGATTTGGTGTTTATCGAGTTAGGAGAAAAAGTCTATCGAGTTAGGTGTAAGTTATCGAGTTAGGTGTAAGTGTTACCGAGTTTGGGAGTTAAACTTATCGAGTTTGGAACTCAACTTTGGCGAGTTAGCCTGTCTTACCTAATCGTTTATCGAGTTAGGTCTATCGTTTATCGAGTTAGGGGAAACTCTGCCCAAATTTCATGGACTTATCGAGTTAGAACCAACTTATCGAGTTAGGCACCAAGTTATCGAGTTAAGCACCAAGTTATCGAGTTAAGCACCAAGTTATCGAGTTAGAACCAACTTATCGAGTTAGGCACCAAGTTATCGAGTTAAGCACCAAAGTTGGCAGGAAAATTTGAGTAAAATTTATTTTCCACACGAGACTTAACGTTCAATTTTTATGCGAGATTCAAATTTTGGTATAAGGTTGAAAATTTTGGCCCGAAATTCAAAATTTTAGGCCAAAATTCAAAATTTTTCGGTAAAATTTGGCGGAAAAATTTTCAAAACTCAAAATTTTCTAATAACCTTAGAATTGCATTTCATTGTGATTTTCAAATTTTGAGAAAGACAATTTTCATACTCAACTTTTGGCGGGAAATTACGTATTCAAAAAGATCAACCGAGAACGTTTTTCAACTTCACCAAATCATCTAATCTACAACAACAACCTTTGTTATCTTTCAAAAGATCCTAAGAACAACTTTTCACTTAGAAGTCAATCCATGGCAACACAACAAGATATTCATGCTGCCGGTGCCGAAAACCGACCTCCCATGCTGTCAAAGGGTGGATACTCACAGTGGGCTAGTCGTATGATGCGTTATCTTAAGAGCAAAACAAATGGAAGTCTTCTCATCAAATCCATTGTGGATGGACCCTTCAAACCATCACAAGTACTAGACCCTGGTGATCCAAATGGTACCCCCCCAGTACAACCATACTACAGAGAACAGAATGAGACTGAATACACTGTGGAAGACAGAAAACAGATTGAAGCTGATGATCAGGCATTTCATTACGTCGTTCTTGGTTTACCTGAAACCATTTATGCTATTGTTGACAGTGAAGTAAGTGCTCATGTAGTCTGGGAAAGAGTCAAGAGGTTAATGTATGGGACAGACATCGGGAAACAGGAAATGGAAACACAACTGCTTAAGGAACTTCGCAAGTTTACTTCAATTCCTGGTGAATCCATAGAGACGTACTATCACAGATTCTGTAAGATCATGAATGATTTATCAAGACACAACCTCAGTCAGACAAATATTGCTAACAACACCATTTTTCTGAATGAGTTACAACCAGAATGGGGAAGATATGTCACTATTGTTTATCAGACAAAGAATTTGCATGAAGTAACTTATGATCAAGTGTATGACTTCTTGAAGCAAAATCAAGATGAAGCAAATGAAGTAAGAGCTGAATTACTAGCTAAAAAGCATGATCCTCTAGCATTAATGGCTGATACACCAACACCTATACCAGTGAACACACAACAACAACCATCATCATCTTCCACTCACAACTACTTGCAACCATCCTACATTCAACAACCAACACCGATCTACCAACAACAATTCTACCCATAGCAACAACATGTTATTCCACAACAGCAATACCCACATTTCCAAGAACCAGAATTCACTGACAATGATGAAGCTACTGCAGCCTTGACACAAGCGTTTGCTTTTCTGACAAAAGCATTCCAAGGACACTATTCTACACCAACAAACAACAACCAAAGGATTTCATCGAATACTCGCAACAGGCAGATCGCTCAGCCGAGTTTCAATATGGGCAATGGAGGCCAAATGGTTGGAGTTTATGGGAATCAGCAAGGATATGCTACTGGAATTAACATGGGTAATCAGAATATGCAGAATGCAGGTCAGTATGCAGGGAATCAGTATGGTCAGTATGCAGGGAATCAGATGGGTCAGCATGTTGGAAATCAGAGGGGTCAGAATGTTGGTAATCAGGTAATGGGTAATCAGAATAGGAATGTGGCAGCTCCAGTTGTTGGGAATTATGGAAATGTGAATCAGGGTAATCTGGTAAAGTGTTTCAACTGCCAAGGAGTAGGTCATATGGCAAGGAACTGTCCTACTAAGCCGAACAAGAAAGATCTAGAGTATTTGCAGAAAGCAGTACTGTTGGCACAAAAAGAGAAGGCAGGGTTTCAGTTGAATGCAGAGGAACATGATTTTATGGCTCTTATGGATGAAATGGAAGACAGAGAGGATATCGATGCGAACTGCATATTCATGGCGAATCTTCAGGAAGCTAAGTATGACACGGATTCTGACACACTTCCTGTTTATGACACCAGTGCACCATCTGAGGTATCAAATTTCAACACATGTCATAATAATGATATATTTGATATGTCTCCTCATGAGGAACAGCATTCTGAGAAGCAAGCACCCACTTATGATACATACCTGGACACGCCAAGTAGTAGCAATACTTCTTCAGCAACTCCAGATGTGAATCATAATGGAGGCTTCGTTTCACACCATGCTGAGAATGATGAGGAAACACGTGCTTTATTTGAATCATTATTAAATAATTGTGGTATTGAAATCGAGAAAGTGAAAAAGGTCAATCGCGATGTTAAGGCCGCGAATGAGAAATTGACCACTGAGCTTGAGAGATACAAGGAAAATGCAAAAAGTTTTCAAATTCACAAAGAACGCGAGTCAGAATTTGAAATTGGTTATAAGAAGTTACTTGTTAAAGATAGGGAATGGAAAACCAAGTTTGCTAATCTTGAAATAAGTTCAACAAAAACCATTAACTCTTTAAAACAAGAAATTTCTGAATTAACAAACCAACTTTCAAAACAAGAAACAGCTTACACCAATCTTGAAAAAGAAAGGGATGAGTTGAAAAAGGACTTTGCAAAGAAAGAAGATAAACTTTTGGAAGAAATCGTAGAGTCAGAACACAAGATTGCACATCTAGAAGAATTAGTGGTTAAGTCGGGTCAGTCAAGTCAAACATTGAAAATGATTTCAAATCAAACTAATCCGATTTACCATACGAAACACAAAATGGCTCTTGGTAACAACAATCCTTGTAATCTCAAGAAAGCTCAGGAAGAACAGAACGTCTTGTATAATGGTAGTGTTTTTTACACCAAACATGATCCTCCCGTCGTTCGGGATTCTGTGCAAACGATAGAACATGTCGAAGAGAGCATTTCTAGAATGAAACAAAAGGATTTGAAACCCATTGATTACAACAAATTGAACAAACTTTCGGGTATTACTTTTGTTCCACAAAAAGAACCATATGTGTTTTCCATAAAACGACCATTCTCAAAAATGTTTTCTAAGAAAGTAGTTGCTTCCAAATCGATTTCTAACATGGAACAGATTTCCTCAAACAACACTTTTAACACAAGTGCTGCACGGGGATATCTTGATGATCTTAAAACCAGAATTGGGAAACTTAAAACGACTTTAGAATCAAAAACGAGACTTAATGAGATCAACTGGAATTCCACGGTTCATTTACAGCTTAAAAAGATTCTCGAAAATGAATTTGCTCCTCAAATTAATAACATCCATGCTCGAGTAATTCATTTTGAACAAGCATTTTTGAAAGAAACAGCTGACTTCGTCACGGATCACAAATCCCTGATAAAGAAGGCAAATGAATCTTTTGAGCAAATCAATGTTTTGGAAAACCTAAATGATTCTCTCTTCGAAGCAGTTCTGTCTACTGATATTATGTCCATCATTTTACAAACATATTCTGTTCATGACGATGAAAGACTGAGAGCTGAGACCTCCGAAATTGTTTCAAAATATGAAAATGCTCTTATTAAGCTTGAAAAAGAAAATGTAACATATTTTAAACAACTTGATCGAAAAAGCGAAGAATGCAAATATGACAAACTGTCATATGAGTGTGAATTAAAGAAAATGAGAGAGCAAAATGATCTTTTGAGGGCTCAGCTTGAAAGTCAAAAAGGGAAGGGTGAGGAAACTAAGTTTGCAAAACCGTCGACTTCGGAGAAACCAAATGTTTCAAACACGGTTCAAAAACCAAAAATGTCAATTTCAAGGTTTGCTCCAAAAGTCGATGAGAAAAAGGATTTGACAAAACCAGTCACTCCAACACCCTTGCCCAAGAAAAGTGACAATGAAAAGATTGTTGATAAAGGAAAAGCGGTTGTCGAAACACCAAAAGTGATAGCACCTGGCCTTTTTAGGATTAGTCCCACTAATGCTTCTGCCTCCACATCTAAGACTTATGAGGGCAAAAAGGATAATTCTAAAGAGTCTAGTGATGCTAAAAAGGATAACAATATAAATCCTAATGTGTGTGCCTCAACTTCTACAGGATTAGAAAGCACCTCTAGGAGCAGCAGACTACAGCCTAGGAGCAATGCAAGGAACAATAGAGTCTCGCCTGCCTCTACGAGTAGTAGCAAGAATAAAGTAGAAGAACACCCTAGGAATTTATCGCTTTTTAATAAGAGACATGTTTCATCTGAATGTAATGTCGAGAGTACTGGTTCTAATGCATGTAATGACTCTGTTTGCTTGACATGCAAGAAATGTTTAATTAAGTATGTTCATGATGAATGTGTTTCCAAGAATGTGAATGTTACGCCTGAACAGAAGAAAGTTCCAAAAGGAACTAGGGCTAGATCTAGATCTACTGAAAGATTAGTTGCACGCTTTAGATCTACCACTAGTAGCCAAATGCCTAGGAACTATCTTAAGTATTGTGTATGGAAACCAACGGGTAGAAAATTCATTCTCCAGGATGGAACATTGAAAGTTGTTCAAATTGAACATGTTGAAACATTCTATGAGTGTGATATGGATTTTACTCCTAACCCAATGGAACCAAATTCAAAACGGTTTCCAAATACAAAATCTTCTGTTCTTCGCAGGTTGTCGAAATATGTCTTTGGATCGTCGACTCGGGTTGCTCCAAGCACATGACCGGGAACTTAAAGCTGCTGATCAACTTTATTTGGAAATTCATGGGAACTGTACGCTTTGGAAATGATCATGTAGCAGCTATCCTGGGTTTTGGAGATCTTCAATTTGGGAATTTTTTGATCACTCGAGTTTACTACGTCGAAGGGTTGGGACACAACTTGTTTTCAGTTGGGCAGTTTTGTGATGCAGATTTAGAAGTTGCATTCAGGAGAAACACGGTTTTTATTAGAAATTTGGTTGGTGATGATCTCTTAACTGGTAATCGTGGTACAAACTTGTATGCTATCGACATCAACCAAATGGCTTCTACATCACCAATTTGTCTTATGAAAAGGGCAACCGAAACTAAGTCCTGGCTGTGGCATAGAAGGTTATCCCATCTCAATTTCGACAACATCAAGAAGTTAGCCAAAGACAACATCGTCACTGGACTTCCTAAGTTCAAATATACCAAGGAACACCTATGTCCATCATGCGAACAAGGAAAAAGTAAAAGAGCATCATATAAACCCAAAACCGTACCTAGTTCGGAAGCAAGGTTACATATGTTGCACATGGACTTATGTGGCCCAATGAGAGTTGAAAGCATTAATGGGAAGAAGTATATTCTTGTTATTGTTGATGATTATTCAAGATATAATTGGGTAAAGTTTTTGAGATCAAAAGACGAAGCACCAGGTACCATCATCACCTTTCTGAAGCGTATTCAAGTTCTACTTCAAGCTCCAGTAAGGATTGTAAGAACAGATAATGGCACAGAATTCATAAATCAAGAGTTAAGAACCTATTTTGAAGATGTTGGAATCACACACCAAACATCAGTTGTTAGAACTCCACAGCAGAATGGGGTAGTTGAAAGAAGAAACCGAACTCTTGTGGAAGCTGCTTGCACAATGCTAATCTATTCTAGTGCACCACTATTCTTATGGGCTGATGCTGTTGCCACTGCTTGTTTTACTCAAAACCGATCCCTAATCCATCCAAGATTCAATAAAACCCCATATGAGCTTGTGAATAACCGAAAACCTGACATCTCTTACCTTCACGTGTTTGGCGCTTTGTGCTATCCGACGAATGACAGAGAAGATCTAGGAAAGTTAAAGGCTAAGGGTGATATTGGAATCTTCATTGGATATTCAGAAAACTCGAGGGCATTCAGGGTGTATAATAGAAGAACGAAAAGGATAATGGAGACGATGAATGTGAAGTTTGACGAGATTTCACAAATGGCTTCTGAGAGATACGCTCTAGAACCCGCGCTTAATCCTATGGCTTCTAATCAAACCAGATTAGGACCCGCACCAAACAGTCAGACTTCTGGACACATCAGTTCAGGACTCGTGCCTCAAGGAGCTCAGTCAACAAACACGGACAAACCTTCAGAACAAGAACTGGAAAATTTCTTCGAGTTAATGTTTGATGAATATTATGGTGGAACTTCGACAAATGCATCTCAACCACATTCCGCTGCACCCGCTCAAAATCAACCACCACCACCACTGGATGCATCTACCACAATCGAAGCTGAAGCACCAACTACATCAACATCTACTCCAGCAACTCCAGTTATTGAACCTGATCTACCAAGAGTTGATGAGCAAAATCAAAACACAAATTTTCAAGAAGAACCAACAAATAATTCAAACAATGATGCGTTAGAAGAAGAAGAAATATTTGAAAACCCGTTTGCAACAGACTCTGCTGAATCTTCTTCAAGGTTACAAGAACCATCTAACACACATTCGTTAAACCCAAGGTACCCTTCTACGTTTCAATGGACAAAAGACCATCCAATAGAACAAGTTATTGGTGAACCTTCAAAGCCAATTCAGACAAGGAGACAACTTGCCACCGATCTCGAATTGTGCATTTATATTTGCTCAATCAGCCTCAAAGAACCAAAGAACATTCGGGAAGCAATGGCAGAATACCCTTGGATAGAAGCGATGCAGGATGAACTTCTTCAATACCTGTTACATGATAGTTGGGAACTTGTTGAACGACCACTTGATAAACGCGTTCTTGATCTCAAGTGGTTGTGGAAGAACAAACTGGATGAGGAAATGACTGTAATTCGTAACAAAGCTCGTCTCGTGGCTAAAGGATACCCACAAGAAGAAGGGATAGATTTCGAAGAATCATTCGCGCCTGTAGCTAGACTTGAAGCAGTCCAGATTTTCTTAGCCTATGCAGCTCACAAAAACATCACAGTCTATCAGATGGACATTAAGACAGCTTTCTTGAATGGAACTCTGAAAGAAGAAGTGTATGTGAGTCAGCCAGAGGGATTCATCGACAAAGATCATCCAGACTACGTCTACAAGCTTAAGAAAGCCATCTATGGTTTAAAACAAGCTCCAAGAGCGTGGTATGACGAACTATCTTCTTTCTTGCTCAAAAACAATTTCACAAAAGGAACGGTTGATGACACCTTGTTTATCAAAAAATTCAAAGATGATATTTTGATCGTTCAAATTTACGTGGACGACATAATTTTTGGATCAACCAATCCTAACCATTCAAAACATTTTGAAAATCTCATGAAAAGCAAATTTGAAATGTCCATGATGGGGGAACTAAAATTCTTTCTTGGTTTACAAATACATCAATCCCCTCGTGGTATTTTTATCAATCAAGCTAAATATACAATAGAGATTTTGAAAAAACATGGAATGGAAAATTGTGATTCTGTTGGTACTCCAATGGTCACTGCACCAAAAATTGATGCTGATTTGTTTGGGAAACCCGTCGATCCGAAGAAATATCGGAGCATGATCGGTTCTCTCATGTACTTAACTGCTAGTCGACCTGATATTCAATTTGCTGTTTGTTTGTTAGCACGGTTTCAGGCAAAGCCTACCGAACTTCACCTCAAAGAGGTTAAAAGGATCTTTCGGTACCTACGAAGAACCATTAACATGGGACTTTGGTATCCGAAGGATTCGGGGTTTAATCTAACAGCCTTTTCAGATGCCGACCATGCAGGAGATCAAGTTACTGCAAAAAGTACATAAGGTGGAGCACAATTTTTGGGTGAAAAGCTAGTAAGCTGGTCGTCAAAGAAACAGGATTGTACTGCGCTATCAACCGCCGAAGCCGAGTATGTGTCTCTATCTGCGTGTTGTGCCCAAGTTCTTTGGATGAGGACACAACTCACAGATTATGGCTTTACTTTTGACAGAATACCTATGTATTGTGACTCAAAAAGTGCCATAGCCATCTCGTGCAATCCCGTACACCACTCTAAGACGAAGCATATCAAAGTCCGCTACCATTTCATCAAAGAACACGTGGAAGAGGGTACTGTTGAATTATTTTTCGTTAAGACTGATTACCAACTCGCCGATCTATTTACTAAAGCCCTTCCAAAAGAAAGGTTTGACTATTTAGTTCGACGAATTGGCATGCGAAGCCTAACTCCTGAGGAGCTAGAACGTCTTCTCGAATCTTCTTGAAAAAGTTTTCAAAATCGCTTCGCTGTAAATATCTTTTGAAAAAACAAAATACAAAAATATAAAATTTCAAAAAATACAAAAACAATATAAAATCAAAAAATCCAAAAATATTCTTCTCACGACATGTCTCTCGTATAAATCAATATTCTGTACGTTTCTAGAAATGTCATTCAACAATGATACAGACATGTACAGATGCTTGAGCGGGAGTTCTTTTTAATGTTTTTCTAAAACATGTCGTTTCTCAATATTTTCTTCACAATGGCTTTCGTATACTTCAGTACGAAACCCGTGCTTCAAAGTGAAATCTTTTCAAAACATGGGTCCGGGTATAATAACTCGAAAAGATTTCAAATAAGGACCCGAATGATGACTTCTGATTATTTCAAATCAAGGACTCGTATTTTCAAGGACGAAATCTTTTTCAAAAAGTTCGAGTCTAAACAAACGAAAAAGACTTCAAACAAAAACTCGTTTTCAAAATAGTAATCTTGAGCACTTTTTCAAGATTCATCAAAAGATTTTTCAAAATCTTTCAAATGAGTGCTCAAGATAACTCCCTCTAAACCCTTAATTGATTTTCAAATGTGCTATCATTAAGGGGGAGTACAAAAACAAAATGTTCCGAATTCATGCAAAATGAAATCTGTCTATCTCTCCAAAAAGCTTTTTCTTAATCAGTTGATATCAAAAATATCACGATATGCTATTTTTGAGGGGGAGAAGACATGATTAAAATGTGATCAAAGATGTTTAAAGCTTGTGACTGAATCTCAAAAGAGCTAGACTCAGAATGTACCAATGAATTGACGAAGCTTAATATGTCAGTAATCGAAAAGACTTGTCCTGGACGGGTAATAATTTCAAGCTAGTCTAACTAGTGATGTAAGCGTGTCTCGAATAGGACTTGTCTGAGTAGAATGTACCGTATCGAGAGACTTTCTTTGGACTTGACCAGGACGGGTAATAATTTCAAGCTAGTCTAACTAGTGATGTAAGCGTGTCTCGAATCGGTCATGTTCACTGAAAGTGGATCAATTCAAAAAGTGCAAACTCCTCACGCATGTGCAAATTTCTTAAAAATCCATGAGCACATGTGAAGGGGGAGTCCTTCAAAAGAAACAAAAACTCTCAAAGTGTCAACAAAAATGTGTTTATATTCATAAACACTTTGAGAGATTTTCAATCAAAGGTTTCATGGCAATTTTAGGATTCATGGAGTTATAAGGTGACTAAAGTTAGGGAAAACCGTCCTATGATCCGCCAGAGCCGGAGGGATCTACCCAAGGACAATTCCAATAGATTAGAATTAGAAGTCCTTAGGTATGATTGAAAAAAGGAGAAAATGAGAAAGGAGAAAGAAGGGGTTGAAGAATTAAAAAGAAAAGTTATGAAAAAGGGTGAAAAGAAATAGCCCTCCATATGTTCAACCTTAGGGCAGACACCGGGTTCAATTCATATGCTACTGGTTGTTACTAAGGTGACACCGGTATTGAAGATAAAGACGTCATGGACCCAGTGACGCACTGCACTAAACCTTCTAGCCACTCAAGTTCTCTTAAAAGAGCTTGTTTCATTCTCACGGGGAACCGGTGTAATCTATCGACCTGTCTCTTAGAGATGGTTGATATTGAAGTAGGAGACCTCTCCCTAATCTCCGCATAGGAAACCTAATGTGCACTTATCGAGTTTAGAGCCCCGAGATTCATCAAAAGATCTCATAGGAACACATGATATTTCTACACTGGTTGTTCATCATTAAGGACGCCAGATGTAAACTTTAGAGTCCTACGCAGATCTTAGTAATCTGCCAGAACATTTATGAGAGGATTCACACTTGTGATTCTCAATGATTGAATGGAAATTCCTGCCAGGGTCAACATCAAGCAGCCCTGACAGCAGGTCACTTTGGTAATTCTTTATGGGTTACGCTTAGTGTTCGCGGTGGTTTCGAACGGTCTACAGTCGTGGAGTGATCCCCAGCGACTCACCCAGTCATTGAGCTACTTAGTAGGTCTCGTAAGCTCTTTCGGGAGTATCTGATATGGGATCGGCCATGGTAAGGGTTAGAAGGAGTCTTCACACTATGCTGTTGACGATCTCTAATTCCTTATCTGTAAGTACCGGTTGTTTATTGCTAACTGTTTACCTGCAGCTATACATCATCTCCATGGCGAAAGATTCCACATGCTCATACATGCATCACAAAGTCAAAGGAAAGCTCTCACAAAGATCAAAGGATAGCAACAGTCAAAGAAAGATTCTACGCTAAAAAGAAGAATCTACAAAGTAAAGTGACAAAGATCTAAGTGAAAGAACGGAAACAACAAATGCATGTATCACAAAGACTTAAGACGTATGAGCATGTTGGAATGGCAGACAACCACCACAAACACAGAAGTGACGAAAGGCAGATGACATCATCGGATCACTTCATCAACAATGAACAAGGAACAATGATCAATGTACACTGACTCATCTAGTGATTCTTAAAAGACGTCAAGAGCTACGAATGTTATAGTATAAAGACAAAGATGATGACGTCGCGCAACCTTCAATGACCAACACTTAGGGGGAGATTGTTAGGATCATATTTTATTTATAAAAAGTGTCGGTCATTAACGTATAGTTATAGGTTGCTTTAGAATATCATTATGATGAAGTTTATGTGTATTATTCATGTTTTGTAAAAGTCTAAGGGCCATTAGTGTAATAATGTATAAGATAGATGATGCCCTAGACTTCAAGTATAAATACTCTTGTAAACCTCATTTGTGAGGTTGATTCTCTTAGTGATTCATTTAGTAATATCAAGGTCTTTTATTCCACACACTAGAGTTCCCATCCACTCTCTCTCTCTCTACTTACTTTCTCTCTCTAGGTTTAGGCTTGATTCATATGTGAAATAGGTTGTTCTACGGTCCAACAAACCGTATTCACCCCCCCTCTACGGTTCTACACTTTTTTTCATTTGCTGGTGACTATGAGGGTTAGTATTTCATTTACTCTTTCATGTTGTTTATATGTGTGTTAATCATAAAGGCTAAACTAAATCCATATCCGCTGTGTACTTGTAGTGTTAATGGTTAACATGTTTGTTAAATCCCAACAGTTTGTGGCAAGTTTTTCGAGGACACAACATAGCAGATGTACGAGTCTTTGTGTGTGACTTTGGCTCAAGGACGGAGCTTCCTTAGGGCAGGAAGGGGTCCTGCCCCCCCCCCCCCCCCCCCCCAAGATGTTGTCTTCTAGTGACTAGTTTTGGTAGTACCACTGAAATTAATATAAAAAATATACATTGTTGGCCCCTTCAAATTGTGAAACAAACAATCAAACCTCAAGATAAATGTCAAAGTTAAATTAATACCAACAACAAAGGAGTGCATGTGTCTTTTTCCCTTCCAATTCATGTATTACTAGTAGGGTACCCGCGCGTTGCAGCGGCGGGTACCCTAAAATAAATGTTAACAACATCAAAAGAAAAAAATGATAGCTAAGAGTTGTAAACCTTTCGGGCTCGAGCCCGTTGGCTCATGCTCGTTCGGGATCGAGCCCGTTTGGCCCGTGCCCATTTGGGCCGTTGCCCGTTCGGGCTTGAGTATTTGTATAATTTGCTTTATTATTTGTATTAGTGAATTTAATGTAGGAATTATGTTTAAGTTGGTTTTAAAATATGTTTGTTCTTATGTAAGGAGTGTTTTAATAACTGCATTAATTGTATTTATTGATCAGTTTATTAATGTTAGTAAATGTGTTTTAATTAGTTGTATTTTTAGCTTAAAAACTTGTAATGCCGAATTTTAAGTATTTCTATTTAAAGGTTGTATTTAATGTTAGAAAATGTGTTTTAATTAGTTGTATTTTTATCTTAAGAACTTGTAATTGTATTTAATGTTAGAAAATGTGTTTTAATTAGTTGTACTTTTAGCTTAAGAACTTGCAATGCTTAATTTTAAGTATTTCTTTTTTTTAGAAGGCCTAAATGCTTTATAAGATAGTATGATATTAAGTTTGCTGTTTAATTTCACGGGTACTACAGGAAAGTGCACTAAATAATTTTTTTTCTGAAATAGTTTCGGCCCCCTATCAAACCGCTCAAGCTCCGTTCCTGCTTTGGCTTATTTGCCAAAACTAACTCAAGTTTACTGTGGTCATGAGGTAAATTTATTATGGTTTTATCAATTTGAATCCACTTATACATTATATCATTTTCGTGTTTGTTAGCAATAGGACCATAGGAATTCAATAAGACATCAAATATTCTTCTATTTCGTCCTTGAGTCTTCACTTCAAAATGTTACTTAAAGGGGTTGTTTGGACTTGCTTATTTGAATAACAATTTTTACGGGCTGTTTGGGAGTTCTTATTAAAATCTGCTGATAGAGGCTGTTTGGTACTGTTTGGTATTACTCGTTAGAATAACTTTAGAAGCAAATTTAGGATGTTGTTGACTCTAGACAATGAGTTATGCAATAACATGTAGTAGTAAAAACGTTGTAGATTAACTCAGTTTAAATACAAAGGAAAGTCAGCGTTTATACGAGAAAAAAAATATATGCCAAGCATGTCCAACCATAGAGTGTTACGAAAGATTTTCTTGGTAGTCGGAAGAGGATATTTGTAACGAACAAATGAAGTCACAAAGAGTCGCATTTGTATGGATATATATTGTATTGAATTTTGAAGAGTGATTTTTGTACTGGTGATGTCATTTCTATTCTTAGCCAATCCCAAAGGCTGCGTTTAGTATCCCACTATAAGAATAAGACTATGACTATCAAAATGATTAAAGATGTTTGTTTAAGATGAGGGGGCCCACCACTATAGTAATAAATGATAGATATAATCCATACTTCATATACATCAAGAGAGCTAGGTATGGATCTTTCTAGGGGTGAGGAAACAAAACCGAAAAAACCGAAACCGAACCAAAAACCAAAAAAACCGAACTGAAAAAACCGACCAAAACTAAAAACCGATGGTTCGGTTTTTAATTTTTCAAGAACCGAAAAATACGGTTCGGTTTTGGTTTTCGTCCAAAAACCGAACCGAACCGATAATATTATGTAATAATATATAATTAATATTATATGAATAAATAACTAAATAAATCAAATTTATAAATTCATATTCATTTTGTGAGTAGATTTAAAATATATTTATCTTAACGTTTATGTTTATAACGTGTTTGTCGTATAGTATGTTTACTTGGGGATATATCAATAAATATATAACGATTATCATACTATGTGTATGTTCACTTGTATGCGTGTATCTCATCTATATGTGTGTAATTATAGAATTATACGATAAACATTATTAATTTATTACGCTTAGATTGACAAAAATAAATATATAAATAAGAATAACCAATTTTCTATGTAATACTTGGTATAAATTTACCATGCCCAAATATAAACGGCTAGAAACTGAGAAAACCGAAAAACCGAACCGAAACCGATAATAAACCGAAAAAACTGAACCGCCAAAAATCGAACGGTTTCGGTTTTGGGTTCTATAAAAACCGAATATTTTAGTTCGGTTTCGGTTTTAGCCAAAAACCGACCCAAACCGAACTGTGCACACCCCTAGATCTTTCATAAGTGAGGGACCCACCACTACTATCAAACTCATACCCATTATCATTTATTGCAGCATACTAAACTCACCCTTAATACTTGTGCATAGAGAGGCCAATTTGAACCTATGTGTGTGAATCGGTCAAACTAGACTACATTTGTTGCTAACTGGTCAAACATGTAAAATTATAAAAATATAGCTGATAAGGAAACGGGTCAAACAATTTGATAAGTTACCTATATCAAACTCAAGTATTTACAACCTACTAAGGGGCTGTTTGATAAAACTGTATTATCTAGCACTGAATGAATCAAAATGCTGAACAATTTAAAGGCACCGAGTGAAAATAACTTTGAATTAAAAAACTGTTTGATAAATGTTTTTTATAACGTCTCTGAATAAAAGAAAATTATCATTTTAATCTCAAATCTGATTTAATATTAAATGAAATATGCCATTGATAAATAATGTTTATTTATTAAACTTGTATTGTAAAATTTGTAGGTAAATAAAACCAATATAGATTATAAATTATACTCTAATATGGGTAGTGTTATTTACATGGAAAATTTTGATAGATCCACGGATAACAAAAGTAAAAAGACTTTCTTACCCTCCATTCAACGTTACCTTTAGTATCTATTCTTTTTGCATCTTCCTCAAAAGTCAAACGTCAAAACCGTTTAAAAACATAATCACTTCCCGTCCGCCTGAATGAACACTTACTCGTGCCGCACACTTTGTTCTTTCATAATCTTTTTGTTCTTTACTTTAAAGCAAATACCAAAGAGAAAATCCATTATCCTTACGACTTTGCTTGATGAATCTACCGACGAATTAATGAACCAGAAGGTTAAGAAGAATGTTTGATTTATACAAAATCTGTAAGGAAACAACAAAACATCGGTGGTTCCACGAAAGTAATAGTTTTAGAATTAGTTAGCCCGTAACTGAAGCTAGAGAATCGTACCGGATTTTTTGTTGATGTCAAATCATTAAACAGTTTCCGACTAAACGTAGAAGGTTACCTGAAAACCTTTCTGGATATCAAACTAAAAGTCTAAAACAAATTGACGTCATCGATCGAACTTTATATTGTGCGAAGATTGAGGAAACCAATAACTACCAAGACTTTATTTAGAGTGGATGCTTATTGAATCATTATGTTACGTTGAGTTTAAAAAAATGGTTCATGTTTGTCGATACTGATAGAAGTGGTACCGACAGAAGTGCTAACATACTCAGTAACGTGATTCGGTAAAAGAGACAGAGGGGTATAATAGTCTATTTCCAACAAATATCTGTGTATCAATCAAAATTTACCATGTACATATCAATTCTCATTATAATATCATCCAAAAAAAAAAAAAAAAAAAAAAAAAAAAAAATCATACAACGATAATTTAATAATCATGAAATTTCATACTCAATATATGTTTAACAAACATATAAGCAATTACTTGACCCAATCTTCTATTATTTAAAATTTTAATAGTACGGTGTGATATCAAATTCCATTTTGGATTTTTAAATGTAACAAAAGTACTAAGAGAGTAGCTCAGCATTAAGGATACTTTAGGTTTATTATTTAAAATTATAATAGTACGGTGTGATATCAAATTCCATCTCACAGTGCATTTTTAAATTTAATAAAAGGGTAAATTATAAAAATGGTCACTAAAGTATCACGAAATCGTAAAAATGGGACCGAGTCATAAAGGCGTGAAAAATTGTCATTAACGTTTCGTAACAGAGCAAAATAGCCACCGAGAGCGTTTTCCGTTAGTTTCCTCGTTAAGTGCTACGTCATTGAGGGTAGTATTGTCATTTTACTGTTCATATTTAACCAGTTTGCCGCCATAATAACCTTTGTGTTTGAGAATCAATACGACATGACCTCAATGGCTAAATTTGCAAAGTAAATTATAACTTTTAACCCCATAAACCCCCTACAACCCACGCTTGCAAAACACTACTCGAGATAACAGTAAAAAAAAACACGGTTTGCAGAAAATGGAATCATCACCAAACACCGCAGTAATAACCACCACCATCACCACAACCACCACCACCAACACACATGTTGAAACATCAACGTTGGTCACCACAACCACAAAACAAATCCCTGAAGGACGTCAATGTCCACGTTGTAGTTCACATGACACTAAATTCTGCTACTACAACAACTACACCGTATCACAGCCTCGTCACTTTTGCCGTAGCTGCCGTAGACACTGGACTCATGGTGGCGTTCTCCGGAACATCCCTATTGGAGGTGGTAGTCGAAAAAACACAAAAAGGAAAAAACCCATGAACCCCACCACCACTTCGGCTTATGTTACCACTTTTGATCAGCCGGAGTACCAGGAGTTCCAGGAGTACCAGAGTCTGATGCCGCCTCCCCAGAGCCTGCTTCCGCCTCCCCAGAGCCTCCTACCGCCTACCAAGGGCCTGCCGCCGCCTCCACCTGTGGATGATGCCGGAAATGTGATTGTTCCGGATGAAGGCAATGGGTTTGTGTCGTCGTTGTTGGAGGGTGTTTGTTTTGAGGATGGTGTGTGGCCATTTTGTGGCAGTTAAGCTAGTTTCTTTGTTTAATGTTTGTCTTTTGTTTGTAGTGGCTCATGTACCCAATCTTATGGTGAATGGTTAAGTGGATGGTTTTAAATTTAACTGATCTTGATCTTTTGTTTTGGCCACTCGTTATCTTTTGGAAGTAATTACCGAAAACGGCACAAAATGAATGTACATGCAGAAAACTACCCAAAATTACCCAAATTGACAAGCAAGTTTGACTTTTGCACATGAACATACACGCACAATCAACTTTGACTTTTGCATAATCGCCCAAATTACCCAGAATCGCCCAAATTCACTTGGATCATCTTTTATTTTTGCAAATGACATGAAACTTTGACTTTTGCACATGAATGTACATGCACAAAATTACCCAGAATTGACCAAATTGAAAATAATGCTTGACTTTTGCAAATCAACATACCTGTTGCACACAATTAATCAAAAGTGCCTAGTTTGTTTGCTTACATTAAACTAGATAACATAATTAACAAAGCAACATAACATAATTAACAAAGCAACATAACATAATTCTTCCTAGATCCTTTTACATAAACATTAACTTCAACAACTAAATACATCATGGTTACCATATCCAGTGACCCAATCACATATTCCTAAAGTCCTTTAACAAATGCGTGCTTGTTAACAACCTTCAGCTTCGCTTCGGCAATCTTCTTCTTCAATTCCAAAAGCTCGATAACGTCGGACTTTTGAAGCTTCTTAAATTACTCCAAACACTTGAACATCTGCACCGAGGGACGCACAAGTTCCATTTCATGTATGTACTTGTTCCTTTGATTAACAATATCAAGCAACTCTTCATATGCCTTTGTCAGATCTTTCGCATACTTCATATCCCGCTGTATCTCCCTATCAAAATAAACAGTCATTCCGAATGGTAACTCAGTTGTCTTAGCAGCCGCTGCTAGTTCCTCAAGAAGCACAAAACGAGACATTCTTATACCTTTTGCTACAACTTCTGCTTTGTGTGATTTTATTAATAGATGAGTGAGGAAGTTACTTGGGTTATATCATATAAATAAGCGGGGTAATTACATATGGAAATGTGTTTTAGGCGTGTTTGGGTAATAAATGCTAAACGGTTGGGTTACTAACATACACATCCCAAAATTGCCTAGTTTTTTTGCTTCCATTAGATTAGATAAAAGGTTATGCAACCATTGAACCTAGTAAATTATTAAATAACCGGTAGATAAACTTTAGAACAAGTACATACTGTTATAATCTTCCACTACAACACCATAACAGAAGTATAACAGATTATTGACCTAAACATAAAAGCATAACCATTATTTAGCATCATCCTTGGGTGTCTTGTCAGCCATGAGTCTTCTCCTCTTGATTGACCTTCCTTGATCTTCAAAATTTTCCTTTGCAAGCACTCCATCTTGACCAATTCCATTTTTTTCAAGCACTTCATCTGGTATCACAGCCCCATCTGGCTTATCTCCTTGTTTAGCAACCACTTTACCCTTAATCACATCTCCATCAACAACTGATATACATCCCTCATCTCCAACTACTACAGAACACTGATCATCTGGTATCACAGCCCCATCACAAACTCTTTGTTCACCATCTCCAACTACTTCAGCACACTGATCATCTGGAATCACATCCCCATCACAAACTCTCTGTTCACCACCAGAAACTACTTGTTCACCATCATCACCATCAAACTCAGCAACTTCCAAAATTGCAAACGTTTCTTCACCAACTACCACAAGTGGAAGCAAACTGAAACTAATTGGTTGAGCAAAAATAGCATACATCTGTGTTCCTTCTTCAACTGCAACCACATCATCAAGTTCATCCAATGCATGATCAATTTCAACAAACATGTCACTAATCTCTTGAGTTTCTTGAGGCTCTTGCGGCTCTTGAGGATCTTGAGGCTCTTCAGGTTCAGGAGGCTCTTGAGGCTCTTCAGGTTCAGGAATATCAACTAAATGGTATGGATCATCATGCCATTCAACATTAGTTCCTTGATCAACCTCTTCATCACTTGTGTCATCATAATACGCATCATCAAAATCGAGATCATCAAAATCGAGCATATCTGTAGACTCCTCACTCGAATCCTCCACCATAAAATCTTGGTCAATCTCTTCCAATAACATTCTGAATTGAAACTCATCACTCATCCTTTTTGTATGATTTGCAATCATTTTTTCGGCACAAAATGTTGGTGGGAAGTCATTGTTAGAATCAATATCAAAAACAGGTCCAGCCTTCTCAGGTTGGCTTGTCTTATGCCACTCTTTATGCCACTCTAACAATAGTAATTTCCCACTGTTTCCAGTCTCACCATCAACATTCTTTCCAGCAGCATCATTCACATCATCATCCACTGTTTCTTCTATCACCACACCCTTGCCCTTAGTCATCATTTGCTCCATCATCTCACACTCAACAATTGAAACACCGGTTTCAATATACAACTCCAATTGTGTAAATATAGGAACATACTCCACAAGTGTCTTCACATCTTCGTCACACTTTAGTGGTAGTAAACCATCATCCAGTGACTCCCCAGGTATCCTAAAGTGAGTAAATATAAGGGTACTATCTGAGTAACCTAAATCCTCTAACATTTCGCCCAATAAGTCCATGGAGAAAACGTCAGAGTGAATTCCGTCAAACCAATCTTTATCTCCAAAGAGATACATTCTTCCTGGTTTTGAGGTAAATTCACCATTGTGATGGATTTGCAAAGAAAACACATTTTCATTCAAATCTGTGCAACACATAAAACATCAATTACTTCCAACAACAATAACAAGTTTAAATGGAAAACATTAAAATGGAACACAGTATTCTTACTATAAAGGATTCCTAAATCAGGGATCGGGGTACTGCGTGCGCAATTTTGCCAAAGCTTAACCATTCTCAAGATCTTTACTTGTGAATTTAATGTTCATGGAAGAAATTGGGACACATATATAAACTATTGCTTGAAAGGACTAAATTTGAAAAACAAACACTGGCAATTGAGGTGAATGGCGGGAAAGGGACTAAAAAGACGATACTACCCTCAATGACTTGGCACTTAACGAGGAAACTAACGGAAAAACGCTCTCGGTGGCTATTTTGCACTTTTTACGTAACGTTAGTGGCAATTTTGCACGCCTTTATGACTCGGTCCCATTTTTGCGATTTCGTAATACGTTAGTAACCATTTTTGCAATTTACCCTTAATAAAAGTACTAAAGAGTAGCTGAGCATTAGGAATACTTTAGATAAATATGCGGCCACTGAATCATTTTGTACACTTCACCACACAAAATTGCTAAGCCCATAATTAATCGGTCAGCATCCACTTTTTAAACTACCAAACACACTTACCGATTAATTTTTACATATTAAGTGCTGAATTATTTGATTAAATAGTAATCAAACACACACTAAATGTTCTATTAAAAAGGTTAAATTATTAGTTTAATGGCATTTTCTTGTGATTGAACGTTTTAATCATTTATTGGTTAATCATTTGCAATGCAATTCAGCCCGGATCTTGCCACTTACATTTAAGAATATTATCAACCTTGAGGTAAATGGTTAAAACTGTATTTGCAGTTTTGCACCATGAAACTTTAAACTCTTACTAAACCTATATTACATACTAGCTTCAAGACCCTAGCTCTATAATTACATTTTAATTAATATTAGATGATTAATTTTTGTATTTGACCATCTCAAAAGACCATAATACCATGTAAGGAATAATAAATAATACCAACATATGATATATATAAAAACTATGTAAGAAATAATAATAATACCAACATATGATTATTGAATCAAGAAAAAACTCAAATGTAAACATGATATATTAAACATTGCAGCAATGCCATGATAGAGTGTAAAAAGGGGTTTACAGGCATTGGACTTTATTAAGATGGTTGATGAATCATGTTTGTTCTTGATAATATTTCAAGGCGTAAAAATGTGCCAATAGTGATCCGTGCCTATCTTTTTCTTTATTGTTTCAAGGCACTTCAAAATCTAAAGTGTTTAATAAAGGGAAAAAAAGCCGAAAAAATATTAATTGTATCAAGTAGAACCCTAAATTTGAAACGCAAATTAAAATTACTAAACATATAAAAAAAAATAAAAAAATTGCTAAAATTACTAAACATATGAAAATTTGAAATGAAGAAACCTTGATTCATGAATTAGGGTTTTTTAATCTTTAACATGGATTTTGTGGTGTATGGATCGAGAGTTATTTGAAGAAGAAAGGGTTGATTTAGTGCGTGTGTTTAGGATTTACTTTTTTGATTTTTGAAGAAAAGATTTGATATGGTCATTTGGAAGAACAGATCTTTGATATGGTCATCCGGTTGAATGTTTCCTAAAAATGTGCAATCTTTCTATTTCAAGATTTTAATCCACGTGCAGTTTTTATAGAGTTTTGGGGATTTTTTTTAATAATTTATGCTTCTAAATATAGGAATCACACTTGTGCTTTATATAGGTCGTGATGCTTTCCATATTCAAATATTCTTATTCAGTAAGTTATTTGAAAAGCAACAAGCTATATATCATCACACCTACCATGATTTGTGATCCCAAAGCTAGCGTCTTCTTATGAGTGATTAATGGGGTTCAAAATTTCTTACATTCCTCCTAAATCTCCAATGTGGAGTCTCGAAGTAAGTGGCTTACTCTCTTTTAGTTACAAATATTCATACTTATGTCATTTAGATGTATCATCATTTAGTTTTTTTATTTCAATTTTAGTTCTTTGAATATTTGGTCATACAGTAGGTAGGCTACGCTACGTTCTTACTGCTTTACACATATACAAAAAAAAAAAAAAAAATGCATGCGAATTTATGACTTTTTTTCTTTTGATTGTTGTTAGATATGGAGGCATACGGATGATAAGTATGCAATAAAGGTTAAAGCCAAAATGAGAAGAAAATCAAATCCATCGGAGGTCGAGAGTTTGCTTACATGTGGACGGAATTATCTATATTTGCAGCCTACTTGATCGTTCTACTTCATGTATATAATTGACAATTAAAGATACGTCCACAAATGAATCAACACACAGTCCCTGCAAAAAAAGGAGCTCAACCCAAACAAAAACTAGGATATGTCCTTATTGAACTTTGTTTTCTTTCCGGTTATTTGGCTATTTTGTTTGATAGAAGACACATTGTACCAACTTTATATTTACAATAAGCAATGCTACATCCACAATAAGTGTACAAAATTATATCCACAAAAATGACTTGACATGTGTAGTAGTCCAATCATTTTGCATCATAATCTCTTTTTCTTCTTTCTTACCATTCACAATTGATTGACAAGTTATTGTGTGAATATAAATTTGTAAACTTTTTGTTGATGTAGCATTTCTCATTTATGATTGTTTATACCAGTGTGATTCTTTGTAATGTCACGCTTCATAACACACAAGTTATTAACTATTTTCTATGACGTCTCTTTAAAATACTAGTGAATTTCACGGGTCTTTTAGCTAGTTGTATGAAATAAAGAATAGTTATACCATCAATTATATAAATGAAAGAAAATTACAAGTTAAGAATACATCTCTATGGATCAATCAAAGAAAGGGTTAACTGAATAAATATGCACCATTTTTTTCACTAAGTCATGAGTGAAACGAGTCATTTGTAACAAAGCGAAATGGGTCATCCAATAGCAATCTGTCTGATCATGAAGTTCTAAGTAAACCTAAAGATATGATTGCACAAGATGATTGGATTCCACCTATCGTAAAGTTAAAGGTAATGACATTATCCATTCTGCCTTTTACTATCTTAACAAGGTCAAACATAAATTCTACTAATATGTGAGGATATCTTAATTATCTTAGATTGACTAGTGTACGTAGTAATATCTTTATAAGAAGTGCAGGTATGAGGTATGGGCGTATTTAGCTTGCTGACTCACCATAGTCGTATCCAGCAAAATCAGATTACCCCATGCCAAGAGTATGTTGTTTAGAGACCAATTCAAAAGCTGATGTGACCAAGTCACAAAGACTTGCTAAACTATGGATCACAACAAATTAAATTAAGTGGAAAAGTAGCACATAAAGTAGTTTGTACTTGCATTAACAGAGCATAACAAAAAGAACATGATGTGTATAGCTAGAGTTTTCAATTGCATCATTGATTATTTAACTTTCTTGTTATTGCAGACTTGATTACTACCCTCCTTTAGTATCTTTCGGATGAGATTCTTAAACCAGTTATCCCGACTGTCCTCAAATCTTATAATTTTTTTCTCCTCAATTCTTAAACCTTTTAACCCCTCAATTTGTATACTTTTTTTATTACCTGTCGATATCAGCTTAGCAGAGACATTAAGAATACCATTGGCGTCTATCTTAAAGCAAACGCGTATCTTCTGTTCACGTGCAGGGGCTGCTGGAATATGGTTTAAAATGATCGAGTCAAGGAATGTGTTTTCTTTGGTTTCACTGCTATTGCCCTGATATACAGCAATCTGCAAAGATGTCTGGTTGTCGTATGCTGTGGCATATGTTCCCTTCTTGATGGTTGGTATGGGAGTGTTTCTAGGGATCATGACCTGTGTAAACTCTCCGTAAACATTGACGCCAAGAGAGCGAGGAGTAACATCTAATATTATTAAATCCTTCACCTTTTTGTTCCCATAACCACATAAGTTTGCAGCCCACACTGCTGCACCATAAGCTATAGCTTCATCCGCATTGATGCTCTTGCAGAGTGCTTTCCCATCAAAGAAATCCCTGAGCATTTGTTGTACCTTTGGAACGCGTGTCGATCCACCAACAATAACAACATCATCAATATCTTTCTTGTGCATATTCCCATCTCTCAAACAATCCTCCACATGCTCAATGCACTTAATGAAGAAAGTTGCATTTAGCTCCTCAAATGTTGTCCTTGTTACTTCCATCGAAAAGTCAATTCCCTCGTACAAGGAGTCTATTTCAATTGATGTTATAGTTGTTGACGACAAATCTCTCTTTGCTTTCTCACATGCGACTTTCAACCTCATCAGTGCTCTTGCATTTTTACTCAGATCCTTGTTTTCTTTCTTCTGAAATTCTTGGACACAATAATTTACCATTGCATGGTCAAAGTCTTCACCGCCCAAATGAGTGTCACCACCGACTGCTTTAACAGTAATGGTACCAATCTTGCTTATAATAAGAAGAGCAACGTCAAGCGTTCCTCCACCCATATCAAAAATGAAAACATTTTTATCATTAGGATAGTATATGTCAGCTCTCTTATCAAGACCATACGCAATTGCTGCTGATGTTGGCTCATTAATCAAACGCATGACATTAAGGCCAGCTAGTTTACCAGCAGCCTTGGTTTCTAGTCGTTGCTTGTTATTGAAATATGCAGGGACCGTTATCACTGCATCTGTAACTTTTGTTCCAAGGTATGCTTCAGCAGTTTCTTTCAAATTTTTTAGAATCAAGGCAGATATGTCTTGAGGTGAAAATTTCTTTTGTTGTGACTCGTGTTCAAATAAAAGCAACGGCTTCCCCATAGGCCCTTCAATTACCTTAAAAGGCCATGACTCGATGTCCTCATGCACTTTACTGTCATTGAATTCCCTTCCAATTAAACGTTTAACATCTAAAAGAAATTGACAAAGAAACAAAGATAGAATATGATCAGTTACAAGAATGGCTACTAACACAAGGTTAAACCTAGGAAATTTCTTTTTAGTTGCTCATAAAATATAAATGCAAACAAACTCACCAAAAACAGTGTTCTTAGTGTTCCTGTTTATTTGATTTTTTGCAGCCTCGCCAACCAAAATTCGTGTACCATCCCAAGCAACACACGACGGTGTAATCTTGTTACCTTGCTCATTTGGAATGATCTCAACACGGTCGTGCTCATCAAACCATGCAGCAACACAAGAATATGTTGTTCCAAGATCAATACCTACTGCAATTCTACCATTTGTTTTGGACATCTTGTAACAACTGAAAACTAGGATGATGAATTGTGGAACACACAGATGATAAAAAAAAGTATAGCAACTTAATAAATCGTTGAATTAAATCGTTAGCTATTACTATGATATTATGTTACGATAAGAGTTAAAAAGTGTTACCTGCTTCGTCCCTTTTCTATGTTATGGCCGGGAGATATTATATCATCATAACATAATCGTATCCTAATCCAACTCTATTTATTTGGTTACATACTCACATTATTATAATATACGACATCAGTCCCTATAATTTATGGTTTAACTCATTTGTTTTAAGTTTTAACCTCAAAATTATGAATTAACTTCATTGTCTTATTTTACTGAGTAATTAGTTTAATGTTTGTGCAATTGTGCATGCACGAGGCTCGTGCAATGACTACAATTACTAACTAGTTATAATACCCGTGCACGCACGGGGTATTGACATGAATTTTTTTATCATATATTCATCTCGAGTATATTGTCTTAAAATGTATGAAACTTTACACCTTAATCATTTATTCATTAATAGCTTAAATCGTACCAAACCATATGAAATCCTTGTGTGTTTGTAGTTATCCGTTACTTTCGTACGTTTCTAATAATAACTTTTGAAAGAGATGGCAAAAGGTTGGGCATGCTCTAAAACGGGTCGAATGGGTCATTTTCAGTATCGGTCAGATTGAATTAACTCAGAAATGCAGGTCCCTAAAATAGTGTTTAAATAGTGTTCCTAAAATAGTGTTTAAATATGCTAATTTCACGTTTCTCTTAAATTATTTGCGAAGAAGTAGAGAGATAAATGTAAAGAATTAGCAGAGTCGTCTCCCTCCTCCTTGCCCTCTTGAGTAATGAGAAGCTCGACGTTAGGAGAGTCAAGGGGGAACGCCATACCTACATAGAAGAACCGTTGTTCGCTGACTGAGGGTTGAATTATATATCCTTCATAAAGTAAGACCATTGTTTCATACTTTGCTCAACTTACCTACATTAATCATATGCTCGATAATGAAGGTGTCCACAATGTAATATATTCAACCCAATTAAAGGTAGGGTTAGGTTCGTATAATAGCAATATACTTTTCAAAATGTATAAATATAATACGTGAACTTTTAAAAATACCAATATCGTATACGTACTTTCAAAATCCATTTTGTTATCATCATAAACTTTTTTTTAATATGCCAAACTCCACATTATATGTACATGTCACGTCATTTATGCCACTCATTCACTGTCATGTTGAATTTCGTATAATGTATATTTAGTTATATTCTTTAATTTGCTTCGCCATCTACATATGCTACTTGAAGTGCATTTTTTTATGTAACGGAATTGTGTTTTTTTTATAACGTAGTGGAACTTGATTTTACTACAAAGTAATAATTATTGAACAAATGAATAACATGAGAAACTTTTTGTCATTAAACTTATTCAGACGAATGATAAACAACTTGATAGTCATTAAGCAAGAATATCAATTATTTTCTCGTTCAATTTCTTGATCACATCGATTTATGATTATTAGAATTCATATTTCTTCAATTTCTTGATCACGTCGATTTATGATTATTAAAATTTATATTTGTGAATATAAAGTGTTTGTAATGATATATACAAAAAAATATAAGAAATATATATATAAACATTTAGAGTAATCGTCACATCATCAATAAAAATCATTAACAATGTCATATAATTAATTTAGCTGAACTAAGCTATGATATCTAAACGAATTTTGAAAGTACGTATACGATATTGGTATTTTTCAAAGTTCATGTATGATATTTGTACATTTTGAAAAGTATCTTGCTATTATGTGGACTTAACCCTTAAAGATATACTGCAAGTCGAGGGCATAATTGACAAATTATAAGTACTAAATTACACCAACACTTGACTACTAAAAAAAAAAATAATAATAATAATAACAAAGATTAACTGATTAAATATTGATGTAAAAGACATATATAGAAGAATATGATAATTGAATTAAATACAATTGAATACTTGAATTCAGTTTTCATATTGCATGAGTTATGGAAAAAGATTTAAATTTTTGTGCAGTTCGTCATCGCCTTATGTTGCAGTCTCATCATCATATTTTTTCCTTGGTTAGGCTGAAATAACAGAATTTTTAAATTGTGAGTAATATGAAAATTGCTAACAAACGTATAAACATTAACTGTTATCTATATAAGAAACAGCACATGTTAATAGTTTCTGCTCATACTTTAAACATCTTGTTGTACCAGTAGCTAGCTTCTCTTAGTCCTGAACAATCTATTTAGCACCATATGTGACTACATTCCGAGAAAATCAAACCTTCCAACATGACACGTTAGGCATATGTAGCAATGTCCTGATGACCAATACGACTGACCCATTGGAACCCACTGAATTTCATGCAGTGATTTAATTGGTATCCATTTAGACCCACTAAATCAGCTTGGAACTCCTATATCAGATCGTAATTTTAAAGACACGGATTTACCTAGTTTATGGCCCTTGTAATTTTAAAGACACTGATAACTTCATTAACGATTTGAGCCTGTGCAGCGATGTGTTAAAAACCCATGGATTAGTCGGCCAAAAGGTCGAAAACCATGGTTATTCAAAATCCAAAATTAGCATGAAATTTAGTTTGTTGAATAAACTATTCAATTTAGTTACGACATATGCAATAAGTGGTTTGACGACATGTTTAGGATTCATTGTAAAGCTTAAAGCAATGGATGAATTGCAGGGATGTTATTTAATATCTGGATTTTAGCACTTGATTGTTAGCTCTTGTTATCTATATCTATATGATGCAAAACCTTACGCATCAATTATAATTATAATTTGCGGGGAAAAGTACTTATTCTATTGGCGCTAAAAGACACCTACGTAAACAAATAACTTGGAGCAGAAAGACAAATGCTTACATATCTCTAGACGTGGGCAACCATGCATGCGAGGCCCCTAAGCTTGTCATTGAGGTGGACTTCACGATAACTAAAGCGAAGAGGTAAGGACTTAAGTCTTAGAAAATATCCTTTTAGCTGATTTTATTGTAATGCTAAAATTATATGTTTATTTCTTCATATGATGCACATGTTGCCTAATTACAATATCCTTGATCAGTTTAGCATGTACCAAAGAGAGTGTTCTAAAGAGCAAAAAGTGGAGTTAAGCCATTAAGTAATTGTGCAAACCGTTAAAGCAATGTTAGAAAGTGACTTAAACTCTAAGGGTTGTTTGGTAACTTTTGGTAAATTGGGTGACTTGTCCTACAAGTTTTGTTAGAATTTGGTAACTAATCTATGACGGTTAGTTTTGCCCTATAAATAGGGATCATTGGCATTAGAATTATTTGTACATTTTGAATTTGTGGTTGGTACCTTTTGAATTAGGGTTTGGTACATTTGAATTAGAATTTGTCTTTGAATTTGGTTTTGTAATTTGGTTTGGTATTTGAATAAAGCTTCCGCTTCGTTTGGTTGAATTTGTTTGTTTGTTTTGTCGTTTGAATTACCAACAAGTGGTATCAGAGCTAGGTTTGTTTAGCCATGAAGAAAAGAAAGAAAAAGAAATTTCGCAGAAATTCGTTTTGGGTTTAAAAATTCGACTGTGTTTGGATTTGGATTTGTATGTTCGTTTGGGTTTTAAATATTCGACCACCATGGTATTTGGACGTATATGCGCATGTCAGTTTTAGGAAGAATAGTTGATTTTGAATTGTTTATGGCTATCTGATAGATTTGGGCCTTTGTTTGGCGTTTAGTATCTTTGGTTTCTGATTTTGGTTTTTGAAGTATTGATTAATACGAATATGTTTAGGTGGTATTTGTTTGTTTTGAATTTGGATCGTAATCCTTATTATATAAGTGGGTCGTTAGAATTATTATCCGTATCATATTTGGGGCGTTTGAATTATTAGAGTCCGTTCGTCAAGTTATTAATTAACTTGAATTTGTTTGATACTTGGATAATAAGTTTGAAGTTGGACCGTAATACTTATTGATAAGTGGGTCATTAGAATTTGAATTTGATATTTGGGCCGTAATTCTTATTATATAAGTGGACCATTGGAATTTGAATTTGGTATTTGAAATTTGAAGATCGATTTAGTGTTTGAAGACTTGGTTATAATCGGATCGTTTGGAATTTGTTAGTTTGGAAAATTTGGGATCTTCGTTTGTCGGGCTTTTGAAGATTGGTTGTCCGAATTTGATTGTCTTTGTTGAAGATCGTTTGAGCCGATTTGTTTGTTTGGTTAACCGAGTTTGAATTTGTCGGTTAATATTTGATTGTTCGTTTTGAAGTATCAGCGTTTGTATTTGCTCGGTTTGTTTTGGATTGAATTTGCTTTGGATCAATTTTGTTTTGGAATGCTTTTGGGAATCGATCGTTTGTTTTGAATTTGGCTAGCATCTCTAGCATTTGGAATTTGGACATTTGAATTTGAAGAGGAAAAATTCGTTTGGTTTGAAGTTTCGAGTGGAGTTGAAGTCACGGTAGAGATTGTTAGAAAGTGACTTAAACTCTAAGGGTTGTTTGGTAACTTTTGGTAAATTGGGTGACTTGTCCTACAAGTTTTGTTAGAATTTGGTAACTAATCTATGACGGTTAGTTTTGCCCTATAAATAGGGATCATTGGCATTAGAATTATTTGTACTTTTTGAATTTGTGGTTGGTATCTTTTGAATTAGGGTTTGGTACATTTGAATTAGAATTTGTCTTTGAATTTGGTTTTGTAATTTGGTTTGGTATTTGAATAAAGCTTCCGCTTCGTTTGGTTGAATTTGTTTGTTTGTTTCGTTCGTTTGAATTACCAACAAGCAATATTTGGATCTAATAGAGTATAGAAGCTGATATCTTCAATCTTCAAGTACGTAATCACCAAAAGCATGTTAGAGTTTGACAATCAAAGTACACATATTGCGGAAGCTAGGATCAAGTAATAACACGTATAAAGATTAACTAAAACATAAATAGTAAACATACCCGATGCACTTCAATAAACCTTGATTCTTGTATAAATAGATCAATGATAAACCCCTTACCGTTTTGTTTATCGATCTCTTGATAATTACTAAAGTAAGTAATTACCTCGTTCTTGTACACACAAACTACCAACGAATAAAGGTTTATGCAAGTAAACAAAAACACTTAGTTTGCTTAGGAAAAATCGATCCTAAAACCCTTATGGGAGTGAGGGTCGATCGGCCAAGAGAAGAAAAGAGACAAGGAAAACTTTAGGGTTTTGTGTGTGTGCACAAGAGATGTGAAACCCTAATCCTTGGCCTTGTATTTATACTAGATGATTCCTTGGAGCACAAGACATGCATGGGTCGACCCATATGGTTGGGTTCGACCGGCCTAGGCACCCTATGGGTGTTCTAGATCTTTCTTGACTCCCAAGTTACACTCTAGTCCTCGTTCTTTCGTCCCTTAATAATAATTAATACTTACGTTTAATATTAACGATTATTTAGTCCCTTAAGTGTTTATAAATATATATATTCGATACATATGACATATATATATTTATTTACTTTATTCTCGTTTGTAAAGTGTGCAATCCCGAGGTCTCGGGTTCGATACTAGTCATTTACATATTAATATTTATACGTAACTTTTAACAGCTCCCACTCGTATATCTATTAATAGTAAAATGACATTGGTTGGCGTCTTGCAACACTCCAATGCCCCCAGTTCGACCCGAGCTAGGTTTCCTGGAAAACCTTTAATGATTCATCATTATTATTATCCTTTCGCCTCTAATACTACATTAATAAAGATGTGAGGTTCTTTATTAAATTATGTTTCTCGTCTCTTTATGATTGAACAAAATTACCAAAACATCTGAACGTATTCCAGACAGACTTTGGGCGTGGCCACGCAAACATTTTGTCAACCCTACGAGGGGCCCAGCAGTATTAAACTTCTGAACAAATCAGAAGGAACGAATTCTCTCTTGACTACAAGAATAACCCATGAACTTTGTAACATTCTGAAAACAACCCTTATGACTTCCAATTACGGTAAGCGGTAGATTGCTCCACAAAATGCACTACATCCATGACACTTATCTGGTATCTCAAGTATGAGGATAACTGTTAAATATGATTCTCACAATAAATTTAAATCATATTGTTGGGATAAGTCCAATACTCAATTCATTGAATATCATGTGAAATTGGTATGACTACGCATCAATATACTTTCAAGTATATCCTTAACCAATACTCAAAATTGTCTTAATTTAATGATATTCCTATATCATTAATCGACAACGGACTATTTAGAATAATAAATTATTCATGGATCTTAAACATGAAAATATAGGATATATTATTAAGACTTTGAATAAATAAACATAACCAATATTTTATTTCATTAAAAAATTAATAATTGTACATTACATCCTTTATCCAAATACTAATCACAAATGGGCATGAAACTATCAGCTAATTTAAGTCCTATCCCTTCAGCATGCTTGTAAAGCTTGGTGCCAGGTAAAGGCTTTGTAAATTGATCAGCCAAGTTATCATCTGTGTGAACTTTGAGCATTTCGATTTCACCTATCTCAACTTGTTCTCTGACATAGTGGTGTTTAATCGGGAAATGTCTGGTGCCTCTCATGATTCCAGGTTCATTGTCAAATGTAATTCAGCTGAGTTGTCACAATACATTTTTATAGGTCGCTGAATCGAAGGCATAACCCCAAGCCCTAAAACAAACTTCCTAATCCAAACAGCTTCCATTGCAACTTCTAAAGCAGCTATATACTCACTTTCTGTAGCAGACATCGCTAGTACACTCTGCTTTCTGCTCCTCCAATCAACAGCTCCTCCATTAATGACAAAGACATAACCCGTCTGAGACTTCGTATCATCCTTATCACCTTTCCAAGAAGCATCGCAGTAACCTGTTACATCAAGCTCTGCAGATGGAGTACCCCCATAAACCAAGAACATCTCTTTAGTAGCCCTTAGGTACTTAAGAATATTCTTAACAGCAGTCCAGTGTTTTTCACCTGGATTCTGCTGATATCGACTGGTTAAATTATGAGCAAATGCCACATCAGGCCTTGTGCTTTTCACCGCATACATAATAGATCCCACAGCCGAAGCGTAAGGGACTCTCTTCATGCGTTGCACCTCTTCAGGTGTTGAAGCACAAACTTTGTTGCTCAAGCCATGTTGCTCTTGCATCGGCAAATATCCTTTCTTGGAATTTTGCATACTGAATCTCTTCAATATTTTATCAATGTAAGCACTTTGGCTTAATCCAATTAATCGCCGAGATCTATCTCTATATATCTTGATTCCCAGAATAAATGCAGCTTCCCCTAAATCTTTTATAGAAAAACAACTTCTAATATATGCCTTAACCTTTTGCAAACTTAGAATGTCATTTCCCATGATCAATATGTCATCAACATATAATATAATATAAGGAAAATTACATTACTCCCACTAGCTTTGTGATATACACATGGCTCATCAAGATTTTGAGTGAATCCATACTTTTTAATTTCACTATCAAATCTATTATTCCATTGTCGTGATGCTTGCTTTAATCCATAAATGGATCTTTTAAGCTTGCATACACGATCTGGGAATTCTGGATTCACAAACCCCTCAGGCTGCGCCATATCGATGTCTTCATCTAGGCTACCATTTAAGAAGGCGGTTTTGACATCCATTTGCCAAATCTCATAGTCATAGTAAGCGGCTATGGCTATAAGAATCCTAATTGCCCTTATGTCAGCTACAGGAGAAAAGGTCTCCTCATAGTCAACACCAAAAGTTTGAGTATAGCCTTTAGCTACCAAACGGGCCTTATAGGTGTGTATAATGCCATCCATATCAGTCTTTTTCTTGAAGAGCCATTTACTCCCAACTAGCTTGGCACCCGGAGGTAGGTCTACTTCTTCCCAGACTTCATTGTCTTTCATGGATTGCATTTCCCCATTCATAGCTCCCTGCCATTTTTCCTTTTCAGGACTATTCATAGCAGCTTTATAACTTGTAGGTTCATAAAGATCCCCTATCAAGTTGTCATCACACTCCATGTTAAGACATAGACGTGTAGGAGCCTTCACAGATCTTGAAGATCTGCGAACGGGAACCACTTCAACTTCTGGTGGAGGACCTAAACTTTCAGGTTCTTCAGGAAGTTGGTTAGTGTTTTCAGAAGGTGTTACATCTTCATGATCGTCTTCCAGATCATATATTCTCCCACTGAATTCTTGAGATATGAGCTCCTTTTCTAAGAAGTCTCCATACCTTGCAACAAAAACTTTGTTTTCAGCTGGGTAATAAAAGTAGTAACCCATAGTTTCCTTAGGGTATCCTACGAAGATGCACTTTACAGATCTTTGTTGGAGTTTGTCTGCTGAGTCACGTTTAACATACGCCTCACAACCCCAGACCTTTAGATAAGACAAGTTAGGAGCTTTTCCAGTCCATACCTCATATGGAGTCTTATCAACCTTCTTTGTTGGAACCATATTTAAAATGCGAATTGCAGATTCCAAGGCATAATCCCAAAAGGAGTAAGGAAGAGTTGTTAGATTAAACATAGATCGTATCATATCTTGCAATGTACGATTCCTTCTTTCAGATACACCATTTTGTTGTGGAGTATATGGAGAAGTAAGGTGCTGGACAATTCCCTCCTTTGCTAAGTAATCTATAAACTCTTGACTTAGGTATTCACCACCTCTATCGGATCGAAGAGCTTTAATCTTCTTTCCTAGTTGCAACTCTACTTCTGCTTTAAACACTTTGAATGTTTCAAACACCTCATGTTTATGTTTAAGTAAATAAACATAACCATAACGGCTGTAATCATCCGCAAATGTTAAGAAGTAGCTAGCACCTCTCCTTGACACATGTCTAAGTGGTCCACACACATCTGTGTGAATAAGACCAAGTAGATCATTAGCCCTTTCAATCCTATTTTTAAAGGGTTTCTTTGTCATCTTCCCAGCAATGCAAGATTCGCATTTATCAAATGATTCATCATTGATCTTATCTAAAAGCCCATCATGTTACAGCTTTTTCATGCGATCTTTGCCAATGTGAGCAAGGCGACAATGCCAAAGATAAGATGAATCAAGACCTTTCTTGATTCTCTTATTGTTGATGCTATACATTGAATTATTTTTGACAAAAGCATTATCATTATTATTCATATCAATTTCAAAGACACCATTCACAGCAATAGCATTAAAATAAAAAACACCATTTAAAGAAACTGAAATTCCATTGCTAGAAATAGTATGCTTAAAACCAAGGTTCAACAAACATGAAAATGAAATTACACCTCTAACAATTGACGGTGCATAATGACAATTATTTAAAGATAGTACTAAGCCCGAAGGCAACACTAAATCATAAACTCCTATAGCTTCAACTCCTGCATGCGCTCCGTTACCAACGTGCAAGAATTGTTGTCCATAGGCCAGCTTTCTCTCAACTCTAAACCCCTGCAAGGTATTGCAAATATGAATGCCACACCCCGTATCATATACCCATGAATTCAATTTAGGAGTAAGAGTCAATAATTCAATCATAAAGAACGCACCTGATGAGCTGGGGTTACCAGCTTCATTCCCCTGCTTCTTGAGTCGCAAGTCATGAATGTAGAGAGGGCAATTGCGCTTCCAATGGCCCTTTTCATGACAATGGTGACATGCCTGATCCTTCTTGTTTGGAGGATTCACCTTTTTCTGCTTAGGCTGATGTTGCTTCATCTTGGGTTCTGGTTGATAGGCCATGACCTGCTTGCCTTTATTACCTTTCCCTTTGCCTTTGTTCACATGCGACTTCTGGATTCTCCCACTATGAATTGCCAACACTTGCGGGGTAGGAGCCTTGACCTTGGCTGGTAGACTTTTCTCATAATCAACAAGCAATGCGAGTAATTCTGAGACTGTCTTCCCCGAGCAGTGCATGTTGAAATTCTGCACAAAACCAGCAAAGTCCTTGTTAAGGGCCCTGTTGATCAAGTGCACTTGCACATTCTCAGGGTAACCAAATCCAATTCTGTGAAGCTGATAAAAAGATTCCTTCATCTCAGTCACATAATCTTCAACTGGTTTACCATCACCATGCTTGCAGTTGTGTAGCTTGTCCAGTTCATCATACAATTCAACTGCAGGAGGTTTCTCATAAGATTGCTGAAGTACTTCAAGCATATCTTTTGGGAAAAAGTACTCAAACTTCTTTTGCAATTGAGCACTCATGCTAGTGAGCATTAAACAAGCAACCTCATTAAACTTAGCATGTGTCGCCCTCCATTCTTCCTTAACTGCTTCTGCTGCATCAGCAGCAGGTTCAGCTGGGCATTCTTCGGTCAAGTATTTGATCTTACCGGTCGACCTCAAGACAATTCTAAGTGAGCGGTACCAATCATTGAAATTCTTTCCAGTCAGTTTTTCTCTCTCAAGATGACTCTTGAAAGCAGAAATCACAGATGGGGTATCGGGTTGAGCCATATCTACAGATAAAAGTTCAAACATTAGTATTTTCGATAATAAATATCTTCAAGAAAATAAAATACCCATTAGCTATATTCATATAACCACCAAAATTTTCTTGAAAACCTAGGATCTAACTTTACATAGTTCCACCACATCAGTTGATCTGCTAGTGGTGAAAGTACAAAAGATAGTAATCTGTCGAACAATAATTGGCAAACAAGATTTCCAATTCCTAGATCATTATGGGAATTACATCAAATTGATTCATCAATTTGCCTTGTAAGCATGTTTCATCCCATCTCATGCCTTAAGTTCTAGGTCTCACGCACAACTTAATTAAGCCGTCTACCTTAGAAACTGTAAAATTACAATTATGGTCTCACGCGTTAAAAGAATTTTACCTTGTTATAGTAATTTAGCCTAGGTCTCACGTTTACTAAATTAAAATTCCAAGTGTTTCTTATAGATAGATGGCATGTAACTTAAATTATAAGGGTATTTAATTTTGATGTGTAAATCAAAATATGTATAAAGATGCATGCACTCATCTTTATAGCATAAGTTTTCAAAACCTTTTTTATTACCAATTCGTGAAATTAATACACAAAGTTTTACTTGAGGTTTAATAAACCCTAAGATGACTTTCTACAATTATGATTTTAAAAGTAATTCGTTTAAGACATATTCAATATTGTGATAACCAAGGCAGACTCTAAGGCTCTTTTCTAAGCCTTCAAATCACGGTTATGAATATCATCTTAAAGGACTTAATTTTAAAAGCATATTTGTACAAAACATCAATCAAGCAAAAGTTTATGGATTCAATCTCAAAATCATGTAATAAAGTATGAATTTTGCTAGTCTCGCCTGGGAGCTGATTACCGTGCGAATCGGACCACTATCGGCACTTAAGACCTTGCAAGATTCTTACTTTATTACTTATGTTTCACTGTTATCAGTCCATATTATTTTCTTTTATGAAAATCACCCTTTTTATTGCTTACATCAAGTCAAACAATTAAGAAAATAATAAAAACAAGTAATTTAAAGAAGAATAAACAACTAATAATTAAAACGTGAAACAATTAGCCACATGCAAACCTTATTAAAAAGATCCTAATAAAATCAATTCTAGGTATTATAACGCATGTAATCAATTAAGGCCTTCTCCTCTTAATGGAGGAGAGTCACATACATTGACGTATCAATTGCGTAGGCCAAAATCAATATACACACCACATAGCATATAAATTGATTTTAATATATTAATTAATTGGAGTCTTCCCCAATTTAAGATCTATTTAAAACATGTGACAATTAAATAAACAAACAAGATCCATGACTAACATGCATGTTTCGTCATGGATTAACGTAACAATTAGCACATAGGTCACAAGTACGTTCACAAAAAACGGTTTAAGACCTAGGGTTTCTATGTGATTACAATTTAATCAAGAAAACTACAAACCCTAATTAGGGTTTTTTAGTGGAAATCGACCCCCCCCCCCCCCCCCCCCCCCAAAAAAAAAAAATAGGGTTAGGGTTTAAATTTAATAAAAAAAATTTAAAGAAAAACCCTAGAAAAAACATGTATCTAAAACAATTAAAGATCCGATTTTTATTACGTTTTAGTAATCAATTACATGTTATCCATGGCTCGTGATGCCACTGTTAGAGTTTGACAATCAAAGTACACATATTGCGGAAGCTAGGATCAAGTAATAACACGTATAAAGATTAACTAAAACATAAATAGTAAATATACCCGATGCACTTCAATAAACCTTGATTCTTGTACAAATAGATCAATGATAAACCCCTTACCGTTTTGTTTATCGATCTCTTGATAATTACTAAAGTAAGTAATTACCTCGTTCTTGTACACACAAACTACCAACGAATAAAGGTTTATGCAAGTAAACAAAAACACTTAGTTTGCTTAGGAAAAATCAATCCTAAAACCCTTATGGGAGTGAGGGTCGATCGGCCAAGAGAAGAAAAGAAACAAGGAAAACTTTAGGGTTTTGTGTGTGTGCACAAGAGATGTGAAACCCTAATCCTTGGCCTTGTATTTATACTAGATGATTCCTTGGAGCACAAGACATGCATGGGTCGACCCATATGGTTGGGTTTGACCGGCCTAGGCACCCTATGGGTGTTCTAGATCTTTCTTGACTCCCAAGTTACACTCTAGTCCTCGTTCTTTTGTCCCTTAATAATAATTAATACTTACGTTTAATATTAACGATTATTTAGTCCCTTAAGTGTCTATAAATATATATATTCGATACATATAACATATATATATATATATATATATATATATATATATATATATATATATATATATATATATATATATATATATATATATATATATATATATACTTTATTCTCGTTTGTAAAGTGTGCAATCCCGTGGTCTCGGGTTCGATACTAGTCATTTACATATTAATATTTATACGTAACTTTTAACAAAGCATGCATATATTGGTTACTTATTTTGTCATACCCGCAAATGCAACACTTGTTCCTTAAGGTAGTTTGATATAAACTTGGCAACTTCATATATTAAAGCATAACTTTTCAACATCACCAACATAATTTTGCCTTGAAATTTAAGCAAGATAATTAGAGAAATGCTAGGGCCACAAAGAAAGTCCCACAAAAAAAATCCACAAACTAATGTGGTAAAGACTAATTGGTTCAGTAAGAGAGAGGAGAGAGAAACTGTCACACAGTACACCAATAAAACGCTGACACGTCAGCTTGTGGATGTTTTGTGGGAGTTTCTTTGTGGGTCTAGCATACCTCAGATAATTATTTATGAGAGGAGAATGCAAAAGTGTCCGGTTCGGTATTTCTATAACTTTCAGTGTACTAAGTACCATTGTAGAATATAATGCCAAATTAGGTAGAGAAGAAATGTGAACAAACAAATTAAAAGAGGTCACACAAAGTATGGCTTACCTCGTCGAAATGTGATTTTCCTCCAATAATGACTTTTCTATTCTGTGTTTAAATGGTGTTGCATGCCAACTAACCTTTTGATTCTATCAACTCAAAAGATATTTTATTTTAGTCTTAACCAACAAAAGAGAAACAGACAAAGTAAAGATAAGATTGTGTAAATTGAGCACAATTTACATTTTTATACTTATAACAGTAGTTATATTAGGGATGCCATTACCATTCAGGAAAATGAGTGTTTCATCAACATTCAATTGAACAGCAACTGGCAAGTAAAGGCCTATCTGTAGGAGTTTTACCACACCAAAAAAAAAAAAAAAAAAAAAAACCCCTTAGAGATAGGAACTGATGATTGGTGAATACAGTATAGGCCTATCCCTAGGAGTTCTTGTAAGCTTTATATAAGTTGCTAAGCAGATTATTGCTGTAACAAAAATGTAATTTACATTCCTTTGGGTCCTCTGTGTTTAAATGTTTTTCTTCCTGGGTTTATTATGCGATTTTTATATATAGGTTTTGATTAAAAAAAAACATGGCAGCTTGTTTCTTTTTCCCAAAAGCCATGATTTTTGTTGTTTTAGCAATTGAAGATTTTCTGCTACTACTCACTTTGTTACTCATGATTATGGCTTGTTTGATAGCTTATCATGGCAGAGTAAATAAACATCAATGACAAAAACAGAACTAAGGGGGTGCTTGGTGGGGGGTTAAGAGGCGGTGGGGAATGGGTAAGGTATTGATTTGGGCCCACCTCCCTCAAATACTTGTGCCTGGTTAGTTAGAGGTAAGGGATTGATTACCCCGTACTGAGTAATCAACCATTATAGAGTAAATTGGGGGGGGGTAAAGTATTGATTACCCACCCCAATCATTCCTTTGCATTCCCTTACCCTTACCCTTTCCCTTTCCCCACTTTGAACCAAGCGGACCCTAAGTAAATAGAAATGAGATTATGCATATATGTACCGGTTGTTTAGACTCTTATGTTTACTCGGGCCTTTGAAGGACAAGGAATGATATACCTACAAACTGTAACCCTAACATAATTATAGTTGCAAAGATGAAAAGCTAAAAAGGGTGAATTGAATATAATATAAACAGCAAAGTAATGTTTTTGTTATATAAGTTAAATTAATAGAGCATAAAGCACGGCTAAACTACTTGTTTTATGTTTGGAGGTAAAAGATGTTATGGAATAAATTATAATACCCATTCTAAACATCACATAAACTAAGGGTTACTTATTTACTCCATTATAAATATTTTCATTCAAGCAATCAACCCGTTTAATGTTGCTGAACTAACCAAACTTTGCTCAAACTGTTTTGTCCAATTACTCAACATGCCTATTTCCATTTAGTATACACATAAGATAGTTTGAAACCTTTATACTATGCAAGTCGTCATGAGCACATAGTTTTTCAATTTTCTAATCGTTTAGAGCATCTTCACCAAATGTAGAGCTTTACTTTGTTATTCATGAAACCAAGATTTCATGTCTTCTAAGAATTAAAAGGAAAGTTTCAAGCCAGTAAAGGGGTGTTTGGCATTACGTTTTGGAGGTTATTATCTCATTGTTATGTTTCAAGTCACAACTAACCAATCAAACTTAAGCTTTCATACACATGGAATTTTTACTAATTAGCTGACCTGCACCTTAAGGCAGTCTTCATTGCAATCAAATAGCTATATCCCTCTACATTCAGTCCCAATGTCACATAAATATATACATAAATATTAAGATATATATATATATATATATATATATATATATATATATATATATATATATACACACACATATATATATATATACACACACACACACACACACACACACACACACACACACACACATATATATATATATATATATATATATATATATATATATATATATATATATATATATACATATGTATATATATATATATATATATATATATATATATATATATATATATATATAAAGCATGCACATACCTTAAGATGAATATCGAGACTTAATTAATTTAAACTATCCAAACAAAACCTTAGGTGCCTGATAAATATTTAGATGATTAGTAAGATGTAGTGCAAGAGTTAAAGTTCATATAAAATACCATGCGATTGGTGGAGTTTAAAAGTAGAAAACCATTGAATGATTCTTTGTAAACCAAATACTTCAAAGTGCTTTTCTTCTTTCAAAAAATGCAATAAGCGTTACAACCTAAAAAATTAAGTAATCCAAATACGCTATAAAAGGCACAAAGGTATTATCAAATTCTGTAGAAAAACTCTATACTAAATTCTATAACTTGAGTTCCACCTTTTGTAATCTCTCTACAATTACTTAATCCCCAAATGTCGCCATTAAATACAACTTACAAGATTAATTAAGGCCTTTAGGTTGAGCCTACAATATCAAACTTGCTATTATACGGGAAGTATGCGTCAACTAAGACTGTTCATGAGGTCAAAAGAGGTTATACTAATTCCATCCTTTCTAGGGAGAAGTAACAAATCCGACTAAATCAGTTAAAACAAAAACAAAGATTTAAGAAAACAAAATTGCATTCAGATTTCAAAACAATTAACCTTACTTAAATTAAACTTATAATTACACAAAATCTCAATCAAGTTCAAACCTTTAAACCATAAACTCAACATAACGATGGTAGGTCTCTTAATATACCTGTTGTGATTTAGTTGGTGGATACGCCCATGTCTATGTGAATCACACCTTTGTTATCAAATGCCAGTATCCATTTGTTAATCCTAATGGTTTAGCTGTGGTTAATTATTTGCAGAACTGGGTTAATGGCGTTTGACCGGCTTTTCTTCAAATAAGTTTTAGGTAGGTGGAAGAAGATGTGTGTGTTTGTATTTTTGCTTATTGAGTGTATTATACGAAGAAGAGAGACAAGTAAAACTCACCGTATCTCCGGCTTTGAAAAACCATTGAGTTGAGAAATACAATTGTTTGTCCACGGTTTCAAACAGCTCCAAGCAAGACTACATTTTTACTGTAAATCTGATTGCTGATCAACCAACTCGCCAACTGATCCCATTCACTTTGCTTCCTTCCATATATGGATACCCTATACTCTTCTACTTGGTATTTACTTGCATCAATATATGATAGAACTTGTTTCGTCAATTCTCCCAGTAAACGGCCTGACGCATTCATTTAAAATTAAGATTTTATATTTCATAATTCAGTTAAGTGGGTCGAACTTATATTACTTTTGAAATTGACGAACCTTGAATGAAGTTGTCTTGATTTGAAAAGATTTCTCTAAGTCTACTCTGTCTACAAGGATGTACTTGAGATTGTATTTGTCCATATATGAACTGCAGGATGATCACTGGTTTCTCATCTTTCATGCATTTCTTTCGCAATCTGATAATTTCGTATGACAAAGATATCAGGAAATAACTACTAAATCAACATTAGACAATTGCTAGAAAAAAGAGATGATTAATGAAAATTGCAATTAACTTTACCTCTTGGCTCTTTGTCACAACACGTTCAGTAAGGCGTCAGTTGGGCTAGGCATTGCAGTGGTGCAAAGTTCTTAATTAATTCTTGATGGGAGATCAATAATTGATCAGATTTTCTGAATATTAAATGTAGGGAAATCTAAACCGGGTGTCCACTTATATGTTAAAGTGGCTGATTGCTTTTCCAATAAGAGGGTGTTTTTGCTTTTTATTTTTTAGTTTTCTACAATTTGCTTATGTTTGAAAGGAAAAATAGTTTATAGGGTTTAGATAATCCAAACTGCTTCTGTTGAATGGTTTATCTTCTTATTTTGGGGTAAAATAAGCTGGAAATGCTTGTTACAAAATGCTTATTTGAGATATACTACGTAATGAAAGTTACTTGGTATATTTTTATCCTCATATCTAACACTAAAATGGACAGTTACTAAATGAATACTCTTTTCCACGACTAATTTCACTTAATACATCATAGGAAGATACAAACACTATGAATTCCAAACACCCTCTAACTCTGACCAAATTGACTAATTTTTTTCACCTTTGATAAAAATGGTCTAACCATTAACTTATACCAAATGAAAAATGTCTCCAAAACAAACTATTACCTAACTAAGTTCTGTTAGGGATGAGCCAAAAAGCTTGGTATGGCTTATAAGCACTTTTTACAAAACACCTTTGCATGCTTATTTTCTTCTTTTCCAGCAATATAAGCAGATAAGCCCATGACAATCCAAACATTGCAGCTGTTGTCGCGTAATATTATCTGTGTTGTATTGTTCAATGCACTTCAGAAATGCCTATTCAATGCACTTCAGAAATGCCTGATAATTTTCTAAGTCGCTCAATCTGTCCTTCACCTTCTCACGGAGACAAAGCATTTGACCATGCAAATCTCAACAATACAAAAGAATTTAATAAGGACATTGGAAACTATATAACTGCCATAAAGTAAAATCAACATTCTTATGAATTGAAAGAAACCTTGATGAAAAAGTTCAACTACAGAGTCCTCAAGAGTACGATCAAGTATTTCTTTGGTATGTGTCTCATCACAATCTTTATCATATGTATGTTGTTCTCTAAGTTCTGTGTTTTTTTCTCATCATGTCTCCTATGTTCTTTATGATCAGCCATGGTACTCCTTTTTTCTTGATCTGGTTCAGGTCGCTCAACACTACTTTTGCATTCGGCATGAGAAGCAGTAGCTCTGTGGAAATAAAAATGAATTAAATAAAAACAAAAAAAATTCATCGGATGAATATGTCACTCAGATAACATTGCCATGTTATATCGATAAGCTTAATACACAATGGCGTAGCTATGTGGAGGGTAAGGTGGGCCATGGCCCACCCACAAAGCCAAATAATTTTACATATGTATCATGCAATAAAGTTCAATATGGTAAAATGTATCTAGTATTGATTTTTAGCCCACCTTAAAAATTGTTAATTTATACTAATCCATGTATCTAGTATTGATTTTTGGCCCACTTTAAAAACTGACAATGGCGTAGCTATGTGGAGGGTAAGGTGGGCCATGGCCCACCCACAAAGCCAAATAATTTTACATATGTATCATGCAATAAAGTTCAATATGGTAAAATGTATCTAGTATTGATTTTTAGCCCACCTTAAAAATTGTTAATCTATACTAATCCATGTATCTAGTATTGATTTTTGGCCCACTTTAAAAACTGATACTATAATTTTACATAAGTATCATGCAATAAATAGTTTAGACTCATTTTTAGATGATTTTAATGATGCGGATAAATGAACAAATTTGTTGTAACATTTTTACGTAGTTATATATTATGATGTTTTTTTTAGCAATTGCTAATGTCTTTCAAAAAAAATTTGGCCCCCCCCGAAAGCAAATTCCTGGCTACGCCCCTATTAATACATGTACTCACTGATTCACCACTCAAATTCATATATGTATGAGGCTTTGCTAGTAAAACAGGAACACCATCTACAATACCTGTTATGCCAATCCAAATATTAAAACCCATATAATATACTAGCTTGCGAATGTAAAATATTCTAGAAAGTGAGAGAAGCTGTCAAGCCTTTTCCGAAAACGGATTTACAAAACACTGTATCCATAGCAATCCCTTGTGACTCCACAAACATATCAATCATGTTAAACCTAATATGATTTCATAAAAATGCAATTAAATGGATGAGATATAAAGCATATAAGTCTTAGTCGTGAGTTGTGACAGGTTAAGTTAGGAACACACAATGTGTTTTGTTCCTTTACACTTATCCCCAGGATTACCTAAACCAACAAACAACCATGGCTTTGGTGATTTAATTGATGTGCAGAAGCCGCAATTTGTACTAAAAAGCTTCTTTAGCATCTCTCTGTCATGCTTTTGCGAGCGTTGTTGCATATAACTTTTGAAGCAAAAAAGGATGGAGAAATCAAAGATAGATACATGATCACACAAACTTACCGCAGCAGTAAAAATATTTTATGACATCATTAGTTGCTTCACTAACACTTGGATTTTCCTCCCCGTCTACACCGGGTATACCACCTACTTAAAAAAAAAACATTAATACATTGCATCGCCGAAACAATACAAAAGATAAAAGCATACTCACTTCCTCCCTGAAGAATATTGTATAACTTGGCCTCATACAAAAGTTGCGGATGTTTCGTCTTATCCTGCATTGTCCAAGAAAACAATCACAGCATATAAAGAACCATCTTTTACTCAATCCAATTCAACTACAAAATTATATTCTGATTACCAAACAACATATAAAGAACACACATTTTTTATAGCATAAACGATCTTTTATAAAAAAAAGCTTTTTTTGTATTGATCCAAAATCACTTCGAAACCAAAAACCACCGGACGTAATCGAATTTAAATAGTTGATTTCTTCAATGATTTGAATATTTTTAATTTAGGATTTTAGGGTTTTGGGAATGTAGTTTATGTGTGTCGATGATTGTGTGTGAATGAATGATAAGAGATGGATTTTGATTGATGGAGGAGGAGTTTGATTGATCGAGTTTAATTTAGGGGGAATGATACTGAATTTTAAGTTTCAACCCAAAACTTTGAAAAACTTACTCCGCCGTTTTTAAGTTTTCTTTTTTTTTTAGTTTTTGACACATATATGTTTTTAAGAACTTTTCACTGATCTCAAATCAAATTCGATTTTTTATAAAATATGGTTAAATTTATAAGTATTTAGGCTTTTCTTATTCAATATTTTTTGGGAAAAAATTACTAATAATTAAGTTATTACTTAATAAGTGTTAGGTCACCATATTGATTTCACGCAAACAAGAATGAGATAGATATAAGGAGTTGGGTGAATATTTGAATGAGAGAAATATAAGTGCAAGAGTTTCCTTATGATTTCAAATAAACAACCAAGTTTTACAAGAGACCTAAGGCTTATATTTATAGTGAAGGAGCTAGGGCAACACTCCCTCTCCTTCCACTAGTAATTCGTGTGGGCTTCTAAGCCCATGGATCTAAATGCCTTAAGCCTAGTAAACATGTAACATTACATAAATGAAAGTAAATAATAACTTAAGCAACCTATTATTACAAATGACCGAGACTTGATAAAATAGTAAAACTTTGATCCCAACAATCTCCCCCTAAGGGTCGGTCATCACGGTTGCTTGACGTCTTTGTCATTTTTTCATCTTTGACTTTCATAGCTTTAGACGTCTTTCAATAATCATGAGATAATAATCATTCATCGTTCTTTGTGCCTTGTTCATTGTTGTTGTGATAGTGATCAAGTTATGAAGTTGTCTGCCTTTCGTCACTTCCGCGTCTGAGGTGGTAGTCCGCTATTCCAACATGCTCATACATCTTTGAATTCTGAATTATACATGCGCGTAGTCCCTTTCTTTCACTTTAGATCTTTAGTCTTTAAACTTTTGTAGATTCTTCTTTTGGCGTAGAATCTTTCTTTGAACTTTGTGTTGCGTTGATCTTTAAGGGAGCTTTTGTTGACTTCAAGATGTATGTATGAGCATGTGGAATCCGTCGCCACGGAGATGATGTGTACCTGCGGGCAAATAGTTAGCAATAAAACATCCGGTACTTACAGATAAGGAATTAGAGATCGTCAACAGCATAGTGTGAAGATTCCTTCTAATCCTTATCATGGCCGTTCCCATGTCAGATACTCCCGAAGGAGCTTACAAGACCTACTAAGTAGCTCAATGACTAGGTGAGTCGCTGGGGATCACTCCACGACTGTAGACCGCTAAGAAACCACCGCAAACACTAAGCATAACCCACAAGGAGTTACCGAAGTGACCTGCTGTCAGGGCTGTTTGATGTTGACCCTGGCAGGATTTCCGTTCAATCATTGAGAAATACTTGTGTAAATTCTCTCATAAACGTTCTCGGCAGATTGCTACGATCTGCGAAGGACTCGATAATTTACAGCTGGTGTCCATTGATGTAGAACACCAGTTGTAGAAATACTAAGTGTTCCTAAGAGATCTTTGATGTATCTCATGGCTCTAGACTCGAAAAGTGCACACTTAGGTTTCCTTTGTGGAGACTAGGGAGGGGTCTCCTGCTTCAATATCAACCATCTCTAAGAGATAAGTCGATGGATTACACTGGTTCCCCGTGAGAATGAAACAAGCTCTTTTAAGAGAACTTGAGTGGTTAAGAAGGTTTAGTGCAGTGCGTCACTGGGTCCATGACGACTTTATCTTCAATACCGGTGTCGTCTTAGCAACAACCAGTAGCATACGAATTGAACCCGGTGTCTGCCCTAAGGTTGAACATATGGAGGGCTATTTCTTTTCACCCTTTTCTTTACTTTTCTTTTTAATTCTTCAACTCCTTCTTTCCTTTTCATTCTTTTCTCCTTTTATCGTATCATACCTAAGGACTTCTAATACTAACTATTGGTGATGTCCTTGGGTAGATCCCTCCGGCTCTGGCGGATCATAGGACGGTTTTTCCTATCTTAATCAGCTTATAACTCCATGATTATCCGACAATAGCCAAGAAACCTTTGAAAATCTCTCAAAGTGTTTGTGATTATCAAACATTTTGTTTAACACTTTGAGAGTTTTGTGTTTTATTTTTGAAGGGCTCCCCCTTCACATGTGCTCATAAGTGTTTAATAAATTTGCACATGCGGGAAGAGCAAGCACTTTTTGAATTGATCCGCTTTCAGTGAACCTGACCGATTCGAGACACGCTTACATCACTAGTTAGACTAGCTTGAAGTTATTACCCGGCCTGGTCAAATCCACAGAAAGTTTCTCGAAACGGTACATTTCTACTCAGACAAATCCTTTTCGAGACACGCTTACGTGGCTAGTTAAAGAGTTCCATTGTCAGCTTTTAGGTGACAACTAGCTCTAGTAACTAACTTGATGTTATTACCCGTCGAGGATAAGTCTTTTCGAGATTACTAACTTTTATGTTTCGTCAATTCCTGGGTCAATTCTGAGTCTAGCTCGCATGAGATTTGACATAAAGCAACCTTGAACTTTCATATTTTAATCACTTTCAGTTTTCTCCCCCTCAAAAATAGCATATGAGATGTTGTTTTTGATAAACTTTTGATTAAAATATATATATATATATATATATATATATATATATATATATATATATATATATATATATATATATATATATATATATATATATATATATATATATATATATATATTGAGTTTTATGGGGAGATATCAACAAGAACTTTTATATTTCAAACGATGAGTTTTTCAAGTGCTCCCCCTCAACAAGTGAATACTCATTGAGGAGAAATACTTGTCTTTTGAGCAGAGTTGTGAAAATCAGAAAATGTTTGATTAACTTTACTCAAAAGTAAGAAGCCTTCGCTCCTTATATAAGGATTGAGGCACTGATGCGTACCTCAGGGTCCTTTCATTACAAGTGCAGGTTGTACACTGATATGTGTGCACAAGCCATAATGAAAACAATTCAATCAAATGAAACAATCAATATTGAAAAATTAATATTCAAGTGTACCAGTTTAAACTTCATCAGTGAGTGGAGCATCAAAGTCAGTGAACTTTGGTTCGGGTCTTTCGAAGAGGCGGATAGGAAATGATGGTCTGACACCGATATAGCTTTCCAGTCGTCTGATCTGTTCCCGTCGAAATAACCTTTCTTCAATCTTCAAGACAAAGTTACGAACTTATCTTCTTGAACTGGATTTCCATCTTGGTGGTTCACCTTTAGCTATCTTTCTGCGATCATCATTTAACCTTTTGACGAGCCCATCACGAACTTTTTTCAGTGTAACATCACAGAACTTGTGTATCTCATCGAACCGCATGAAGCTTTATAGTTTTTTGCTGTTGATGTAGGTGAAACCAAATGAAGGTTCTTGGATGAGAGTAAACTGTGATGTTTGATAGATTCCATCAAATGTGAATTGAGGCTTTGTCAAATTGATCTTCTGTTGGTAACTTTCCACTCCAAGCTGAAGATCTTCCACTCTTTCTTGAACTATCAATCGTCGGATGAATAAAAGTAGTGATGCCATGAAGCTGTACTGAGTTTCTCTTTCGAATCCACGCATTCTTCCTTGAACCTTTTCGAGATACATGTCTTCGATGTCATTGAGATTAAGGTCTGGAAAGTCTGCTTCGGAGAATTTGTACTCCTTTTCATCTTGCCGTTTAACCACAATCTCACGCATGAACATGTAGTTAAATCGTTTCGACTCTTGAATCTCCAAGATAGCAATGATCTTAGATTTATGCTTCACATTTTCCAATGATTTCTCTCCTAATCTGCTAGTATAACCGAGACGACGACGTTCTGGCCAGTGTTGAATCCTGTGTAGAGCATCTCTGTCGTAAGCTACGATGGAGTTGCTGAATACTGGAGTAGACTCTTCAATTGCAGGAACTTCGTATCTTGCGGCTGGTACTGAGATTGTGAGTGAGGAAGCATATTTCTTCTTGGATTTCTCTTGGGTGAGTTGGAGGTTATGAAGATCTTTGTTGAAGAAGAAGCTGTAAGGTAACTTGGGTTTTTCTGGAAATCCTTTCAAAGGTAATGGTTTAGTCCAGTCAGTGAAGTAAGGCTTTTCGTGGTTTTTGGAACTGAGGTCGATATTCACTTCAGGATTTAGCCAGTCAAACTTGCCAGACATTGCACTAGCTATATTCTGCATGTGATACTCGTATTCCATTTTGTTACCAGATCTGGACTTAAGGAATTCCTGTGCATCCCTATTGATTCTTCTGAGCTCCGTCTTCGTAAGTTTATTAATCTGAAGATCCTTCATTATGACTTGAGTAAATTGTAGAGTATTACCAGGAAGGGGTTCTTCATCTTCGAGAGGAGGTTGAGCTTGTACCAATTCTGTCAACCATTCATTCTGAGGTGTGTCATCATTGTCGAGCCATGAATGACGTATTCTTTTCTTTGATTTCTTAGACTTAGATGTAGCACCCTTGTCTTTAGCCTTTGATGGTGACGATGGTCCAGCTTGAGAATCGGGAATAGGTGAGGCACGGTAATCGGTGTCGGGTTGACCTTGGTAGTCATCAGTTGGTTGCATGAAGGTTTCTTCCGCTTCTGTTGGACCTTGACCGGTAGCAGAGGTGTGTTGTTGATTTCCAGGAGGAGTAGAGACCTTTCGTGGTTGTTGAGAAGATGATGGACCGGTTCCAGACTTATGCTTCTTTCCTTTTGAATTCGGGTTCGGGTCGTCATCTTTCCTTGACCTCTTTAAGGTTCCAGCAGCGTCTTTGCACGACTCTTTGGACAAGTTAGCAGATATAGCATCAATAAGTGCTTTTTCTTCAGTAGTCTGTGTAGTTTTGTAGGCTACTTTGTCGTAGAGTTGAGAAAGTAGTTCTTCGAAAGATAGTTCAGGGATGGTTGGAGTTGCAGTAGAAGCTTTTGGAGTGTGAAGCGTGAATGGTGTGGTTGACAACATTTTCTTTACGACACTTCTAATTCAGTGATCCAAATTGTCCTTGATAGGTTCAATGAGGTTTGCAACTTCAGGAGTGACAATCTCAACTAGATTTTCAGTAAGATAATCTAGTGTGACTGTCTTGATAAATCCTGAGAAATCAGAGTTCAAGAACTTATCGATTAGCTGCTTAGACTCCTGAAAATCTTCAACTTGTTTGGAAAGTCCGGTAACCATGGTGGTAAATGTGTGTTGACTTGCTCCTAAAGATCAACTGGTTTGGCTGGTTCATTGATTGAATGTTGCTTTGATGCGGTTTCAGAAGATGTGGGAGATGAATGCTCAGGTGATGATTCGGATGACGACTTGTTGTGAGAGCTCGAAGAGGAAGCAGGAGGAGTCGGATCCTTTGGTGGAGAGTCTTGAGGAGGTGGAGGTTGCACTGAGGAAGTCTGCTTTGATTGCGAAGATGATTGAAGAAATATGTTGGTGTCGAAAGCGTTCTTTTCTTCATTTTCTTTTCTTATGCGTTCCTCTGCTTCCCGTGCAAGAAACTCTGGAGTTATGAGGTATTCATGTTCCAGATCCGTAGCAATGTTCTCCTGTTCGCCAACATTCTCTTCTATATTAGCAGTCTCAGTCATGGTGAAGTCTCCTGTATCATCAGTGTCTTTAACTTTGTCATCAGGTTGAGAAGCTGGTTCTAAAGTTGTGGACATGATAGGAGGAATCATGCTGCTTGTAGCTCCTTCATGTTCTGATTGATCGACAGGTGGTGGTGGTGAAGGTTGAGACTCAAGTCGGCTTTGGAGTGCTGCTTTCCTTTGTTCTTTGAGAAGTTGCTTTTCTTCAGCTCGTGTGTCGACAATTATACTTTTCAATTTACGTTTGTCGACCAACTGTTCAACGATTGGTTCGTCTTCTTCATCATCATTTGGCTCATCAATCGTGATCCCTTTTCTCTTTCTAGACTCTGCTTCAAAAGTTTCAAGACTATGTTGTATAGCGATCTCCGTTGCAGGAAATGCTTCTTCTGTTACTCTAACTCTTCGTTCAAAGTCTTGTTCTTCTTCTTCTTCAGATTCTGTGTCGAACTCAGAGTCGCTTTCAGAAGGTGGAGGTGTAGGTTCATCTTGAAGAGTGAACTTTGGTGTTACCTTCTTCTTTGGCTTGGTTGCAGGCTTAGGTTTGGGTGTCTGTTTAGGTTTGGCGGAAGTTTTGGGTTTGGCAGATGGTTTTGTCTTGGGAGTAGCCTTTGACTTAGTCTGAGGTGAGCCAGTGGTACTTGTAGTACTCCCATATATCACACTTCCTTTGCTGCGAGTCTATATAGTAGCTTCTTCCTGTACCCCGTTGTAAGCATCATCATAGAATTTGTAGTTCACACTCTGCTTGATATTGTCATCTAGAAGATATTCGGGAAGCCTCATTCCTTTTATCTTGGTAGAGGAAGTGGTCGTCTTGATGAAGGAGGTGGTGAAGTCGTCCTCGAAGAGGTGCTTAGGCTCATTAGGGTCTGCCATCCTTTTGATAAATTCTGGAGTGTCTTTGCAGAAATGTTCAATGAGAAGCTTGGTGAATCTTGTGAACGGGATCATAGTCTTAACACGTTTGGTTTGGATGCTGTAGACTATGTCATTCATGATTGGAACTGCAAAGTCAATAGGTGTCATAGTCACCATTCCCCAAAATGTTTGTAAATGCTCAAGTCTGGGATGTTCGTGACCACTCTTTCTTCCTGATATAGATCTTACAACTAACAGACAGAATGTTCTCCAAGGCTGAGGTATATGCTTTGCATTGAATCTGGAATGTTTGATCAGAGGTAAGTCATCATCAACTTCGTATCCTAATTCAATGAAGAAATCAAGGAGATCCAGTTCAGGCAATATTGGAGCAAATTCATTGTCAGTTTGAGGCAGGTGGAAGACTGTACGGAGGACATCGTGATCTACATTGTAGACTTGTCGATCCAACGTAACTTTGAAAGACTCATCATCCAAATTCGCCTTAGTAGTAAGCCAGAACTGATGAAGGTAAAACAGAGGAACTGAAGTAGATCTGTTGAGCAGATGTTTGCATGGATGTGCAAGTAGAATATCTTTGAAAATCCTGCACGAGTTCTCAGGAATTCTCAACTTGTCGAAATCAACTCGAGGATTGTTGTTGCCAATCTTAACGTTGTAGTTAGCGGGAGTGATGTCATCCATGGTGAGTAGTGGAAGAGTTTGTTCAGGGACATTCTCGTTGTGTTCAGCCATGTTATTCTGAAAAGCAGTATCATAAACCAAACATCGAGATTTGTTACGAGTTAGCACGATTGCAAAGTTTGCTTGTAGATAAGCATTTAGAATCATGTAAGCACGTATGGTTCAGTTATTGCATGTATAGTGATAAGAGACGTATATTTAGATAATTATTGAAATTATGAAGCACTTATGTGATCACACATGCACAAAGATCATCCAATAACATCACATAATACATAAAATATTGATTATCATCACAATATACATGTTTTCGAGATTACAAGATAACACAATTTTGAAACTGACAATTTATCGCAAACATTAAGAGCTCATCATTTCGAAAAATTACATATAGCCTATTCTCGAAAAAATCAGTCATAAAAGAAGATTTTCGCAAACAAACATAATGAAGTTTTTCGAAAAAATTTTCAGGAGTGTTTTCGATAAATAATTTATCGAGAACAAACGCCTTTAAAGTATTTTCGAAAAAATTCAATATGTGATTGCGAAAATTTGTCTTCAGATGTGATCTCGAAAAAATGACCAGTTATGAGAACATTTCGCAAACACATGTTCAACCATTTTCGAAAAGAAATCAAGGTGTATTTTTCGAGAAACAATACAAAACCTTGAGATCTTTTCGAAAACCCTTGATAGGTGTGTTTTCGAAAAAAATTCACCAAAGCTGGTAATTGCGAAAGAACAGGTTCTCGAAAATTCTTATACAAGAATTTCGAAGATAGGCCAACGTACGTTCTTATTGAAATTATGTGATCCAAATGTTGTAACCTGTCGTAAATGATGGAAAACAACAATAAGAATAATGGTATAATCACGTATACGATGAACTCGAAACTATGCATGAACACGATTTCGATAAAACACAAAATCATGAATCCACTTAATAGACGTTGTAACAAGGATCATCAATCATGCATATAAACCAATTAGGTACAAATAACAAACCATATAATCACACAACGAGAAAGACCCAATATGAACGACAAAACCCTAGTTGTCGAGAATTAAGTAAATATGAATATGGGTCAAATTAAAGTGCATAACAATGATCTCGCCACACATTTCAACAAATCCCATCAAGAATGATAACAAAAACATTATCAAATCAACAAAACCTAAATTGTACCAAAACCCTAGGTATCGAGAATCACACAAACACGTATTTGAAAGAGATTAAACGTTATAGGAAAGTTAGAAACATGTTTTAGCACAAAACCCCTATAAAAAATTAACCTCCCAAACACGTTTTGTAAAATTCCGAAATTATATAAATCCTAGGTTTTAAAAGCATGATTTCTTGAAATCAAACCGTTATCATTTCAATTAAATGAAATCCTATGTTTGAAATAGACTTGAGATCATTTAGAGACTTACAAACTGAAGATTTGATGCACGGATTTTCGTGTTGAATGCAAACCGTAGATCTCAAAAGGGGTGTTTGTTTGATACTTGTTTTGAATGAGTTTTTGAAAAAAGACGGGGTGTTTGTTTTGAGATTATATTAGTAATTTTGATTTTTGACACTTTTAGTCCCCTAACTATCCATATTGTAAAATAAGTCCAAGAGTTAGATACAAGTAAAGACACAAAGATATACTACCTTACGACACCATTTTGAGAAAAGGAAACGAGATATGAAAAATCTTATGAAATCCCGAAACAATGCATCAAAGGTAATATGCAAGTATACCAATTTTGAAAAATTTATAAAAATATAAGCGAGTCTCCCCCTCAACACTTGTAAAATAACAAGGTGTTGAAAGAAAGCGATATACTTGCATTTTTTTTAAGCAAAAATAGAAAAATGTTTTTGTGTTTTTGAGGTTTATGAAAAATAAAGGAAAAAATTATTTTAAAGTTTTGATGTTTGACACTTTTACTTTTGTTTAAAAAACTTTTCCAGATCCGCTGGTGTCAAACATCGCATACCAATTTGGTGAACTAAACTTGCAAACCTTGATGGAGCTAAGGGTTTTGTAAGTAAGTCCGCCAATTGGTACTCAGTACCCACAAAATATAATTCCACTGTACCCTTCTCGACATGCTCTTTGATGAAATGATATCGGAGATCAATGTGTTTGGATTTGCAATGATGAACTGTGTTGCAGGAGATTGCAATGGCACTTTTTGAATCGCAGTAGATCGGAATCTTATTGAATAGGTAGCCATAGTCTTTAAGTTGTGATCTCATCCAAATGACTTGAGCACAACAAGCAGACATAGATACGTATTCAGATTCTGTAGATGACAGTGAAGTGCAGTCCTGCTTCTTAGATTGCCAAGACACAAGTTTATCTCCAAGAAACTGTAGGCCACCTGATGTACTTTTGCGCGAGTCTAAGCATCCTGCATGGTCAGCGTATGAAAAAGCTATTAGTTCAAAACCAGAATCCTTCGGATACCAGATCCCCAAGTGGATTGTTCCCTTTATGTATCGAAGGATTCTTTTTGCCTCATTGAGGTGTTTTTCAGTTGGATTAGACGGATAGCGAGAACACATAGTGACAGCAAATACAATATCAGGTCTGCTAGATGTGAGATACATGAGGGACCCAATAATACTTCGGTATTTAGTAGGGTCAACTGGAGTCCCATGTATATCAGCGTCTAGTTTAGTGGAATTGGCCATCGGTGTATTCATAGTATCACTACTTTGCATTCCATGTTTCTTTAAAATCTCAAGAGCATATTTTGACTGATTTAGAAAAATTCCACGGGGTGATTGATGAACTTGTAGTCCTAGAAAGAACGTAAGTTCACCCATCATGGACATTTCAAAATTATCTGTCATTAATTTTGCAAAATCCATTGAGTAATTTTTGTTGGTTGAAGCAAAAATAATGTCATCGACATAAATTTGTACGATTAATAAGTCCATCCCGTATGTTTTTGTAAACAGTGTTGGATCCACCGAGCCTAGAGTAAAATCATTAGCCAACAGGAATTTAGAAAGCTTATCATACCACGCCCTGGGGGATTGCTTAAGACCGTAGAGAGACTTCTTAAGCTTGTAGACATGATTGGGACGTTCTGGATCAACGAATCCTTCAGGTTGACTGACATAAACCACTTCTCGGAGTTAACCGTTCAGAAAAGCCGTTTTCACGTCCATTTGGTAAACAATCATATTCCGATGAGCAGCAAATGCTAAGAATATCCGTACAGCTTCAAGTTTAGCTACTGGAGCAAATGATTCTTCAAAATCGATTCCTTCTTCTTGAGAGTAACCTTTTGCTACCAAGCGTGATTTGTTGCGTATGACAGTGCCTTCTGCATCCAATTTGTTTTTCCAGATCCATTTCAAACCAATGACAATGATGCCTTCTGGTTTTTCAACCAATTCCCATACTTCTAATCTTTGAAAAGTTTCAAATTCTTCTTGCATAGACTCAATCCAGTTTTCATAAGTCATTGCTTCCTTGACGTTTTTAGGTACGGTTTCACAAACTGTGAGTGCATAAATGCAAGTTTCACCGTCTGTGTGAAGGCGTTGTCTTGTCATAATTGGTGCATCTGGATGGCCAATAATTTGAACTAAGGGGTGATCTCTAGTCCATTTGTGTGTCGAAGGATGAAGTTGATAAGTATCTCCCAAGTGAGCAGGACCCAAATTGCGTGTAGATGACTCAGCAATGTTGGGGACAGGTTGAGCATTTGCAAATGGGTTAATGAATGGTTCTGGGTCACGCTCTGCGGGTTGTGGAACTGATAAAGGTATGGAATCTCTAGCTGATTGTCGTGAGTTGGACCCGGTTTGTTCTGTTGTTGTTGGTGATATGACTGGAGGATCGTCTCTTCCAACAGTAGTTGTTGTTTGTTGAGGTGTATCAGGTACTTGATGTTGATCAAGCTGTGCAGCAGAATTTGGTGTGGCCTCAGATGGACGGTTAACAGGCGTATCATCAAACAATGGAGCAAACAAGGTTTCCACTTCTTTACGAGAAAGTGACAATGGTTCAGCCGAAGATACCGGAAAGTTAAGATGGTTGGTTGCGGGTCCTAAGCCGTTTTGCTTAGAAGCCATTGGAGTGAGTTCATCGAAATTAGCATGAATAGTTTCTTGAATTTCTCGAGTACGACGATTCCATATCCGAAAGCCTTTTGAATTTTCACAATATGCAATAAATATTCCTATGTCAGCCTTAGCTTTAAGTTTAACTAGATCATCACGATCATTGACTGGGTAACATAAAGCTCCAAATACATGAAAGTGACTGATGTTCGGTTTCCTTTTGTGAACAATCTGATATGGGGTTTTGTGATGGCGTTTTGTGATCATGCAACGGTTTTGAGTGTAACAGGCGGTTGAAACAGCTTCTGCCCATAAGTAATCTGGTAATTGACCATTGATTAACATCGTTCGAGCAGCTTCCACTAACGTTCTGTTGCGTCTTTCGACTACTCCATTCTGTTCGGGTGTGCGTGGAATAGATGTTTGATGTTCAATTCCCACTTTCTCAAAATACGACCTTAGAGTCTGATTTTTAAATTCTGTGCCATTGTCAGTTCTTATAATTCTGACTGTGTTGCGAAGCTGAACTTGTATTTTGGTGAGAAAGGTAATGATCATTTGAGGAGCTTGATCTTTACTTCGAAGAAAATAAACCTAAGTCCAGCGAGAGTAATCATCAACAATTACTAAAATGTAGCGTTTACCGTTGATCGTTTGAACACGCATCGGACCACACAAATCCATATGAAGCATTTGTAAAACATGATTAGTACTGTGTTCCGATTTTGAGGGAAAATGAGCACGAGTACTTTTTCCTTGTTCACAGGCTGGACATAGATGATCTTTGGCATAGCGGAATCTTGGAAAGCCTTCAACTAATTTGTGACGAGCGAGATCAGTCATTGTTTTGAAATTCAAATGAGAAAGGCGTTTGTGCCATAACCAGGTTTTAGTCATTTCAGCTTTGGATAGAAGACAGATTGGAGATGAAGCGATCATGTCAGACATTGAAATTGTGTAAAGGTTAGTGCCACGTTTGCCAGACATCAAATCATTGCCTTGTAGATCACGAACAAAACAGGTTTTCTCTCGAAATGCTACTTCTAAATCTCCATCACAAAATTGACCGACTGAAAAGAGGTTGTAACCCAAGCCTTCAACATAATATACTCTGCTAATTTCAATATTCCCATGCATGTAGTCTCCGTAACCCATGATTAAAGCGTATTGATCATTCCCGAATCTGACAGTTCCAATAAACTTTAAGACAAAGTTTTTTAACAGTTTGAGATTGCCTGTCATATGTCGGGTGCAATCACTATCAACAATCCAGAGAACGATCTGAACCACCTGCATCAAAAGAAGATGACAGAGATGGAACAGAAGTAAGGGTGGAACCCGAGGAAATTGTGGGTTCCTGTTGGTTAGAAACACAAATATTTAACAATTTAGGAATCCATTTAAAATTTGGTTTGTATTGTAACCAACATTGCCAGTTCCAACTAGTTTTTGCTTTGTACTTAGTGAATGCACTAGCTTTTGGCGTGTTCCTAGAATTGTTGATTGCTGCTCTTGGGTTGACTACAACATCATTTGAAACTTTAGTAGGCGTTTTTCTTAAGGTAGACTTAGAGGCATTAGTGGACCTAGAAGAAAAGCCGGATCTACGTTTCTTTTTATGATGTAAGAGATTATTAGCTACACATTTGGTATGATCACCAGATAACACACTTTTATGCAAAACACACAAGATGCATTAATATTCAAAACATTAGAAGGTTCAGCATTCATTACATTAAGATTTGGATTACAATTTGCCAGATTAGAATCTAAATCAGATGCAACATGAGTTTTATTCGAGTTCCTAAGGTGAGCTTCTACTTCTTGCACTTCTAGTGTTCCTCTTCTACGTTGCGAGAGCCTAGTCTTTTTAGTCTTCTTAACGCTTTTTGTCTTTGGGCTGCTAACGCTCTTAGGGGAAACTAGACCTGTGGAAGTGGAAGAGCTAACATTAGAACTCTTAGCATGCTTACCCTTATCTGTTCTGTCTATTTGAAACATTCCTGGTGCTATCACAGTGGTGTCAATAAATTTTCCTTTTTGAAGTAGCTTAATTTTCTCTTTCAAATCAATGATGATGTGTTTTTTGTCCTGAATATCAGACTCAAGTAAACCATTGCAATAACGAATGTCATCGCGGTTTTGTTGCCATTCGGCGTTTTCAATTTTTAACACTGCAATTTCATGGTCATATTTGTTTTTGAGAAACTCATTTTTGGTTCGTAGTTGCAATTCTGTTTCAATACTTTGAGCTTGACACCAATCAATCTTTTGTTTGAGTTGACAAATTTTGTTTGAAAGTTTGTTTATCACATCATCACTGTTTTGACGCAACGTTTCATATTGATGTTTCAATGTTTCATTTTGTGACTTCAACAAAACAAGATCAGCACAGTAATCTGCAAATAATTCAGCATTGCTGGAATAATAAAGATCATTCATGAGAAGAGTATGAATATCAGCATGAAAAAGTTGTTCCAAGAGTCGATCAGAATCTGTTTTCAAAAATCGGTTTTTGCGTTGTTGAACCAAAATTGCATTTTCATTAAGAGCCAAAATATCTTTCATATCATTAACTTCTTTGTGGAGTTCCTGTTCCCAACAAGTAGCACAATAACGCAAATGTTGAACTAAAGGCAGAATTTGTTTTTGAAAAATGTCTCGCTTTTCCCGCTCGTAAGCTGATTGAAAAGTAGCAATTTTAATTTGCGAATGATGGTCAATGACGTTTTCCAAATTATCGATGCCTTTCATGAATGTTTGAAAATAGTCTAAAACTTTACAGCGTGTAGGTAATGGTGTCACATTACTGGAAGATGGTAATGGACCATTCACTTGTGCCACGGGTTTGACAGGAGCTCCATCGGAAGATAAAACATAAGACTCAGTAACATACCATGATTTCTCAGGTATTTCTCTTGACGGAACAAAAGATTTTGAAATGTGAGGAGCTTTTGAGTAATCATATGGTTTGCAATATTCAACTTGACTCATTTTTGATCGACTCTTTTCTTCTAGTTCGTATTCTTCCTCAGTATTATGTACAATAACACGCACAACATTATTATCCATCAATTGGTCCATACTGTACAGCTTAGGAATTGTTTTGAATGCAGTGCGAAGAAAAGAGGATCTGTAATCGCCGAGGGCAAAACCTTTATCTGGTCTTGGTTTTAAAGTAAACTTTTGAATTGTCGTTACAGATTCCCCATGTTTATAAACGATATTTTGAAAAGCTTTAATTTGACGTTCGAGGATGAGATTATCTTCAAGTAAAGAATTTTCTTTTTCTCGTTTTTGCACTTTATGTTCATAAAATTCCTGTTTGCAAGTTGTCACCTCTTTTTGTGTTTTTGAAAGTTCCTGTTGGAGTTGAACAACTTGCTTTTGAAGATCATGTTTTCCATTTTCCAGTTTGGAAACCAATTTACCGTTTGACTCAATTATGTCATATATTTGCTTTTGAAGATTTTGTTCTTTGACATATGATTCCTGAAATGACTTTTCATAGCACTTTTCACGATGAACTGCATTTTGAAAATTTGAAAGTCGTTTTTTATAACATTCAATGTCCTTTTTCAAATCGGCATTTTCTTTCAAAACTTTTGTTTGTTCGTCCATTATGTGAATAGAAAGAAGTTGTTCGTTAAGTTGTTTGGCCGTAACTGTACAGTCAGGAGCTGGATCAGAAGGAGGTTCATGTTGTTCAATATAGTCATTTTTGTCTTGCTCAATAGGATCATCAAATGAGACGACAGTGTCATCATCAAATATAACAACTGTGTCTAATTGTTCATCCGCTTGAGAAGATAAAAATGGTTCAAAAGGAACAACTTGCGCCTGATCTGATTCAGAAACAGAGGGTGATGCATTAAATTCTATGGAGCATGTGGTTAGGTCATTTACTTGAGACAAGCCATCAGTGGAGAACACTGGGCCTGAATCATTCAACTGATGTTCCTGCATGTTGGCCATAAGCATCACAGCTGCATTGGCTTCAAGATCTTCCATATCATCATCATTGTAAGCATTAGCAAAGAAACTGTTCTCATGAGCATTGAAAGTTCCTTCCTTTTCATCTTTGAGAGCCATAAGTAATGCCTGCTTGTGAAACTAACTGCCGCGGGTTCTTGGGTGAGGGCATGCAGTTGCAATATGACCTTTTTCGTTGCAGTTGTAGCACCATATCGCATTCCCAGAGACTGTGTTGTTACTAGCAGCATTGTCATTACTTCGCTGAGGAGCATCTGGATTGTTTCTGAATCCCCCATTGTTGTTGACTCTTTGTCCATACCCAGAATTTCCAGTATACCCACCTGAACGTCCAGAATTACGGTTCTGAATCTCAACTCGACCATCTTGAATGACAGCTTGATTTCTTGTATTTGATGAAGAACGAAGATGGTTGTTGGTTTTGTTGGAGAATTTGCTAAAAGCACGAGCAACAAGAGCAAGTCCTTGATTCAACGTATTGACGTCATCATCATCATCTTCAATCTGATTAGAGTAATACATGCTATCATTGTTGTCGTATGGAGTGAGTTGAGTAGAAGCGTGTTGAGAAGTAGGAGGTTGCTGGTGACTGAAATAATTCTGTTCCTGATAATAAGCATGATTAGACATCGGAGGATGTGTAGCATGAGATTGGGCAACGAGTGCAAGTGGATTAGAAGTAGGTGGTGGTGTATATCCTCCTCGTGCGACTTTATCTTTTTCAACTTCAGACTCATAGTGCTTGAGATAGTCGTACAACAAACCATATGGATCTCTATGAAGATTCTTAGCTTGTCTCACAAATGTCACATACTTTTGCCACTCAGGACCCAGACTACTAACAAACTTTGTATTGACAGCGATTCTTGGAAGGGGTACTTCATGTCTCTCTAAATCATTGACGACATTGGTGAAACGATGAAAGTAAGACTCAAGAGATTCCCCTGGTTCTATCATGATATTAGTGTATTCCAAGTAAAGTTTAGATTCCATGTCTTCCTTGTTCAGTTGTGTGCCTTGCATCAGTAGATGGACGTGTTCCCACATAGCTTTTGCAATTGTTTGAGCATCAACACTTCTGAATATGATGTTTGGTATCCCTTGAAGTATGTAAGACATAGCATACTCATCTGCTTCACGATGGTAGTTTTGTTCAGTAGTAAGTTGAGACTCAGGAACACGCACAGCAGTTGGAGCTATTGGAGGATCAGCAGATGGGTCACCGCCAACGTAGTTAACAGGCCAAGGAAACGGTCCTTCAAGGATAACTTGTTTCATGTACTTACCATTGGGTTTCTTGAGTTCAATAAACCTTAAGAATCGACTTGCCCATTGAATGTAATTACCCGGTGTTAGCATTGGTGGGGTGTCAATAGAGCATGCTTCGTGTCTGGATTGTTGAGTTGAAATGACTTCACACATCCTGTTAAACTAGTGAGTAGGTTTTGGTGGAAGTTGGCTTTGTTGTGGTGACATAGGATAGGATTGTTGTATTGGAACCATTTGTTGCATGAAGTTATGTTGTTGTGAGTAAACCGGTTGTTGATAATATTGTGGTGATTGTTGATACTGTTGTTGTTGCTGATGATACTGTGGATTCTGATGTTGCTGAGGATGGTTAAAGTTGTAGTACGGTGGTTGAGACATATTGAAACACTTGTGTGAAAAGATGGATCTTGTAGAAGGTATAGGTTTACAAAATCTCGAAAAGTTTGCCCAAGTAGATGATTGCGAAAGTTTGCAATGGCAGGGATTGCGAAACTTTTTCTGTGGGATTGTGAAACTTAGGTTTGCAAGACTGATGTTTGCGAAATAGGTAGATTTCGAAACTTAAGTAAGTATTCTCGAAACTTAGTGAATTTTTAGTGCGATCTCGAAACTTTAAGCAAGTTTTCGAAAAAATGTGATTTCGAAAAAATGAGAAGTTTTCGAAAACACCAAGTCACCAACACACTTTTCGAAATTATACAATTTCGAAAGTTTACCAAAAGTCGAAGTACTTTTCTTCCTTATACAAGAGAGAAAAGACTGAGTCCACTATTCGTGAGGCGAAAAGAAGTACAAGACCACGATTTCAAAACTTGGCGTTGAGAAGGATTTCGAAACTTGGCAGAAATATGTTTTTCAAGGAAAGCAATCCAAAAACGAGTTTTTAATCCAAGATTTTTGTACTTCAAGTTGTAAAATGATGAAATCTTGAAGAAAGTTATAAACTTGACAAACTTTTTCAAAAATTTAAGTAATTTCAAAAAAGAGTACAAAAATCAAATCGAAAATTTTGAAAGAAAAGTTGATACTTTTTTGTTTGATATGATTTGTAGCACAAGTTTGTAAGCAAAGATGTGATAAAAACCAAGAAACAAACAAGAAAGTACAAGTTTGTTAACAAAATAACCAATTAAAAGGAGTTTAAGGATCGAATTTCAAAGAAAAACAATAACTACACCTTCATATGGCGAATGATACCACTTGTTAGGTCACCATATTGATTTCACCCAAACAAGAATGAGATAGATATAAGGAGTTGGGTGAATATTTGAATGAGAGAAATATAAGTGCAAGAGTTTCCTTATGATTTCAAATAAACAACCAAGTTTTACAAGAGACCTAAGGCTTATATTTATAGGGAAGGAGCTAGGGCAACACTCCCTCTCCTTCCACTAGTAATTCGTGTGGGCTTCTAAGCCCATGGACCAAAATGCCTTAAGCCTAGTAAACATGTAACATTACATAAATGAAAGTAAATAATAACTTAAGCAACCTATTATTACAAATGACCGAGACTTGATAAAATAGTAAAACTTTGATCCCAACAATAAGGTATGATTTGATTTTTTTAAAATGCAAAAGTTCTCATTAGGGGTTTTGTTTTATTAGAAAAAAGATAAGTATTATTTTAACTATATCTCTTCGGTTTTAAAGTATGATCAGATTTTGTTTTTAACGAATATTTCAACTTGCGCGTTGTCAAGGATCGCTTGTATACGTGAGTGTTGTATGTGCTGAAAAACTAAATTTTTGGTGGGGAGAAAATAATTTAGACGGTATGCCTTTAACTTGGATTATAGGCCATTGAAAAAGTAGAAGAGAAAACAATTATTATTGAATTACCAAACCCACTATCTTCCTAAAGTTACACTAAATCATTGTTTTTTAATTCGTCGTTGGTTTTATATAAGCGTGAGGAAGAGAGGAAGCTTGATTCGCTTTGGTAATATTCAGACAACTTCATAACGAAACCTTACTCCAAACGTCACACAACTTTATCTCGATTTCTTCGATCTACCTTCACCGAACATTATTACAGGTTGTCGTCATTTCTTGCACATGTTGGATACAAAAAAGATCATTCAATTAATAACTGTACAATGAATATTTATTGTTATATCGTATTAGGTACAAAATTAGGAACTGTATCCAGTAACTTTCGTGTGTATTGGAACATTACCGTATCTTTTTGTTCTTGAACAAACATTCGCACGGACCTCCTCCTCTTCTTCAGAGCCTTTTTTCCCCAGAATAACATAATGACCATTAGGATCGTTACCCGATTTACCAGCGTATGTCCTAATTATCCGAGGGTCCTACGTGCATCATAGATGAACCTCCACCCCACTAACTGAAGTTCCTGTGAGTCCCTCGAGAGGGTACTTGTCCACATATACAAAATTAAAATGCACTAATAAATACCATTAGTATGAAGTACAAAACTGCAATTAGTATAAACGAATAACTGGAAATGCCATTGTACATTATTGAATCAACCTAGCATTACAAATTAAACAACACCCTCTAGAAATTTCACAAACCATCACAGAGAAAATGAAACTACAATGTACCTGAGTCAGTGTATTACATGCATCGTCACTATATGTACAATCTGATGTATTTGATAATACACAGTGACCCTTAAAAATGTTTTTCCATATATCTTTATTTAAACTTTTAAGAAGAATTACATGCGTTGTCACTATATGTATAATCTGGTGTATTTATTTTTATCTCACGGTAACTGGTTCCTTCATCTGCCTTAGGTATGTGTGTCTCGATAGAACAATAATAAGTAATTATGTAAGAGTACGATATGGGGAGGTATGATATAGAGAGTCACACTACTTGATTGTAGAGCGGCTTCTTCCATATAAACCTCCCAAGTGTATGTAAAAGTTATGTGTGTTGGTGTAGGATCGATATAATTGTTGATTCTTGTTGTGGGATTCGGGAGGTCTTAGGTTGTGGAAGATAAACATGTTGGCCATTGTTGAGTTAGAGAGAGAGAGAGAGAGAAAGAGAGGGGAAGTTTCTTAGTGAGAGAAACACACCTTGGGTGTGTGTGTATTGAATGAAACAACCAACCATCTCCCTTGGTGGGAAAAGGGTATATATACACTTACAATAAACGCCCTCTTGCGGGCTTTGGATCAGGTGTACAGTAGGTAAATACCCGTCCGTCCTCCACGGTGTGACTATATCTATTCTAATATATACAAAGCTAAGAGCTACGCTAAGTATGTAAATACATGAGGTGACCGAACCTTTTTCTTAATCCTAACAATCTCCCCCTAAGGGAGGTCACCCAAAAAAAAATAAATTGAATCTTAGCATTCTATAAGTTGATCTTTAGCTCTAGCTTGTATCCGTTGATTCTTCAAGTGTTGTCTTTGTACGGCAAGTAGTGATCTTTGAGCATAATTTTCTTTGACTTGTGTGATCTTTGAGCTTTCTTTGAGATCATCAGCCATCGTAAATCACCAAATCATCCTTTGTGGAATCGCCTCCATGTGATGTAGTGACCATCGGACCGTCATGCTCACACCTTTCTGGATCATGAAACTTTGCATCAAAGTTGCGGAAGCATTGTTGTTGATCTTTCACTTTTCATGATGTCTTTAATTGTGAGTGTGGAGTGTGAGCATGAGGTTATGAATTGATGTCTCATTTGCCATCAGCTGCAACCGTCGGGTGTTCCTGCAAACAACAGTTAGCAATAAACACACGAAAGTATTTTTGTTCACCTTCGTTGAATATGGTTGCAAGAACCACGGTTCCCTGTTAATCAGTATAAATACTGCCTGTGATCAGGTAGAATTCCAAAGAATTTTCTTGACAGGGTTTCGCAGCTGTACTAGCCATTCTCAAACCGAAGCGTCTCAAAGTAGACAACACGGAGTGAGTGAACCAGCGAATTAGGATTCACTGATTAACGAGAAATTGATTTTGAAAAAGCAATCGCGTATTGCTAGATAAAGAGTTTTTGCAATACGACGAAAGTTTTATGAGAAATATCAATTCTAACTCAAATACTTTTGATTGAAAAATTATGTGCAGTCGATGTGTTTGAAGGTGATTTTCGAGCACATCGAAGGTTTTCCAAAAGTATCCGTCAATTCATTTCCTGGAACAAGTTTGATTCAAATGAGAATCTCCCCGTCGTTTCTTTCCAGTTGTCACAAGCCTAATCCATGAGGATCTCACATGTCACCCACCAAAAACTTGTTTGATGTTGGCTCTAGAAGGATTTCCATCTTCATTGTGAATGCTTTACGCATCACTCAGATGTTCGGGCAATTTCCACAGGGATAATGCGCAAGACTCTTAATATATTTTCTTACTTTCCACGATGTATGAAACAGTAAGCATATTGGAAGTGTGTCCTACTGAGATTTATGGATGATCTCTTGGCTCTAGACTCAATAGTGCATTTTGATTCCGCAACCGGAGACTGGAGAGGTGTCTCCTGATTCAATATCAACATGGCTCGCAATGAACGGTCGATAGATTATGCAGGGTTCCCCGTGAGAATGAAACAAGTCCTTTTAAGAGAACTTGAGTGGCTAGAAGGTTTAGTGCAGTGCGTCACTGGGTCCATAACGTCTTGTCTTCAATACCGGTGTCACCTTGGTAACCACCAGTAGCATATGAGTTGAACCCGGTTTCTGCCCTAAGGTTGATTATATGGAGGGCTATTTCTTTGTACCCTTTTTCATTATATTTCTTTTTCATTCTTCAACCCCCTTCAGTGCTTACCGAGACTTTTGTTGGGTTTGTTCCAGTACTAGCTCAATCTCAGTCGGCACTCTTCACTTATCTCACTTTTCTCCTTTTTTTAATCATACCTAAGGACTTCTACACTAACTAGTGGATTATCCCTGGGTAGATCCCTCCGGCTCTGGCGGGATCGTGGGAACGAATACCTAACCCTACCATCCTTATAACTCCAATAAAGTAAATGCAAGGTCGGTCTTGTGGTATTGTTCTCTTCGCCTTAAAACCAATTGAAAATCAATCAAGGTACTTGTGATATTTGATATCAAAGCATTTGTGCCTCAATTTTTTTTGATCATTCAGAAATGCTCGCCCTCAACATGTGCATTGGTATTCGAAATTGTTTAGTACATGGAGGGAGGAGTGCCTGGTTGAGTCTTCAACGATCACTTTTTATCAGATTATATATTTAAATCACATTCTCTACCCCGATCAAAAATTTCAAATCTTTTGAGATTTTGGATCTCAATTGATTTAAATAGTTTTGAAAATTTGGGAGAAAATGTGTCTGATTTATACAAGCCGAACGTGGAACATATTAATGCTCCCCCTCAAATTAAGAGGGACTCTGTTATTGTCAGTTATAATGAGTTATAAAAGATTTGGAGTTTAATGTGAAACTCATAAAAAATTCATAAACTGACACATAACATTTGATGTATATACACTACTTATAATGTACAAAGAAAAACATAAGATGATCTAAAAGAAAATTTGAAATCACTCTCCCCCTCAATCTATGACCCGTTTTCTATTTAAAATTTTAACAAAAAATTTAAACCTTTTGTCATAGATTGAGTGGCAAATTTTATGGAAAATTTAAGACCGATTGATATGCAAATAATATTTTAAACCACCATTTAAGATACAAAATATTTTTCTGAAGAATCATAGATGGAAAAATATTTGTTTTAGGTAAAAGAAGACTTCTCTTCTTAATCAAGAAATAATGCACTGAAACGTACATTAGATCGAGGAAAGACAGATATAAAGTAATCCGTGCCCGGGTGAACTTTACCTGTTGATAGGACCAACTGTCTTTTTGGTGACGTGTTTCCCTTATTTTGAAAAGCAGGTTGCTATCTGAAGTAATAGCAAGCCATAATTTTAAGACCGGGTTACAGTCAGAAATGACTGCAAGCCATATTTAAAGAAGATTTTGAGAAGCGACATGTTTTACAAAAACATTATTTGGAAAAAAATAGAAAGACTCTTGCTCAAGCATATGTATGTTTCCGTGTCATTATTGAATGACATTTCTAGAAGCGTACATAATATCGATTATTCGAGAGACATGTCGAGAGAAGAATATTTTTGGATTTTTTGAAAATTTTCTAGTTTTGTATTTTCTTTTTGAAGTTTTATATTTCTTATTTGTTTTTATAAAAGTTTTATGATATTAAAAAATATTTTGGTGATTTTATGATATTATATATTTACAAAGGATATACAATTTAAGAAGATGTTGACATGAATACCTGTTGGTCCCGTTTACTTGGTTAATTATAACTAACAAGTTAAACTAACCAAGTTCCATGACTTTAAACAAAAATGAAATTGATTAACAACAATTAAAACGTAAAGATAAAGAGACAATATTTTTCAACATTTAATTCTTTATTAGAAGTTAATCAAAAAGAATTATACCCAAGTGTTTGCGGAATAACACTTGGGATTGAAACGACAAGTATGGTATGACTCCTCTCTAAACCCAAAAAAAGTTTGATTGACAACTAAAGGTCTCACTGAGCTATCTCAGGGACTATGTTGTTCTTTGGAGGAGTAGAAGTTGTTTGTGAATGTCTAAGCATTAATTGCACAAACTTGTCAACTCTTACTCCTCACTTATGCTACCTATTTATACACAAGTAAATTACAAATTTACTGATAAAGAAAAATTGATGACCTAATCTAGTAGAGACAAAATACTTCCATATTTTGTCTCTATTACAATGGACTATATTGGGTAAAGGACAATGTGCCTTTCTGATGCACAGTGATGACACCATCCTGACGTTATGCCATTCAGGGAAGTTTGACTTCAGGTTAATAAGCACACCTGTTGATATATTCAAACTTGTCCCGCTTTGTCTCGCCCATTATTCAGTCTTCAGGTCTTTAGTCTTCAGTACTTCAATAGTTGTTGAGGAGTCTTGGGGGTTTAGTGAGTTATTGTCATCCTCACTGAACCCATCCCCTTCTTCTTGGCTTAGATTCCACTCACTGAGTTCTGCCTCACTGAATGGAGAACCTTTCTTCAAAGCCTCGTTCTAAGCATCCTGAAGATGACTCACTGAGTTACTGTTCACTCAGTGACTTGTTAATGTTTACGGATGTTAAACACTTAGGTTATTTTATGTTTAAATCCTTGTTAGAGGTCCCCCTATTTGGATATACAAATAGCCTAAGTGTTTCATGATTCAATGTGAGTGGGCAGGGGTCTTCATCTCTCACTTAGTGTTAATGTAATTTGAATAGGACACTGATAACTTAAGAAAAACTTCAATGTTCATTAATAGCTATTACAGATCCTAATAAAAATTACAAAACACAAAAAAAGATAGTTGTTGCAGATTCAGATATTCAGTTTGTAACCAAGGGCTTCAAGCTTAGTTCTCCTTGATCTCAGTAGATGCTTGTCAGGATGTACCTCAATCACAGCTTTCAGGTCCAGCCAGAACCTCACATTTGCAGCACTCTTGATGGGAGACACCATCATGAGATATCCAAGCATTGCCTTGATCCCAGCCCTGTCCATATCAGACCATCTTTGGAAGGCAGGGTTCCCATACTCATCAGTGAAGCACATGCCTCTTTCAGGTTCCTCAAGGACCACGTTGTTCACAAAGGTGATTCCTTCATGAAGAGACCTGTCACAATCTAGCCCAGGGACCTTGATCTCAAGCTTCAATTCAACTTGCTTCCTTTTTCTTTTGGAGGCCTTTGGGGGAGCAGTCTGAGTTGATGAAGCTGGAAGAAGAGAGGGGATGTCAAGAGCTTCAGGCATTTTCTTTAGTCTATTGTACCTTAGCTTCAGTGACTTCAAAAGATCAGGGACCACAACATTTTGCTTCTTGGCAATGATAGGTCGAAGCTCATCCAGTTCAGTGATGCCAAATTCAGAAAACTTGAATGGTTTATGAACATCAAGTATTCTTTGGTCAGGTCCCCTGAAAACAGTGACAATAGCAGGATTGGTGTTACGATGAATCTAAATGTCAGTGATGGTCTCTGGTCTCAGTCTTTCTTTCATCACCCAGGTGTACCTTTCAATCCTGTCTTTCCTGACCTGAGCATCCTTCCTGAGCTTTTCTTCCATTTCTTTTTGAAGAGCACTCCATTCCTCTTCCTGAGCCTTTTTGAAGACTGCACTAGCTTGCCCACCAGCCAGTGCCTTGGTGTCCAACCCAATCTTTTTAGCTTCCTCATGCACAATCTTTATAAGAGCAGGCTTGCTCAGCCTTTCTTCCTCAGCCACTTTCCTTAGCAGCTCATCCCTTTCTATATGAACTTGTATTTCAGCTTCAGTGAGGTGATGTATCACTCCATTGATTTCAAATGGAACTTTGATGGGCTCATCAGGGTCACGCCTGACAAGGGAGGAAGCTGGCACCAACAGAGGAATTTCAGGCTCAGTTGTTGTAAGAATGCTTTTGCCTTTATCCTACTGGTGTGTTGAGGATACTGTTGCTTCATGAGGTTGATATGATGAGATGGGGGTGGCCTGAGTGACATGCTCCCCCTCAGTGTGAGAGGGTTGTCCTCTTGAAGCAACATCAGTAGCTTCTCTTGAAGCAGCATCAGTAGCTTCTTGTGCTTCAGTGTGAGGGGCTTCAGTGACATTCTCCCCCTCAACTGTTGCCGGAGCCGCGGTGATAGCAAGAGTTGGAGTACTGACTTATGCTGAGGGAGCGGTGCTCTGAAAGCTTGATAGATCTCAGTGATCATAGACTTGATGTCAGATGTGTCTTGTTGAATAGTGGAGACTTTGGCTTCCAGAGACTCCTGAGCCCCTTCAATTGCTGACATTCGAGAACCAAGGGTCCAGGCCATGGAGGTTGAAGCCTGAGACTGAGCTGCCACTGATTGTTGCAAGGCAGTGAGAGAGGACTTGACAGATTCCACTATGGTACTAAGAGCTTGAAGATTTGAGGTTTTCATCAAGTTAAGTAGCTTAGTGAGGTTCACTGAGTTCATTTGATAGGTCTCGGATGCCTGAAGGAGCTTCCTGGTGAGTTCAGGATCATCCTTGACTGACTCTTGAACAGACTTAACCCCTGCATTCAGCTTGTTGAGGGATTCAATAAACTGGTTGAGGTATGAGACCAGCTTCGTCAGTGAGAATTCAATCGATGAATTTTGTTCCCTGACATCATCATGAAATTCTTCAACCAAGTCTTTAAGATTGAAGTAATGAACATCCTGCTCTGTATGCATGTCAAACACTTCATCAGTGACCCCACAGAATAAGGCATTGGTGGCCTTCTTGATGAACTTGGTGAAGAATCACTCAGTGAGAGGAGCTTTATCATATTCAGAAGATTCAGACTCGGAGTGTGGATCAGCAGTTTCATGGCAGGGGACTGAGGAAGTGGTTCAGTGATTTGCTCCTCAGTGTCCATATCATCCCCAACTTCAAATACTTCCTCATCACTGTGGAACTCATCATCAGAGAATAGAGCTGCCTGAATATCTGCCATAGACTGAATCTGTAACAGGGGTTAGCCGGCTCCTCTTCATAAGAAGACTTGCCTTGGTTTTGGCCAGGTCCTGACCCCTCAAATCCAGCAGACTGGGTTTTATCTGCTTGGTCCTCAGAGTCAGTTCCCGAGTTATGCGCACCTCCAGGAGTGGGTTTAAGTTCCATATCAGTGGGTGGTCGCATGCCCCCTGAGTCTTTGTCCCCTTTGATCCCTTCAGACACTGACGGGTGTTTTTCAGTGGCATCCTTAGGAATCGTGAAAGTTATTTCCCTATCAGCGGGGGGTATGTTTCCCTCTGAGTCTTTGGGATGAGTAGTTGTGCCCTCAGACAAAAGCTTGGATTTGCGAATGTCCTCATCAGGCACGTGAATGGTTATGCCCCCTTTCCAACAGGCTTGTGCTGGCCTGTCAAAGATTTAGGAACGTTTACTCCCTGATGCTTGGGTTTTGATTTACCCAAGCCTTTAGCAGGATGTGAAAGGGTGTGGGTCCCCATCTCAGTGGAGTAGTACTGCCCCACCGAGGATATAGGACCCCTTACTCCCTGAGACCCTGGTTGTGATTTGCCAAAGCCTTTAGCAGGATGTGGAAGTTGAGTTGATTCCAACTCCACTGACTTCTGTATGTCAGCAGAGCCTTTAGGAATAGGTTTACCCGAGGACACTGAGTGTGTTGTCTCAGTGCCCTCTGATGGCCTTTGTTTCGGGGTCAGTGAAACGGTTATAATTCTGAGGGTGTCAACAGTCAAAGTCTGTTGTTGCCCCCTTTTTGTCAGGCTTGGAGACAGAGGCACCAGTGGCAAGTGACTTGGGTTAAGCCACCTTCCTGGACCCCTGTCCCTTCTTCCTCTTCACCTTCTTGGTGGGAGAGGGAACGGGTGAAATCTTGTTATCACCCTGGATAGCAGTTAGCATGTATGTGGTCAGGGCGACAAGTGTAACCTTAGTGGGGTCGTGAGAGTAGTTAGTCTTATGTAAGACTTCAGGCTCAAAGCCTACGCCATCAGGCTTAATGTAGTCGGACCCCAACAAGTCTTGCAGGGCACAGGAAATGAATCTAGGGTAGGACATGAGTTTTTGCCTAGACTTCCCACCCAGTTTAGCAATGAGGTCCCTGAAGATGATTTCTCCAAGGTCAATTTTTATACCATCCAGGATACAATACACTATCATTGCTTGAGTAGTGTTTAGTTGCTCAATAGAGGATTTGTTACCCCTAAGGACCTGAATGACAAAGGTCATCAGGATCCTCCAGTGGGCAGGGAACCAAGTTTTGATGACTGGGGCTTTGGATAGGAGGGTCCCTAGGGTTACATCAGGGTGATTCTTATCATGGCCCTAGTTCCAATAGGATTGCTTTCACATCCTCTTCCTTGGTTTGGGCAGCAAAGGTCTTAGTGTAATCAAGGCCAGTGGCTTTGATAAAGGTCTTGTAGGTAAGGGTCAGGGACTTTGTCCCATTCTTCACTGAGAACCTTTTAATTGCATCCTTTGGTGCATCAAGGTTTTCAACCACTGCTGTACACTAGAATTCCCTCAAATAATCATGATAGATGATAGAGGGGGGGTATTTGTGACAGTGGAGAGAAAACAGTTTTGGCGGTATTTTACTGCCGCCCTGTAATCAGGGAACCCTTCAGGGTAAGCAAAATTCCCCACCACATTATTCTTGGTAAGGTCCACGTTCTCCATTTGGTATTCCACATTTGGAGTGTATGTTATAGCTTTGGAAGAAGCCATTTGTAGTGAATAGGTCTGGTTTTTTGAAAAAGATTTAGGTCACAAGAAAGAAAACACACAATTTGAAAGAGATTTAGTTCTTGAAAAAGATTTTGCAAGAGTTTAACTAAGTAATGAAAGCATGTGTGTGTTTTTCTTTATGAGGGTATTTATAGGGATTGGAATTAGGTTAGCAAGTGTTGCGGATATCAAACGTTTTAAAATAAGTATGAATGGTGTTATAAAATCGGTTTGATATCCGCATTAAATGGCACGATTCCCATTACCCCTATTTTTTCGCAACATGATTAGATGAATAGTTGCGCGGCTCTGCAAAAGACACTTTTGCAGAGTGATGTCACCACATATATAATTATGTGAGAGAGAGCATTTAATGCTCAGTGAAATTGGTGAGGTAGGTGTGGGGACTCAAGATATGGATGCCAGTTTTGTAAGTAACATATATTCCTATATTAAATAGAAATCAGTTACCAACCTAGGATATTTACTAACTAAGTACTTAGAGCAATTAGTTGAGTATTCAATTCCATTTGATGTCTTGAGCCCCCTGAATGATTTTTCATTCAGTGGGTTGATGATCAGTGAGAAAGGTGATTTGTTGTATCACTGAGGAAAAGGTTTGTTCAGGGACCACAAAGAAATTACATCAGGTTGGAATTCTTTTAATCGGTTTCTTGATTCAATATCCAACATGCCCAATTCAGCTTTCAGTTTGGTGAAAGTGGGTTCATCCAGGGTTTTGTAAAGATATCAGCTAGCTGATACTCAGTGGGGATGAAATGTAATTCAATTTCTCCATTCATGATGTGGTCCCTGATAAAATGGTATCTTATGTCAATGTGTTTGGTTCTTTGATGAAGCACAGGGTTGTTGGAGATGGCTATGGCACTTGTGTTATCACAAAAGATGGGTACCATCTTGTACTGAATGCCATAGTCACTCAGTTGGCTCTTCATCCAAAGTACATTTGCACAACACCCTGCAGCAGCCACATATTCAGCTTCAGCTGAGGACAGGGCCACTGACTATTGTTTTTTTGTACTCCAACACACAATTTTTCCACCAAGGAATTGACAGGATCCTGAGGTACTCTTTCTATCCATATTGCATCCTGCATAGTCTGAGTCAGTGTACCCTTTAAGATCAAACCCTGAGCATTTTGGGTAATATAAACCAATGTTTGGTGTATCCTTCAGGTATCTAATGATTCTCTTGATGGTAGTGAGATGAGACTCTTTAGGATCAGACTGATATCTAGCACATAGGCAGACTGAGAATTGGATATCAGGCCTTGAGGCAAGTAAGTACATCAGAGACCATATCATTCCTCTGTATAGGGTTTGATTGACTGATTTACTAGTGAGATCTGGTCCAAGGTTGTTTGGGGGAACCATAGGAGTCTTTACTGAAGAACAATCACTGAGCTCATATTTCTTCAGGAGTTTCCTGATGTATTTTTCTTGACAAATGGTTATGCCTTTGACAGTCTGTTTGATTTGAAGTCCAAGAAAATAAGTGAGTTCACCCATCATGCTCATTTCAAACTTAGTGGTCATCAGTTTTTCAAACTGTTTGCAAAGTTTGTAACTTGTTGAGCCAAAGATGATGTCATAACATATACTTGGACAAGGATGATGATGAGGCGAAAAGTGTACCGCTTTTAAGGGGTCATTTAAGCCCGAATTCGAGATTATTTGATCAATTATTGCCCTAAATCGTTTCTTTTGTCATTTTAGGTACTTTTGAGGAGAAATCTGGAAAAGGAAGTGTTGATACAAAAGTTGGGCGTTCCTAGTTTGAGCTCTTGCTCTCGTATCAATTCGCTTCTTAATGCTTGAAACCTGCGCACTAAGAAAATAAAAAACACCATTAGGCTTATAGTGGGATTGTCTCCCACGATTATCCTCCGGCGTGAGAGTAAGTAATCGGTTTTTAGGGTTCTCGTAAAGAGTTTAGGGTATGTGAATCGTACCTTTAATGAGAATTATGTCATTCCTTATATAGGTGCAAAATCCTCGTAGGTTTCTTGCTCCCTACTCTTCGCACACGTGGTGCTTATCCGGGTTAAGGATATCTGTTCCATAGATAGAAGATCCTTATCTATACCGTATATAGTTTGGTTAGGGTTGGGTCTACGTGAGCCCAATCCCATTATCAATGCGGCCCAAGTTGTAATAGCCTACTCATGGTGGTTTTGGGCCTTAGTGATGTTTATCATTTGGGCTCGTGACCCAAATATAGACTATACGTCATCATGTCCCCCCAGTCTAGTGTGCGCGGCTCGTAGCCACAGATGCTAGACTAGTGAGAATAGCGGTAAGCGTGGCGGGACAAATTTAGAATTTTGCCGCCCAATATGAAGAAATATGTATACAATCTAAGATATTTCAAAAAGGTGCCTCGAAAAACGGGGGATGCATCCACGTGTTCCTTGGAAAACGGGAAAAAGTGCATGTACCATTTCGTATTCCAGCCACAGGTTTTATGAGTGGGATCCACGTGGCCTTCATCTAGGGTTTTTTAATGACCTATATAAGAGTCACCGCCTCCCTTTTACCAAAACATACAGTAAAAACACACATTCACCATTTCTCATTTCTTCAAAGCGTTTTTTAAAGAAATCAACTGTTTTATTAGGTAATTCCGTGTACGCATTCGAGTAGATACTGTAAAAATGGTTGCTCAATTAGAGGAGTTTCGCTCTGCGATGGATGAGGATGACGTGCGTCAGTTCTCATCTGATTACTTCATTCCTCTGGATGTGCATCCAGAGGCTCCGGACGTCGATGCGTGTATTTCCAATTTCCCCGAAGGGAAAATAGGGTTATACACGCGCTTCTTTGAGTACGCTAACTATCGCGTACCAATATCCATATTTTTTAGCAACGTTCTCAATTTCTATCGCCTTCATATCTCTCAGCTGCACTGTATAGGTGCGGCGAAGATATTAAATTTTGAAGTAAACTGTCGTTTACTTGCGCTAGACCTAACTGTCGACCTATTCCGTGCGTTTTACCACACAACGTGGTCGCATGGATGGGTATCCTTTGCGAAGCGCGCAGGGAGCCTTCAGTGCTATACCGAGAAGGTAGATTCCCTGAGGCATTGGAGGGAGTATTTTTTCTGGGTGGATGATGTGGTGTTTCCATCACCATTTGAGTATTATACTCAAGAGACATTGCCGAGGGATGGGCGCCCCGCACCCGGTTCATATAGCTTGGTAAATGCGCAGACTATTGACGCCAACCGCATCCCCATTAACCCTTATCCTGAGGAGTTTTTGGTGCACGTGGGGTTGAGTTGCAACTATTTCCATGGGGTTGATGAGGTGCCAACCTTCATTGATGAGGAAGGCCGGGGTGGGTGTTCATCCTTTTTAATTGTTCGCTTCCAATAATGTAAATTTTTCTGTATGCGCACTTTTAATAACTAATCTCTGTTTTGTTATTTGTTCCTGTGTTGCGCAGAGATGGATTTGTTTGTCGTGGTAAAGCTGGAGAAGCCGAAGCAGGTGACCGTTGGTGTGCGCCCTCTGAGGGAAAACGAGCAACCGCTCCTGGAGGCGACTGTTGGGCATCTGACTGTATTGGGGCCAATTGGTCATGAAGATTCGCCCCCTCTTCTTGTAACGCCAGTACAGAGCGTAGCTCCGACTGTGGAGCCTACACATGTGGAGGAAGTGCAAGCTGAATCTTCTGATAGCATAGAGGTACTGAAGCCTGAAGTGGTAGCACAGAATCTAAAGCACAAAGGAGAGGCTGGTGGCAGTGGTACTTCCAATAGGAGGCGCCATTTGATCGCGGATGTAGAGTCATCCGCAGAGGAGGACACATCCGCTTCTGGCGCGGATAAGGAGGCTGTAAAGGTTTCTCCGCTTCTGTAAGTGATATTCCTCATGCTTTTATATTTATTATTACTTGTCATAATATGCGCTAACTTTCTTCCTTATTTATTGTAGTGACCATGCTGCGAAGGTTGATGCGGCCTTTGTGGAGAGTGTGGTCCCTCCTCAGAATGAAAACAAGGAGGAGGGAGTGAAGGTGGATGAGGACGTATCTGCGCAGCAGTTGTTGATGGAGTTGGCTACTACTGCTGAGCGTCAAACTGAGCTAGTTGCTCAGTTGAAGACGCGATACGTCGGGGAGAGTAGCACTCTTGCCCAGAAAGATGAGGAGATAGCTCTTCTTCGTGCGCAGCTGGCTGAGGCGCAAGCGGAGGTGGGGTCCTCTAGGGCGCACGCAGATAAGGTCACTAACGAAAAGTTGACCGCGATGGCTGAGCTGCAACAAGCGCGTGGGGAACTTCATTAGTTTAGGGCCAACCTTACCTGGGCGGTAAGGTATCTTGAGGAGAAGAAGGAGGAACATTTTGCGAACATTAATGAGTTTCGCTTGCACATGGAGAAGATTATTCAGGTGCAGGAGGAGAAGCTGCGTGGTCTGAGCATAGACTATGATGAGGAATTATACCCTCATCTGATGTCTACCATAGCTGAGCGCAGGTACGTCCTTACATATTTTCCTGCAATGTTGCCTTATTATATTTGTTGGCTTGTCTCTTCTAATGCAATTTTGTTCCTGTTTATGTAGGTGGTTGATCAGTCATGGCTTGCGCCTGGCTGCGATGGGCACCTTGGAGTCTCCGGAAGTATTGGAGACCTTTGGAAAGGTGGTTCAGTGCGCTGTTAAACGTGGTAGGGCGCAAGCCATGGAGGGGCTTCATGAGGCTAGCTGCTGAAGGTGGAGCTTGCTGAGGTGCCTGCTTACAATGCCAATGCGTATGACGAGCTGATGAAGGCGATGGAGGGAATGAAGCTGCTTGAGCTTCCTCACATTGCGCGGCTGGAGCGCGACCAGGATAACCCCATAAAGGTAATTATGGAGGGGTTGATCCTGGGGCGCCATATCCTGGAGGATGCAGAAGCGCAGCCAGACTACTTCCTCAAGCCTGATGAGTCGCAGCTGCAGGTTCCTGTTTTTGTACAGCCACGCCATATGTTGAATCCCTTTGCTCTTGAAAAGGAGATTCCTCTTAAGGAGGTGTTGGAGCGGCACGCAGAAAGAGCTGCCCAGAAAAAGGGTATTAAGGGCAAGGCCGTCTTATGCGGTGTAGGCGCTGCACATATTCCCAGGTCTGATGGGATTCCTGTTAGTGTAGCGACCATATCGCCTAAGGATGCGTTGCTCTTGAGGAAGCTTCAAGAGGCAGGAAGCTCCGCTGCTCCAGAAGATAGTCCTGAGCATCGTCATAGCATATAGGCTTTTTTTGACTTGTATATTTATTGTATAAATAACAAAGTATATCTTTTGCGTGTTATGGTAGCTATTTGTCTTTTTATGTAAAAATATTAAATGAGATACTCTTTTTGGAATTATATTTAAATTAAGTGTGTGACTTAAGATAAATTAGAAGTATAAACTTGCATTATGTTTGCAAAGTTTTATTGTGTGACCAAGAGTCTTGGCTCGTTGTTTGCTAAGCTTGTACGTGACATTTGTGCATCCTTCGTGGGATGCGCAAGAAAGACTTACTTCAACGTCTTGAAGGTAAGGCACCTAGCAAGGATGCGTGATCCAATGTTGATGGGTTTGCAACCCTCTTACTCAACGAGTTAGTTAGTAGGTTTACTCATCCTTTATGCCGTCGTGGGTCTTAATTAGTGCATGCACGCCATGTAGGCAAAAATGTAGTATAACAATATTGACACATATAAGAATGTACGCAATAAAGTAAAATGTGTTATGGAGTTAGCTAGAAACCATAACGTTTTATTGATACTTGCAAGTTTTTGAAAAATTAAAAAACAATTCCTAACAAAGAAAAGAAAAAACAAACAATTATTGGGCACATACTAGTGTGCAAAGATGACTGTTTGTGGGCCGTAGCCATTCCTAAAGATAGCATCTTTTGAGATTGCAGATATTCCAAGTGCGCGCTAGGTCGTGACCTTCCATATCGCGCAACCTGTATGCACCATTGCCTAGCGCATTGGTGACCTCATAGGGTCCTTCCCATTTGGGTCCAAGCTTGCCTGTGTCTTCTGCATGGCTTGCATCATTAGCGCGGTATACAAAGTCTCCTGGCCTGAAGGAAGTATGTTTGACTTTTGCATCATAATACTTCTTCATTGTTGCCTTAGCCTTTGCTTCACGTATAGCTGCGCGTTCACGTCTTTCTTCCAGTAAGTCCAAGTCTATGTGCCGCTCCTCGTCATTTGTTGTGACGTTGACCTCTGCTGTTCGTATAGTTGGAATTCCTATCTCAGCTGGTATGACGGCTTCTGTTCCGTAGACAAGGGAGAATGGTGTGTCTCCAGTACTGGTTTTGATTGTGGTGCGATGCGCCCATAAGACATGTGATAGCTCGTCCACCCACTTTCCTTTGTATCTGTCAAGGCGCGCTTTTATTCCTTCACCTAGACTGCGATTCGCGCGCTCAACTAAACCGTTGGTTTGTGGGTGTTTTACTGAAGCAAAGTGTTGTGTGATGTTCAATTGCGCGCACCAATCTTTGAATGGGTTGTCGCAGAATTGTTTCCCATTGACTGATATGATTTCTCCAGGTAGTCCGAAGCGACATACAATATTGTCCCATACAAAGCGTTTTACCTGGTTGCCCGTGATACTCACTACTGCCTTTGCCTCAATCCACTTCGTAAAGTAGTCTATGGCTACGATGAGGAATTTTAGCCCTCCTGCTGCACCTGGAAAAGGGCCTGCGATGTCAATGCCCCATTTGTAGAATGGCCATGGTGAGGTGATGGGGGTTAGCTCTTGTTGTGGTTGGCGCGGAATTGGCCTGTGTACTTGGCAATTGCTGCATTTTTTTTATCATATCTCACGCGTCGCGGTGCATAGTGGGCCAATAATACCCTGACCGTAGGGCGCGCGCTACAACAGACCGTGGTCCTGAGTGCATGCTACATGATCCGGCGTGGATTTCTCAGAGTACATAGTCTGCTTGAAGAGGTCCAACACATCGGAGCCAAGGTTGCAAGAAAGAACGTCGATAGAGGATGTTGTCCCGTATTTCAAATCGCTGCGCTGTGCGCCGTACTCTTCGAGCGTCCTTATGATCTTGTGGTAAGACTCCTTTGCTAATGAATTCAATGATAGGTATCATCCACGTAGGATCTTGTTCTTCTATCACTGTGGATACTTCCATCTCCATGATTGACTTGTTTTGTAGGGTTTCTACCAATACCTGTTTTGATTAGTGCGCAAAGCTTGTAGATGCAATCTTGCTAAGTGCATCAGCTTTCCTGTTGTCCCCTCTAGGTACTTGTTTTATTGTGAACCTATCAAAGTTCTGAATTAAGGACTTGGTCTTTTCCAGGTATTGGATCATGTGTTCATCCTTGGCTTCATACTCACCTAGCACATGGTTAGTGACTAGCCTGGAATCTACGTTTGCCTCAAGGTTGCGTACACCCATTTGGATTGCAATACGCAGTCCAGCGAGTAGGGCTTCGTATTCTGCCTCATTGTTTGTGGCTGTGAATTCGAAGCGCAGCGCATAGGTGAATTCCATTCCTTCTGGAATAGTAAGAATAAGGCCTGCGCCTGATCCATCCACGCATGAGGATCCATCTGTGAACAGAATCCAGGGTTCCTGTAGATCTGTTTTGGTTGTTGAGGTTGGACTATCGGTATCTGGCTTCTCAACAATGAAATCGGCTAATATCTGCCCCTTGATTGCAGTGCGTGGTCTATACGAGATGTTATATTCACTTAACAACATACTCCACTTTTGTAGCCGCCCTGATGCATCAGGTTTAGAGATAACTTGTTTGATTGGCTGGTCTGTGATTACGGCTATTGGGTGTGCCTGAAAGTATCTGCGCAGTCTTTTAGCTACGAATACTAGAGCTAAGACCAGCTTTTCCATGGCGCTGTAGTTAGTCTCTGTCTTCTTCAATGCTTTGCTTACAAAGTATATGGGTGTTTGGACGGAGTTTCTATCTGTCAATAGTACTGCGCTAACTGCTCCGTGGGTTGCAGATAAGTACATGATCAACTCTTCCCCTGGTGGCGGTGCGAAAAGTTTGGGGAGTGATGCCAGATGTTGTTTTAGCTGCTAGAAAGCTTCTTCTGCTTCTTCAGTCCAACGAAAGTCTCCCTTTTTGGTGCACTTCGTGAGTGTTTTAAAGAGAGGGAGTGATTTGTCTGCTGATTTAGATAAGAAACGGTTTAGCCCAGCTAGCTTTCCGTTTAATGACTGGACTTCTTTGAGTGTGCGCGGTGAGGGAAGATCAATAACAACTTTTGTTTTTTCTGGGCAAGGTTTGATTCCATCGGGTTCTATTAAGTATCCGAGGAACATGCCTTCTGTTGCGCCAAAGGTGCACTTCTTGGGATTTAACTTCATGTTTATTTTTCCCAGTGTTTTGAACGTTTCCTCGATGTCGCGCACCAATTCATCCTCTGTGTGGCTCTTGATGACAAGGTCGTCGACGTAGACTTCCAAGTTTTGACCTACTTGTTTTTCGAAAGCTGTGTCCACCAATCGTTGGTATGTTGCGCCTGCGTTTTTTAGGCCAAAGGGCATTTTCGTATAGCAATAGACCCCCTGACTTGTGTGGAAAGCTGTTTTTTCTTCGTCCTCTACTGCCATCTGAATTTGATGGTATCCTTCGTATGCGTCTAGGAAGCACTTGAAAGGATATCCGCACAGGGATTCTACTTTCCAGTCTATCTCCGGCAGTAGATAGCAGTCTTGTGGGCATGCTTTGTTGAGATTTGTGAAGTCCACGCACATCCTCCAACTGCCATCACTCTTCTTTACCATCACTGGATTGGAAAGCCAGTCGTGATAGTATACTTCGCGCATGATGCCTGCGTCTACAAGTTTGTGTACTTCTTGCAGAATAGCTTTTGCACGATCTGGGGCCTGGCCGCGCTTCTTCTGTCGTATTGGGGGATATCCTTATCGGATTTGTAGCTTGTGTTCTGTGATAGAGCGTGGCACTCCGGTCATGTGCTTTGGTTCCCATGTAAAGATATCTAGGTTGTCCGCAGCTAGAGTAGGGAAGGATATCTCTTTTTCTGGAGAGAATTTTTGACTGACTTTTTGTTTTATCTTGCGTTGCCATGACTGTATCATGTAGATGATGTCAGCTTTGTCTTTGGGAGGTTATTTCTTGCCTCCATTCCTTTGCTTGTCCTTCCCTTCTTTGATGTTTTTTACGAGGTGGTCCATTCTGCCATCTCTTACTAATTTTTCAATCAGTTTTCGTAGCTGGACACACTCGTTGGTTGTATGGCCTTTTTGGCCATGGTATTCGCAGTATCCATTCCCTATGCGCTTGTCCTCTGCGGTACGCATTGGTGGAGGTTTTGGGAAGTTTGCACCTTCTGTTACAAATATTTCCCTCGGAGTCTTTGTGAGAGGGGTATATTTGTCATTTTCTCTTCCACTGCGATAATTCCTGCCACGGTTGCTATTCTGATCGTTGGATTGTCTCCTAGGCTGTTCTTGTTGCCTATAATTTGAGTAGCCTTTTTTGCTGTCCGCAGCGGCTGCTTCTCCTTGTATGAAGGATCTTGTGCGCTTCATTAGTGATGTGCGTAGGGTTGCACCAAGCTTTACCTCTCAAGGGATCTTGAGAAGCTTACAACCCCCACCAGGCAGTGTACCTGATCGATGTAGTATAGTATAATCACAAGTACCGGGGGATTGATCGTTCAGCTAGGAATAGTGTCGCTAGGATTAGAAAACCTAAAGATTAAGTCTAGAGATGAGGGATGATTCTTTTTGTATTTTTATATTTTTTAGAAAACAAGTAAAAATCTCGGGTTTGAAGGATTTGGGTGGAATTAGTTGCTAGTCAACTAACCCAATACTAAGATGCAATCAAAATGAAATACTAAAAATAAAATTAAAACTAATTATACTAAGGTTGTGAGCAATAAGTGGAGAAATGTGTTTACTTAGATTTCACTACTCCCTAGATATCTTTTACACGTTAATTACTTGTTATAGTTGCGTGGATGACGGATTGTATTCCTTAATACCATTCATGGGGTGGCGTACTTAACTCCCCAATCCTATGAGTGCCTACTTCACTCCTATGTTGAGCCGGCTAAGAAGCTCCTAACATGGGATCATTAGAATTTTCTCATGCATTAAATACAACCAATAAAACCTAGTACACATCGGTTCATGTTTCCTAAGACGTTCAAGCATGTTACCAATTGGAGATCTGCCAGTTTTCTTAAGCCTAACATTGAAATCATTCATCCATTACAACCATAAACAAGTAATCAACACATAATTAACATCTAGGTTTCATTAGATCTAAGCAAACACAAGATAGATCTAGCCTAACATGGTGGAATCAAGACAAGCACAAGATATAGACAACCAACACATAGACATATTGATTGAATGAAAAGAACACTTATCTCAATAGCACATGTAAGGGTTCAAGGGCTGAAAACCCTTGAAAAACCTGTAAAATTCGTATATGGTTCAGCCTTAGGGTTTCTCCAAACTTGTTCCTCCCTAATGAATGAAAATTAGAAAACTATATATAGATATTAGAGGCTGACGGCGTCAAGAACAAATGGGTGACGCCGTCATCTCGCTGCCAAAATAATCCTCGGACTGCCTTGATCTACATTTGACGCCGTCATGTAGTCCCTTTTTGCAGGCCGTCACACATTTAACTCTTGATGCTCTACTTTGTGACGCCTTCATTTCTGTACTGGGTCGTCATGATCTTTACTCTTGACGCCGTTAGGAAAGTCTTCTTGACGCCGTCACACACTGTTCCCAGGATGGAAAATTAAGTCTTTAGCGTTTTCTTCACTTTTATGCTCCAAAAACGTCCGAATTGCTTCCTTTTCCAGATTTCACTCCCAAAGTACCTAAAATCACAAAAGGAACGATTTAGGGCAATATTTGATCAAATAAATTCAATTCCGGGCTTAAATGACCCCCTAAAAGTGGTTCATTTTTTGCCTCATCATATACCCTTACACTTGAGATTTGCTTGTCCTCAAGCAAATGCGCTTTTATTATAATCAAAATACAAGTTAGGGGTCATTTAACACTAATATAAAAGTAATTACAACAAATAATCGTTCCACTAAAGACCAAAAAGAAGCACGACGGTCATATATTAGCACCTCACAAATAGTGTTTAGATACTCACATCTCTCGGGTGTAATAAAGTATAAATTACAATATAGAAACGGAAGATATCTCTCACTACCTGTCATAGCAAAATAGATTACCATAGGCTTGGGAAAGGATCAAACCTCCACCACATGGCGTAAGCACCTAGGATAAACTATCAAAGAGGTCTTTTAAAGGGTTGTGACGTTAGGTGTAGGGATATGAAATACACGGTTTTGTTGGATATAGGCAGTCTTTACTGGTGGCGAGTTAACAATCTTGGTTAATTACATGTACAATATGGTGTTGCTAAGCCAAGACTAGACTCGACTTAAGCTAATAAATGAAAAATAACAAAAACATAAAATGAACATAGAATAAAAAGGGGTGGTAGTCCGTATATTTTTTCTCTTTTTCTTTTTCTATTTTTTTTATTTTTTTATTTTTTTTTGCATACACTCTTACCCTACCATCCAAAATAATAAATCGTAGGGAATGGAAATTCCCCTTACACTTGAATCTTTACATACTTTACAATAAACTAATCTAATGACTCGAATTAAGAAAATCAAAACACTTAGAGTACTTTTAAGATTAACGCACATATGGAGGTAATATATGATGTTCTTCCCCATTACTCCATAAAATAAGTACTTTACCCATGAGTCCCAATCGTCCCAAAACAATATGTACAAGGATATGACTCGACTTAGTAACCATGTAATCAATTAGATAGTTAACTTAGGGTTTAACAAATAACAATAATGCACTAAAAATGAGCACATACACGGAAGGCTAAGGCGATTTGGGTGTACATTTAAGTGGGGTGTAACAAATTCTTCCTTTAAGTAAAATGCTTAAAGTTAGAAACGAAAAGATAGGCTCGGAGGGGTGTACTAGGGGTTTCGTGTACTAAAAATGAGTACAACGCTAAGGGTGTGGGAAAAATTAGTTGACTTAACTAGCCAAGTAATATGACTTAAATGGTCAAGTAATTATGATACGGGTTTAACACAAGGGTGATCCTAATGCCTCTTATCATGTAGTAAATCCTACTACACGAATGTAGTCTCACTAGCGGTCTCGGGATGCATCACTAACGCAAGTTCTAGAATCTAAATGCTACCGGTACACTCATAAGCACTAATAGTAAATGCTTTTCCTATCAAATCTAAAGGCGAACCTCACATATTTGGGTGGAAAATTTTTCTGAAAGTACGGTTATGTGCTAGTCATACAATCTCCTATCCATGAGACGCTTGCTATGGCTAAAGTTTCACTCCTAAATGTTGTAAAAAATTTTAAATTTGGCGCTAAAATTGCACTAACAAGTATTTCTCATATTTTTATTACACATCTACTATCAAACAAACAAACTCAAGCAAAAGTGTATCTGTAAGGTATCATCATTTTACCCTCCCCTTACACTTAAGATGAACATTGTCCCCAATGTTCAAGTAAAGAATGTAAAAGTGAAATAAGTAAAAAGAATGAAATCAAATACTCCCCTGATTCGCTCGGTATGGATAATAAGGTGGCCAGGTTAGATCTTCCTCCAAGAAAATGAACAATCAAAGCTTCCCTTCCAGAAAAATAATCATCTTCTTGTCATACATAACCTGTAAATCCTGAGAAAATAGACAAGGCAACCTCACATAAAATCGGCGGCAATCTACATAAGTTACTAAATCCTAGAAAACAAAGTAAGATATAATGCTTGTGGAATGAAGTTTGCAGATTTCCTGGAGATTATAAAACATAATAATTCAACAAAAACTTTAAGACTCCGTTAGAAAAACAAAACCGGTAAAATTTCCAGATTTCTACACATGACGCCGTCAAGAGCAAGCTCATGACGCCGTCAGAAGTGACCTGCAGAAATTCTTATGTTAAGTTTCTGGAAAATTTCTGGAAAAACTTGGTCCTACTTCCTGGAAAATCCTGTAAAACTTCATTATGACTCGATACAAGCATTTGACTCTAACAAATACGAATATACATGTTCACTTAATATTGTGGAGAATCATGATCGGTTTGTTTCTTAAAAACATATTTGGGGTTTCCCCTTACACTTAACTTTTGCAAAAATACCTTTTGGTGAAGTTAAGACTAGGCCAAAACAACAAAGTAAAGTATTTCCATTTTTCAGTTTAGAAACATGATCTACCAACAATAAAAATAAAGCATGCATACGGAAGCAAATAACAAACAAACAAAATAAAAATCACACAAAAGCATGGGTTGCCTCCCAAGAAGCGCTTTTCTTTATTTACGAGTCTTGTAGCTAGACTCAAGGTCATGGGTTACTACGTGACCTCATCGTTGGTTTCACTCTCTAGGTCGTGTTCTAAACCAGTTTTGTATTCCGGACCTAAGTGCAAGCATTCTTTGTAGAAACCAAGCATCCTATTCTTTACATACTCTACTCCTCTACGTCTATCCTCATCATTCCTATAATAAGCCGCTTGCTTGTGTTCCTTTTCTATATTAGAGAGAAGGCGGTATTGCTCAATCTTGTAGGGCATTTGGTAGGCAATCTCATCATTCTCTTCCTTGAATCTAACTATCCCTAAAATCGGATCATAACTCATCCTAGTGGCCTCAACAAATGGTTTTCCGAATATTATTTGGCTTAGGCAATCATCTATCACTGGACGAGTGTCTTCCACTATCATAAAATCGATTTCATAAGTGAAATTACCTATAATCACATGCAATCCCGTCACTCTTCCTACAAAGTTACTTATCAAATTCTTATTGGGCATCATCCTATAATCAAGTTGCTTCTTCATTACCCAATTGTAATAGGTCCTAGTCATGATGTTTACGGGAGATCTAGGATCGATGTAAGCTTTCCATATATGCATGTGCCCGATGTTGCATGGTATGTTGATGTTAGAGGGGTCTCCCATTTTGATAAGGGGTGTGCCAAGGATATATGGTCTCTCGGGACTATCGAATAAATCCTTATGGTATTCCCGTTCTTCCTTGGTGGGCAACTTATCAAAGTGCTTTTCTATAGTCTCTACCTCCTCTAATTCCTCTCCCCTATTAACCTCAACTTCCCTACTTTCATCCCTAGGCTCGGTTTCTATTCCAACTTCATCCTTGTCACTTTCTTCTATCTCCTTATCTATTGGCTTAATGGTGACAACATTGACAAAGTAGATATGTTTGGATGATGAGGGGTCCTTAATTTGGATTCCGTTGTTGGTGTCCTTAGTGTCCTTCCTAGGTGTGGCTAATGCTTGGTTGTTGAGGGCCTTCAACAAGTTGTCTATCTTGTTGGTCATCTCCGTTTGTTGTTGGTTGAATTCGGTTTCAAACCTAGCTATGCGAGCTTCTTGAGATGCCATGAACTTAGACATCAATCCTTCAAGATTGTTGGTACTACCATAGTTGTTAGAGGGATTGTTGTTGAAAGTACGGTTAGAGGGTGGACCGTTTGGTTGGTAACGATTAGGCGGATTGGAAGAATTGGCTTGATTTTGTTTCCACCTAAGGTTTGGGTGATTTTTCCAAGAGGGGTTGTACGAATCACCATAAGGGTTCGGCTCGGGTTTGAAAGTGTACCACTTATCTCCCGCTTCGTCGGTACGCGAGGATGCGTAATCCGCAAAAGCTGTTCCGGGGAGTTCCACACAATCACGAGTGTCATGGGGACCACTACATAATTCGCATGAAGAAGTGATTTTGTTCACTTGGCTTGAAGGCTTAGGAGCTTCGTAAGATTTCATGAGAAACTTGACTTGGTCCTCAAGTTCCATGATCCTATGGTCGGGAGTGCTAGAGTTGTTCGAAGGCAAAGATATTGCCTTGACTGTTTTGTTCAAATCACGGGGATCATTCCAACTTTCGTTGTCATAGAGAGCAAGATCTTCTATGAGTTCCCATGATTGTTCCGCACTTAGATCACGTAGCTTACCACCGGCCGATTGGTCAATGGCTCGCCTCATGGAGAGATCGATATGGTCATAGAAGATTTGGACTTGGAGCCAAAGATCTATGCCATGATGAGGGACTTTTTGGAGTAAGTCCTTGAAACGAGTCCATGCTTCATAAAGAGATTCATTTTGACGTTGTTGGAATATCAAGATGTCATTTCTAAGCTTAGTAGTTCTCCCCGGTGGGAAAAATTGAGCAAGGAAACGAGTGGTGAGATCATCCCATGTGGTGATGGATCCCGCGGGTAAACGCTCAAGCCATTGACTAGCTTGATCACGTAGAGAGAATTGGAATAGGCGTAATCGGGTTGTCTCTCTAGTTGCAACATCTAGGTCTATGGAATCTACGATTTTAAGGAAATCCTTAAGATGTTGATTTGGATCTTCGGAACGAAGTCCATGGAATGTACATCCGCTTTGCACCAACCGGATGGTGTCGGATCGCAAGGGGGTCACATTGGCTCCGGTGAGCTCAATGGTGTTTCGGTAGCCTTGGTGGCTAGGTCGGGAATACTCTCGTAAGGTTCGGGGCCTAAGAGGTTCTAGTGGTGGGTTTTGTTGTGGTGGAATGACGGGTTCAAAGATGTTCCCATCGTCCATGATGTCGGGTGGTGAAGAGTTACGAACAAACACACAAAGAAATAAGATAGACTAAAGAGAACCTAAAAATAAAAATAAAATCTTACTAGAATGGAATCTAGCAAGTAGACCTAATAAAAAGAGATTCTAACCTAGACAATAACTATTCCCCGGGCTGCGGCGCCAAAAACTTGATGTGCGTAGGGTTGCACCAAGCTTTACCTCTCAAGGGATCTTGAGAAGCTTACAACCCCCACCAGGCAGTGTACCTGATCGATGTAGTATAGTATAATGACAAGTACCGGGGGATTGATCGTTCAGCTAGGAATAGTGTCGCTAGGATTAGAAAACCTAAAGATTAAGTCTAGAGATGAGGGATAATTCTTTTTGTATTTTTATATTTTTTAGAAAGCAAGTAAAAATCTCAGGTTTGAAGGATTTGGGCGGAATTAGTTGCTAGTCAACTAACCCAATACTAAGATGCAATCAAAATGAAATTAAAACTAATTATACTAAGGTTGTGAGCAATAAGTGGAGAAATGTGTTTACTTAGATTTCACTACTCCCTAGATATCTTTTACACGTTAATTTCTTGTTATAGTTGTGTGGATGACGGACTGTATTCCTTAATACCATTCATGGGGTGGCGTACTTAACTCCCCAATCCTATGAGTGCCTACTTCACTCCTATGTCGAGCCGGCTAAGAAGCTCCTAACATGGGATCATTAGAATTTACTCATGCATTAAATACAACCAATAAAACCTAGTACACATCGGTTCATGTTTCCTAAGACGTTCAAGCATGTTACCAATTGGAGATCTGCCAGTTTTCTTAAGCCTAACATTGAAATCATTCATCCATTACAACCATAAACAAGTAATCAACACATAATTAACATCTAGGTTTCATTAGATCTAAGCAAACACAAGATAGATCTAGCCTAGCATGGTGGAATCAAGACAAGCACAAGATATAGACAACCAACACATAGACATATTGATTGAATTAAAAGAACACTTATCTCAATAGCACATGTAAGGGTTCAAGGGCTAAAAACCCTTGAAAAACCTGTAAAATTCGTATATGGTTCGGCCTTAGGGTTTCTCCAAACTTGTTCCTCCCTAATGAATGAAAATTAGAAACCTATATATAGATATTAGATGCTGACGGCGTCAAGAACAAATGGGTGATGCCGTCATCTCGCCGCCAAAATAATCCTCGGACTGCCTTGATCTACATTTGACGCCGTCATGTAGTCCCTTTTTGCAGGCCGTCACACATTTAACTCTTGATGCTCTACTTTGTGACGCCTTCATTTCTGTACTGGATCGTCATGATCTTTACTCTTGACGCCGTCAGGAAAGTCTTCTTGACGCCGTCACACACTGTTCCCAGCATGGAAAATTAAGTCTTTGGCGTTTTCTTCACTTTTATGCTCCAAAAACGTCCGAATTGCTTCCTTTTCCAGATTTCACTCCCAAAGTACCTAAAATCACAAAAGGAACGATTTAGGGCAATATTTGATCAAATAAATTCAATTCCGGGCTTAAATGACCCCCTAAAAGTGGTTCATTTTTCGCCTCATCAATTAGCTCATCGAAGGTTTGGGGAACCTTGTCGTTTAGCTTCTGAATGAGTTCGGGGTTATTAATCCCATTCATGAACCCTGAAATTTTAGGACTTCGGGACACGCTTTGACATGTATGCACTCATCTTTAAAGCGTTCCACATAAGCACTGGTTGATTCCCCTTGGTGCTGTTTTACTCTGGCTAGTTCAACAGGGTTTTTAGCGCACTTCTTTCTTTGGGTGAAGTTTAAACGGAATGCTTTCCGTAATTCTTCAAACCCGCCGATGCTCCGTCGTGGGATCTTGCTAAACCACGTGCACGCATTCCCTACTAAGGTGGAATTAAACATATGGCACCACACAGGTTGTGGCCAATTTTCGATGGTAGCGGCCGACTCGAAAATTTTTAGGTGGTCATCCGGATCACCTGTTCCATCATATGTTTTGACATTAGTGGGCATGCGCCTCCTTTTGTGATCGGAGTAATCGCTGATGAGTCGTGTAAATGCATCAACTTTCTGGCGACGCCACGGAAGAGACATGTCTTCGTCTTCTTCTTCGCGACGTCTTCCTCTAGACTTCTAGTGTCCTGTTTCCTTATCCTCGTTGTTCGAGGAGTCATTGGAGGAGGAGTAATCTCTTTTGCGGCGCTTGCACCGGCTTCCTTCAGACGAAGAGCTAGAGGGGCTTTCGCTTGGGAATATTCTTCTCCCTAATCTGTCATGAATTCTTTTGCTCCCAGACCTGGAGGAACCTTCGCTTGGTGAGTGTTGAGGTCCTAATCTATCTTGTATCCCTCGACTACCAAGTCTGGAATGAACATTAGTGCGCCTCTCGCCGTCTTCATATTCCCCTGAATATTGTGAGTCAGATATCGTACCCAGCCTATCATGGATAGTGGTACGTTTTTCATTGTTTTCTCGTCTTCCTCGTAGGTGGCGCGGTGGTGATGCTTCGCGTTCAGGACCAAAGTTGAGCCGGGCTTGCAGACTCGTATTTGACCTTCTCCTCGCTTCTTCTTGCATAAGCGCGGTTAGAGTTTGGTAATTCTGGGATACAAAATTACTCAGCGTTAAGTCAGGTGTGTCCTCATTCGCTGCAAGAATATCTGCCTCAGTATTGGGTACCCTATCCCTGTTAGGTACGCCCGGCGGCACAGTGTTGTCTACTGTAGGTGCCGTTTGGTGAGGAATATTGAAGAGGGTGCGCTGGAGTTCTTCAACGCTTGGGACTACGGCGGCGACGTGGGTAGTCCTTACAGGCAATTCCACCGCTAGGAGAGGTTGGGTAGGTCCCGTTTCTTGGTGACCAGGCGTACTGGTTGTTCCAGAGGCCTGCCTAGGGGTTGAATCTTGTTGATTCTTCCTTTGGGGGTCACGTGTTTTTTCCACCTGCGGAGTCCGCTGGCTTGAATTTTTACTCTTTGTCATTCTAGTTCCTTGATTCTTGGTGTGAGTCCCACGGATGGTGCCACTTGTTGATACAAAAGTTGGGCATTCCTAGTTTGAGCTCTTGCTCTCGTATCAATTCGCTTCTTAATGCTTGAAACCTGCGCACTAAGAAAATAAACAAACACCGTTAGGCTTATCGTGGGATTGTCTCCCACGATTATCCTCCGGCGTGAGAGTAAGTAATCGGTTTTTAGGGTTCTCGTAAAGAGTTTAGGGTATGTGAATCGTACCTATAATGAGAATTATGTCATTCCTTATATAGGTGCAGAATCCTCGTAGGTTTCTTGCTCCCTACTCTTCGCACACGTGGTGCTTATCCGGGTTAAGGATATCTATTCCATAGATAGAAGATCCTTATCTATACCGTATATAGTTTGGTTGGGCTTGGGTCAATGTGAGCCCAATCCCATTATCAATGCGGCCCAAGTTATAATAGCCCACTCATGGTGGTTTTGGGCCTTAGTGATGTTTATCATTTGGGCTCGTGACCCAAATATAGACTATACGTCATCAGGAAGTATTTTGGACGTTTTTGGAGCATAAAAGTGAAGAAAACGGCAAAGTCTCAAAATTTCTTGCTGGAACAGTACCTGACGACGTGAAGGGTTTACTAGTGACGGCGTCAAGAGTGACAAAAGAGGTGGATGTGGAAATTATAACGTGACGTCCCAGAGTGTTTTCTTTGATATTGGCCTGACGGCGTCACCAAGGCCGTCAGGGTCCAAATACATGTGACGGCCCAGAGCTTCTTCCTACATGACGGCATCAGAAGTGGATCTAGGCAATACGAATTTCAACTTGGCGGCGAGTTGACGGCTTTAGAGGTTAACACATGACGCCGTCAGGATGCATAGTCTATATATATTTTTCCAATTTTTCATTGTAAAGTGTGGAACTTTTGTGGAACAAGTTGTGTAAAAACCCTAGGTCGAATTTCCTGCATCTTGAAGGGGTTTCAAACCCTTCTTTCTTCCATGTTTGAATAAAGATAAGTACTTCAATAATCATTCAATATGTCTATGTATTGTTTGATTCTATCTTATGTGTATCTTTCTTTTTAACATGTTAGGCTAGGCTTTTATTGTGTTTGCTTAGATGTAGTGAAACCTAGATGTTGATTATGGGTTGATTGTTTGTTTATAATTGTTACGGATGATTGTATTCGATGTTAGGCTTAAGAAAACTGGCAGACTTCCATTGATAACTTTCTAGAACATCTTAAGAAACATGATCAGAGGTGTACTACGATTTTTGGTTGTATTTAATGCATAAGAGAATTCTAATAATCCCATGTTAGGAGGTTTTAATGACTCGACATAGGAGTGAAGTAGGATCTTATAGAGTTAGGGAATATTGTACACAGCCCTATGACTGGTATTAAGGAATATAACTCATCATCCATGCAATTGTAACAAGCTAATCAACCGGTAAAAGATATCTAGGGAGTAATGAAATCTAAGTAAACACAACTTTTCTCATTATTATTTCCACCACATTAGCATATTAGTTTAATTTTCATTTCTTTTATTTTATTTTGATTACATTAGTAGTTAATTGGGTTAGTTGGCTTGCAACTAATTCCTCCCACTCCTTCAAAACCCAAGATTTTACTTGCTTTCATAAAATATAAAAAAAAAATACAAAAAGAATCATCCCTCACCTTTAGACCTAGTTTAGTAGGCTTTCTAATCCTAGCGACACTATTCCTGAGTTGAACGATCAATCCCCCGGTACTTGTCACTATACTATACTACAACGATTAGGTACACTGCCTGGTGGGGGTTGTAAGCTTCTCAAGATCCCTTGAGAGGTAAAACCTGTTGCGAGGGCGCAATTCCCACGTATCAAGTTTTTGGCGCCGCAGCCCGGGGAATAGTTATTGTCTAGGTTAGAATTTCTTTTCATTAGGTCTATTTGCTAGATTCCTTTCTAGTAAGATTTTTATTTTTATTTTTAGGTTTTCTTTAGTCTATCTCATTTCTTTGTTCCTTTGTTCGTAACCATTACCATCCGACATCATGGAAGGTGGTAATATCTTTGATCCCATCAACCCACCACAACAAAACCACCCATAAAACCCACCACTAGCAAACCAACCTCCTAGACCCCAAACTTTAGGAGAGTATTCCCGTCCTAGCCACCAAGGCTATCGAAACACCATTGAGCTCACTCAAGGGGCCAATGTGTCCCCCTTGCGATCCGACACAATCCAGTTGGTGCAAAGCGGATGTGCATTCCATGGACTTCGTTCCGAAGATCCTAATCAACATCTCAAGGATTTCCTCAAAATCGTAGATTCCATAGACCTTGATGTTGCAACTAGAGAGTCGACCCGATTACGTCTATTCCAATTCTTTCTACGTGATCAAGCTAGTCAATGAATTGAATGTTTACCCGCAGGATCCATCACCTCATGGAATGATCTCACTTCTTGTTAGGATCTAAACCTTGATAGATCTCGAGTCAATAGATCGTTAGCCTACTAATGTAATCACCAGTAAGACTAAATAGATAGTCTCTGTGAGCTTGTAGTTATTGCGGAATATAAAAACAAACTGTATACTAAACTTGATCCTCTATAGATCAATATTCTTTAACTAACAATGTTATGAAACTCGTACATAATACAATGACCTAGGGTTCCTTATATACTAGTGGAAACCCTAACCTTTCTTACAAGAAACGAATAACAATAAACTAATAAAAGATATTCTACATATCTTCGCCTAAATTAAACAATTTTTATCTACGGATTAACTCTATCCGCAGGATCTCTATGCGTCCGCAGGAACCACTCATCAGCAGAAACAACTCTAAGCTTCCGCAGGAACCTGTCAGCAGTGTCCGTCAGCAGTATAAATTTTGACTTCAATAATTCCTTACAATCCTCCCCTAATCTTGAATTTGACATGGTTAAGTTTCATACTATTCTCATCAAAACATATTAGTTTCATACTATTCTCATCACATCCAGGTGTGTTAATTCCTGTGAGAGGTGAATCATTGAAAATAATGGATTTGATGTCTCTTTACCAATAGCCATTACTACTGGAATAGCCAAGTGTTCTCAGTTAACAAACTATGGTACATTGATGACCCAAAGAATATGATTTTTAGCAAATCATCAGCTATAAACGGATTTGAGAAGTCTTTACCTGTAGCCGTTTGCTCAGGACTAGTCAATTATTGATGAAAAATCATCTTGGTCAATTGAATACCAAATATGGTTTTCCACTGCCTTTACCACAAGCCATACTCTTGTGGGCTAGCCAATTATTTGGAATCCAGAAAGGAAAAATCCATGGTCAATTGACAACCATTTCAACTCTCAACTGTGAAGCATGGGTGAGTTGAGGACCCAATAGTTTTTAGCAAACTATTACAGCTGTCAACAGATTTGATGTGTCTTTACCAAAGCTGTACCCTTTGGACTAGCCAACTTTTTGATGGAATAGTCAACATCAGGTAAGTTGATAACCAGAAAAGGTGTGATAAAAATCAACACCAAACCTGCAAACAACATACACAAAACTATACAAATTTGTTAGTAGTTTGTTTTTTTATTTTTTATTTTTTATTTTTTTTTTATTTATTTTTTTTTAACTCTAAATAAAAGAAAAGAAATAACATATACAACAAATTACCATACTAATACCAGATCATTGCAGATATGATTCCATTTGAATACCATACTTAGTTTTCAGTTCCTGCTTAATCAAGATACTTCTCCTGATGAACCTTATCAATTGTTCAGCAAGATGCATATCATTCTCAGTCATATCCAGAGGAACAGAGAGTTTTGCCTCCAGCATGAGATTCATCACTTCCATGGTAATTGGATAAAGTACATCAGCCCAGCAGTATAAGGTCTTGCCAGTGGCTGTGACAATCATATGAACATTTGGAAGAGGAAAGAACTTCCAATAATCAACCACCCATGTCTTCTGACCTTTCCACACTTGAAACTTCACACCAGAATCACCACGATGAGAATCACAAAGAATTTGTAAATCTCCCAGCAAATACATTCCAATCCCTTCAGGGGGATGAGTTTGATAATGAGTGACAACCCAGTCATAAAGAGAGAGAATATCTTGTTTGTCCACCTTGTGAAATATTTGGCTCAGAAAAGTAAATGTTTTGGTAGAGCCATCTTGTCTATGAATGACATTTACTTGTCCTTGACCAAGTAAAGAATCAACAAGTTCCCATTTAACAACTTTCTCCCAAACAACAGGCTCCTGCCCATCATCAGAATCATAGTCAATGAATTTACTGTCCTCTAATGATGCATCCTTAGAAGCCGTCCTATTTATAGCTTTAGTTTTTCTCCTAGGGCCAGTAGTAGAAGGAAGTAAAGGACCATCAGCAGGTTCTTCTTTAGGAACTTGTTTTGAAGCATCAGGAGTAACTTGTGCTGAAGCATCAGCAGTAACATCTTCTGAAGCATCATCAGGTACTTCTATTGGAGCATCTGCTGAAGCATCATGTGAAACATCAGGTTGAGCTTCAGTGTTATCAGGATGAGAAGCTTCAGTAGTATCAGGGTCTGGAACAACATTTGAAGGATCAGCATCAGTAGAATCATCCATCTGAGTTAACACTGAAGAAGAATGCACTTTCTCTTGACCACCAAAAGATGACTCGGTGGGTTCAGTAGACTGATCAGTAGAATCATTAAGCCTAGTTCTCTTAGCAACAGGCCCATCCAAAAGTCTGCCACGCTTCTCTAAGACATCTTGGACATTAATACCAGAGGAATGAAGATTGGAAATGATTTTGTCATAGTAGAAAGTGAGCTGTTTATCTGAAAATCCCCAAACCTTCTTTTGAGTCCATCCTGACCCAAACATAGAACATCCTTGGTTCTTGACAAAATTCCTCATATATTTCTTGATTTCTGCTTTTGTCCAAGGTCTTTCCCTTAGCTCTTTAGCTTTTCTCTCTTCCTCCTGTTGTCTCTGCAACTTACCTCTTTCAACCATCATCTTGACAAAGTCAGTGGCCTGATAATTAACTCCAAGCACAGATTCAGCCAAATTAGGCTTAGTAGCAGCCTGTGTAGCCAAATTTTCCCATTGCTCTGCAGAAAGAGTCTTAGCAATTTAATCTAATTCCTTTTGTCTTTCAGCAAGTAGAGTACTAGTAAATGGAGTTCCCATCTTATCCAAATCAGCTTGTATTTTCCTGGCAAGTGCTTCTGATGCTTTCATATCCAACTGAATATTTGTTTCTGCAGCATCCTCTTTAGCTTGCAAATGTGCTGCAACAAGCTCACTAAGCTTCTCTTTAGCAAGTTCCTCTTTGGACTTTTCTCTTAAAGGAATGTCCTGGTCAACCATGATGGACTTTCCTTTGTCTTGCTTAGTTGAAACAGTCTCAGGAGGAACAGAAATCTTTTCAGTAGAAACATCAGGACATTCAATTTGTATATCTGCTGATGTATCATGAGCAACCACTTCTTGTAACACCCCAACCCGATAAGGGTAGAAGTATTACATTACAGTGACATATCAGAACAAACACAAGCATATGATTCATACATACAACGAAATTCAGGGTTACAAAAGAAAATCTGAAACTACAAGGTTACAAAACAATAAATACTATGTCTAATAAAGTGAAACTTCATCTAATCGTCTCTAGTCCAAAGCATAGTCTTCTAAGTCCAGTCACACTCTCTTCCCATAACCCAGCTTCCTACTAAAACCTGCCGCAGGAAAAGGAAATGCGGCTGAGCTTAAAAAGCCCAGTGAGCAGATACATATACAAAGCAATGATAATGAAACAGAACTGAAATATAGTGCGTAGGGGAAATAGAATAAAGAATAGATAAAAGAGTAATAGAATATAAAGAAGAAAGGATAGTCATCTACCACGAGCCCAGAAACTCAAAGTCAATCTCAACATCATAATCTCAAAGTCATAATCACACAATCAGAGGGGATACCTCTCAGGCAACCAGATAATATGAGGGGTGTCCTCATGTATCATAATAGTGGAGTAGCTAGCTCCCAGAAATTGTGAAAGGCATGTATAGCACACAGTACCAGTCACCTCAAAGTCATACTCAAAGTCATAGTTAAATCCACTAAACAGAACAGATCTAGGATTGCAACCCATACGCCCCTTACTCAAAGTCATATACTCAAAGTCATAATGGCCATAATAGTAATCATAAAAAGGGACGGCGTGAGAAATCACTCACCCACACATGAGTCATGCCAGCGGTGCATCACAGACATGCCTATGGTACCTCCATAGGTAGGGAAACATAAATGGCTCGGGTATCAAACTAAGAGTCAGGTCTCAAAGTCATACAAAAAGTCATATAGCAAAGGTTTATCTCAAGGTCATGTCTCAAGGTCATCTCAAAATCATAATATCAGAAGTCATATCAATGGTTCAGAATATCCAAGGTTCATTCCCAAAGGTTCATTTCAAAAGATTCGTTATTAAGTTTCGTAAGTTCAAAATAAAATGTGAAAGAGTTAAGAGAAAATAGATTTAAAACTTTAATAGTTATTTACCCATTTCATCTCAAAGATCTCCCTCTTTTAACATTCTTCAAAAAAGCCAATTAATCCTTCCTTTAAAATGGTTTTGTTTCAAAATCATAGAGTGTCATTTCAAAACAGTTTCCTTCCATAACATCAAGTTATATTTTCAAAAAGTTTTCATATCAAATCATCATAAAAGATGAACCAGAGATATCGGATATTCAAGGGTCAGAAATCATAGCAACGAAATCAGATCAGAAGCTAACAAATCAAAGTTTAACAGAAATCAGAGGAAGTTCACAACAGAAGGAAGCATAGCAATGGCTTTGGGAATCTTAACTGAATCATAGCTCAAAGTCATAAGAAGAATATAGGAGCCTTTACTGAAAAGGCAGAGTATCCGTACCTTATTACGAAAGCACAAATAGAAACAAGCACAGAATAAGGAATAGCTCAAGATCTCTCCTTCTTCACACCTAGAGGAGAAGAGGGGGAATCATAATTCATTCTTAAATTCATGTCTTTCCATTTAAAGTAACTTTCCATTTTTAGCAAGTTTCCATAAATAGTAGTTTCCACTTTTAGAAAGTTTCCATACTTAGTAAGTTGAATCATTATTAATGGAAATAAAGTATATTTTAACCTTTTTACTCATTTGGTCCTTGGGGTTTCATAACTTTGCATTTTCTATCCTTTACTTTCCAAAATTACACTTTAAACCTTTTAGTATTCAAAGTTACACATTAAACCCTTAACTTATCCATTTTACATAATGAGCACTTATTTTAAGATGTTATACGAATGGATACTCAAACTTTCATAATTTACACCTTAAGTCCCTCAAGTTATCAAAGTTACATATTTAACCTTTTAAATTTACAATTTCAACTTTTAATTATCTAGAATTACATATTAAGCCATTAAATGGTCAAAATGACACATAAACCCCTGAATATATTAAATTACTCAAAATAGCTCCAAGTATCTGAAAATTACATCTTTAGTCCCTCTCTTTTAATTATTTACAAAACAAACCCTAATTAGGTTTAAAATACATTTTAACCCTTTAAAATATAAAAATTACATATGGTACCCTTAGGTTACATTTTATTCGAATAGTACACAGCCCAAAATAAGTTCTAAAAATAACCCTTGAGTTTTAAAAGTTACAAAACTCACCCAAAACATTTATACCAAATCGTATAAACCAAAAACAAAGAAATTATAAACCCTAATCCTTCTAATCAATTCTCAATCATCATCTCATCATTAAATATCATTAATTATCACCTTTTTCCAGCCCTAAACCAAAACCCTAGGCCCTCGACTTATTTCTTTCTTTTTCTTTTATATACGATTTACACAAACAAGAAAAATTTCGAAACACATGATTTAAACCAAGATAACTCTTCCAACATTTTTACAGATCAATATACATTATATCAAGTGTAAATAAATTTTATTAGGAATTGTTATGGATCGGAAGGTATATTACACAATTACACTCGTTTTTAGGGTTTTAAATCACGAAAGGGATGTCGAGCATGCATGGGTCGAATCCAACAATTTATTTGATGTTTATAAGGTATAAAGGGTCTGAGAAAAATACCAAATCAATTTTGGAACGTGTGGAAACAGCAGTTCGATCAGATGTATACTCGATTGGCCAAAACACTCCAAAAATCGTCACGACTTCACCAATGGCCTAGCAACCTTGAAACAAATTTTCGTGGGTCTTAATACATATAAGGAACATCAGAAAAATGAAGAATGAATTTTATAATGGTCGATTGGAGCATAAACGATTTACCTTGTTTGTAGGGCTCGACAAAAGAAAACAATTGCTACGATTGTGTAAGGCTTCCACAATTCGAATGGGATTTTTTTTGGCTTCTTAGGATGTTGATGAATCACAGAAAAATGCTTGAGAGTGATGGGAGAGTCGAATGGAGGCTGTGAGAATTTCTTTGTGTGTTTATTTTAGGTCGGCAATTAGGGTTTAGGAGAAAAGATATGGATTGACTTTTTAAAATGGTATGCCGTGTGATGAGGGGGGGGGGGGGGTTTATGGACCAGAAATTTCGTGATTATAGGTGGGAGAATATTGGGTGATAATTATCTTCCATATTTAGATAATATATATCTTTTAAAATCAATTTAAATCAAAATATAACACATATTAAGTCATTCGGCCCTATGAGGGGTATTTTGGTAATTTTGTAACTTTTCTAAATGTTAAATGAAGTTGTTAAAATTACTTTGGATCATAACTTGTTCATTGTTAGAAGTTTGGAATTTATTTGGAGACTTTATAAGCTTTTAATAAAATTTCAAATTTTTAAGGGCAATTTGGTCTTTTCACATGTTCTCGGATTTTAGGTGTTACAACTTCTTCCCCTCTAAAAAGAAAAATTTCGTCCTCGAAATTTGAAGTCGCAAAGTTAGACGAAGTCGTAGCAAACCGCAAAAGTCGTCACAAACATTTTCACGCCCGGGAAGGTTCTTCCAAAAGATATTCAGACCAACTGGTTTCTCATGACTCGTAATTATTGTCAAAACAGTTTCAGATTTCTCAGAAGGGCATATCATATTGAATTTGAATCAAAAGGATAATGTACCAAACATAACGGATGATAAACGAATTCTCCCGGAAGAGGTATAAAAATACATAGGCTTTTCATCGAATTGAATCGGTGAATCAGATGAGAGTACATTGAATCGTAGCAAACATGGGGTGATATAAGGTTTAACCCTTCAGCTTCTCAGATAGTCTCGGCTTTTAGATAACCTTCCAAAGGTATTCTCATAAACAAACAGGTCTCATTTCCTCAAAGTCCATAATCACATAGCAGATCATAATGAACAACTTCACGAATGCGAATCGTATACGGACAGAAAGCATATCGTTAGATATCGTCAACGGCAGAAGTTTCATAATGGAACCTAAGATTCTTATCAGAAATTTGCAAGATCAGCAAAACACGTGTCGAGAGTCCAAACGTATCGAATCGTATGACAAGGACAGCATATCAAACGTATAGGTAGAGTGAACCTAAAGTCTCACTATATCGCGGATAGTCGCCAACGGAAAGAAATCCAAGGCTTCTCTAAAGCACTCCTCAAGGTATCCTATGCCCACAACAAGTGCACTTTATATGACGTCAGTATTATCACGTTGATCAGGCGTCATAATACTAGCCTCACATAACATGCCCTCATGGTGGTCATCCTCTATCTCAAGTCGTGAGTCAAACCACTTATCTTAATCCACCTAGTACTACTACAGTCTCAAAGGTCACCAGAATCAAACAACATAACTAAGAGAACGAAATTACTCGAAGAGTAACAGAAATCCGAGAATGTCATTCAAAATTAAAGTACGTCATCAATAGCGTCAATCCTTTACAGCATCATCTCGTTTAAACACGCTGTCCGCTTCAGAATCCGTCCACTCAAATACGAATTTCAAAATTTCTTACAAGTTGGGGTAGTCTGTTTACTCTTGTCCATCTTGCCTCATGATTAAAAGAATTTAAAACTCGAGTCTGGTTCCTCCGGTCTTCAGCAGCTCCTCTTGGTAGTGTGGCATCGTAACGGCAGTCTCTGTCACGATCACTGTGCATCCCTCCATCCGCTGGTCTGCTTCTGCTCTCAATTCATCTTAGTACAACTAAAATGAATAGAGAAACAAGACTGCGTTTCTTCGACAGGTCTTCTAACATAGCTCCAGGTTGTGTGTTGAATGGTTCATCTTCTTTGGTCTGGTTGTCTTGGTGCCCAAACTGAAATCTTCACGTGTTGTATGATTGAGCACTATCCCAGTTCCTCTCTTCTTCTTGTATGCTTCTTCCATGATAATGCTTGTCGCATCCATCTTCTACTACTCTCCCACCAGGTTTCTAACTCCGATAACGGTCTTCGATCTTGGTCCTTCTTATGAAAGCTCTGTCTTTACATTATACAGGGTAGTGTTGTCTATTATGCTTTCTGAACGTCAATCAAATTTCTCTTCCAGAACAAAGGGTCATCTCACCAATAATCTCTATGTTCTTCTTTCGTTTTAGAACACAACTCAATGTCATACTATGACAATTTGTCCAAAACATGCGAAAAACATGATTATTCTAGCCAACACCATTGGCATCATTCAAGCTCATAAATGTTATAACGAGTGCAAAGGCAACTTCAGAAATCATCTCAGGAAATTTTCACATCGCCTTCTTTCTTCTTCAGAAACCGAAATACTTCCCAAAGGTTACTCTTGGTTAGTTAACCCCCTTCTTAGAAGTTTTTGTGGTTGCTTCTTCTGTCCTTCAAATCTAAAATGATGCAATCAGACGCGGAGTTTCAAAGGAAGACCAAATTAAATATTGGTACTCGGGAACAGATAATGATTACTGATAGTGGTACGTTTAAATTCACGATAGTCGATACGTCATCGCATACTTCTCTCGTTCTTCTTCATAAACAAACAAGAGCATCCAAAGAGAATCACAAAGGGTTAACACAGATCATATCCCATCAGCTCCTTCAATCTCTCAACTTCTATGGAACCATGGTTTCTTCAACTGAGATTAGTTCAATACCCACTCTACTTCCTAAGTAGGAAGGAGTACCAAAAGGTTCATCAGAGAATACCGGAAAATCTTCGTATGACAAAATATTTCCCAATAGTAGAACTTTCCAAGGGTTGATAATAATGGTTTTCAGGACAACTTGGTAATCACATGAGTTTGGGGTAGGTGTTTCCATAGTGACAGAAATTTTAGCAGATGTAGAGAGTCATCATAATGGAATAGGGTGAAGCAGATTTTTAAGGTCACATTCCAGATATGGTAGTCTATGGTATCTTCACGAATAGCCATTCAGTCCAAAAGACCGTACGATCAGACATCTCAAAGTCAAAGGATTCATAGAGTGAATACAGTCGTCAAATCATACAGAGTCAAGTAGTATCGGGTGATACATTCATACCTAACATAAGTAATGAATTCACAGAATGTGTCAAACACATTATGGTTGAATGACCTACGATGTGGTCGAAAAGGTGTCAAACAGCTTATCAAACAAATCGGAGGCGGAGATCAAAATCTAAAGGTGAAACTTAAATGTGTAAGGTATCCAGGTAGCCTTCCGAGGTATTCCAAACTTACTTGGTTACTAAGCTTAAGTTGCAAAACTTCTAACTTCTGAAACAAGGGTCCTTATAAGGCTTATATCTAAGAACAAAGGCACGATCAGAGTGATACGGAAGCAAATGATACTTACATAAATGTCTTAGTCTACCCATTCCTCACTGGTAATAACTTAGGTTCCTATGGGGAATCCTAATGTAAAGTTTCAAAGGTTGTCTTATGAGCGCCTACAGGGAAACTTAGGGGTCCAAACTTCACAGGTCAAGGGTAAATGTATTATGAATCGCAGCCTGGTCTCTGATACCATAATTGTAACACCCCAACCCGATAAGGGTAGAAGTATTACATTACAGTGACATATCAGAACAAACACAAGCATATGATTCATACATACAACGAAATTCAGGGTTACAAAAGAAAATCTGAAACTACAAGGTTACAAAACAATAAATACTATGTCTAATAAAGTGAAACTTCATCTAATCGTCTCTAGTCCAAAGCATAGTCTTCTAAGTCCAGTCACACTCTCTTCCCATAACCCAGCTTCCTACTAAAACCTGTCGCAGGAAAAGGAAATGCGGCTGAGCTTAAAAAGCCCAGTGAGCAGATACATATACAAAGCAATGATAATGAAACAGAACTGAAATATAGTGCGTAGGGGAAATAGAATAAAGAATAGATAAAAGAGTAATAGAATAGAAAGAAGAAAGGATAGTCATCTACCACGAGCCCAGAAACTCAAAGTCAATCTCAACATCATAATCTCAAAGTCATAATCACACAATCAGAGGGGATACCTCTCAGGCAACCAGATAATATGAGGGGTGTCCTCATGTATCATAATAGTGGAGTAGCTAGCTCCCAGAAATTGTGAAAGGCATGTATAGCACACAGTACCAGTCACCTCAAAGTCATACTCAAAGTCATAGTTAAATCCACTAAACAAAACAGATCTAGGATTGCAACCCATACGCCCCTTACTCAAAGTCAATCTCAAAGTCATATACTCAAAGTCATAATGGCCATAATAGTAATCATAAAAAGGGACGGCGTGAGAAATCACTCACCCACACATGAGTCATGCCAGCGGTGCATCACAGACATGCCTATGGTACCTCCATAGGTAGGGAAACATAAATGGCTCGGGTATCAAACTAAGAGTCAGGTCTCAAAGTCATACAAAAAGTCATATAGCAAAGGTTTATCTCAAGGTCATGTCTCAAGGTCATCTCAAAATCATAATATCAGAAGTCATATCAATGGTTCAGAATATCCAAGGTTCATTCCCAAAGGTTCATTTCAAAAGATTCGTTATTAAGTTTCGTAAGTTCAAAATAAAATGTGAAAGAGTTAAGAGAAAATAGATTTAAAACTTTAATAGTTATTTACCCATTTCATCTCAAAGATCTCCCTCTTTTAACATTCTTCATAAAAGCCAATTAATCCTTCCTTTAAAATGGTTTTGTTTCAAAATCATAGAGTGTCATTTCAAAACAGTTTCCTTCCATAACATCAAGTTATATTTTCAAAAAGTTTTCATATCAAATCATCATAAAAGATGAACCAGAGATATCGGATATTCAAGGGTCAGAAATCATAGCAACAAAATCAGATCAGAAGCTAACAAATCAAAGTTTAACAGAAATCAGAGGAAGTTCACAACAGAAGGAAACATAGCAATGGCTTTGGGAATCTTAACTGAATCATAGCTCAAAGTCATAAGAAGAATATAGGAGCCTTTACTGAAAAGGCAGAGTATCCGTACCTTATTACGAAAGCACAAATAGAAACAAGCACAGAATAAGGAATAGCTCAAGATCTCTCCTTCTTCACACCTAGAGGAGAAGAGGGGGAATCATAATTCATTCTTAAATTCATGTCTTTCCATTTAAAGTAACTTTCCATTTTTAGCAAGTTTCCATAAATAGTAGTTTCCACTTTTAGAAAGTTTCCATACTTAGTAAGTTGAATCATTAATAATGGAAATAAAGTATATTTTAACCTTTTTACTCATTTGGTCCTTGGGGTTTCATAACTTTGCAATTTATATCCTTTACTTTCCAAAATTACACTTTAAACCTTTTAGTATTCAAAGTTACACATTAAACCCTTAACTTATCCATTTTACATAATGAGCACTTATTTTAAGATGTTATACGAATGGATACTCAAACTTTCATAATTTACACCTTAAGTCCCTCAAGTTATCAAAGTTACATATTTAACCTTTTAAATTTACAATTTCAACTTTTAATTATCTAGAATTACATATTAAGCCATTAAATGGTCAAAATGACACATAAACCCCTGAATATATTAAATTACTCAAAATAGCTCCAAGTATCTGAAAATTACATCTTTAGTCCCTCTCTTTTAATTATTTACAAAACAAACCCTAATTAGGTTTAAAATACATTTTAACCCTTTAAAATATAAAAATTACATATGGTACCCTTAGGTTACATTTTATTCGAATAGTACACAGCCCAAAATAAGTTCTAAAAATAACCCTTGAGTTTTAAAAGTTACAAAACTCACCCAAAACATTTATACCAAATCGTATAAACCAAAAACAAAGAAATTATAAACCCTAATCCTTCTAATCAATTCTCAATCATCATCTCATCATTAAATATCATTAATTATCACCTTTTTCCAGCCCTAAACCAAAACCCTAGGCCCTCGACTTATTTCTTTCTTTTTCTTTTATATACGATTTACACAAACAAGAAAAATTTCGAAACACATGATTTAAACCAAGATAACTCTTCCAACATTTTTACAGATCAATATACATTATAGCAAGTGTAAATAAATTTTATTAGGAATTTTTATGGATCGGAAGGTATATTACACAATTACACTCGTTTTTAGGGTTTTAAATCACGAAAGGGATGTCGAGCATGCATGGGTCGAATCCAACAATTTATTTGATGTTTATAAGGTATAAAGGGTCTGAGAAAAATACCAAATCAATTTTGGAACGTGTGGAAACAGCAGTTCGATCAGATGTATACTCGATTGGCCAAAACACTCCAAAAATCGTCACGACTTCACCAATGGCCTAGCAACCTTGAAACCAATTTTCGTGGGTCTTAATACATATAAGGAACATCAGAAAAATGATGAATGAATTTTATAATGGTCGATTGGAGCATAAACGATTTACCTTGTTTGTAGGGCTCGACAAAAGAAAACAATTGCTACGATTGTGTAAGGCTTCCACAATTCGAATGGGATTTTTCTTGGCTTCTTAGGATGTTGATGAATCACAGAAAAATGCTTGAGAGTGATGGGAGAGTCGAATGGAGGCTGTGAGAATTTCTTTGTGTGTTTATTTTAGGTCGGCAATTAGGGTTTAGGAGAAAAGATATGGATTGACTTTTTAAAATGGTATGCCGTGTGATGAGGGGGGGGGGGGGTTTATGGACCAGAAATTTCGTGATTATAGGTGGGAGAATATTGGGTGATAATTATCTTCCATATTTAGATAATATATATCTTTTAAAATCAATTTAAATCAAAATATAACACATATTAAGTCATTCGGCCCTATGAGGGGTATTTTGGTAATTTTGTAATGTTTATAAATGTTAAATGAAGTTGTTAAAATTACTTTGGATCATAACTTGTTCATTGTTAGAAGTTTGGAATTTATTTGGAGACTTTATAAGCTTTTAATAAAATTTCAAATTTGTAAGGGCAATTTGGTCTTTTCACATGTTCTCGGATTTTAGGTGTTACACTTCTGGCATAGAATCAGGAAAAACTTCCTTCTTAGAGGCATCAGCAAAAGTCTTATCAGCAGAGAGCTTTCTCCTGACATAAATTACTCTTGGATCCTTTTTAACACTTGTATCAGCAGAATGAGTAGGTGGTGCTGGCCTAGCATCAGTAGCATTCTTCTGGACACTATCCAGTGTGGTAGCATCAAGGAGTTCAAGTCCATCCAAATCAATTGTGTCAGATGCTTTTGTAGACTCCTCATCTGATTCACACACATCACCTTTTCTCTTCCTGTTCTTGAGCTTAACTTCCAACTTCTTGAATCTTTCAATGAGAGTCAGAACTGCTTCACTAAGATTCTTTTTGGTGAAATTCAGATCTTTTTCCAACTTGTCCACCTTATTCACATACATGTTCAACAAATCAGACAAAGAAGTAAGAGTAACAGGACCTTCAGTTCCACCAACAGGGATATCTGTGGTATTGGAAGCATCATTGGTCCTATGAGTAGAATAATCTAAGTCTACATTTACATCTACATGATCTTCAAAGTTAGGTCTCAAGGGACTAGGTGTTGGAAGTCTTGCAAATTGTGGAGAATGTACAGGTTGGTCAGGGCCTAAGTTCTCATTGAGCACATGCTCAGGAGAGGTATTATCCATTGGTGAAGGTACAGGTATGGGTGACCTAGGAGAGGGTGGTGGCTGAACATCAGGAGCAACTGATGCACTTGCATCAGTAGCAACTTAAGTCCTATCAGGAGAATCCTCTAGTGCTTGAGCATCAGGAGGATCCTGACCACCAGCAGCTACATCAGCAGCTACTCCATCAGGGGAATTGCCCACAGGGGCATCAGCAGCTGCATCAGCAGCTACTCCATCAGGAGCATTGCCAACAGGCAACATAGCAGGAAGTAAGGGTTTGTGTTCTCCTGTATATTTTATTTTCATTTGAGCAAAAAGCTTTCTTGATAAACCCTTAACAGGCAAATGGGTAGGGTCATTGGTCTGAATGCCTAAAATAATTTGAAGAAACCTAGGATACATTAAATATTTAAGTTTGGTATCCTTAACATTACCACGCATTTCATTAAATATGTACTTAGAAAAGTTAAAGGTTCTTCCTTGAGAGAGACACACAATGGCAAGAGCAATGTCTGTGGAAAATTGATCCCATCCACCAGACTTAGAACTCATACACTGAAGCAAAGTGTGTGTCAAAAACCTCCATTTAGGGCAAAATAAATTCTTGTACCACACTTTCCCATCACCACTATAACCAGTAGCCTGAAGACCTGCAAGTATCTCTTCCTTAGCCAATTCACTCACCCCACCTTCATCATCCAATTGTAGTTGAGTTCTGACCAAAGACTCAGTAACAACACATTCTTCCCCATCTACCATAGTAACAATCTCTGTTGGTCCATCATCAACAGTCCTGGTCCTTGCCGTTTCCCAAAATTGTGTAACCAGAGATTCATGAATAACATTTGGATAATGGATCAAGGCATAATGAATCTTGGATCGTTGGAGAAATTCTATCATTCCCACATAATCATCATCACCCTTACCACGACCAAGAAAAGCATGTTTGTTATGATCACCTTTGAAAAGTAGTTTAGCCATTGATTGAGAAGAAGAAATTGGGGTTGGGAGTGCTGAATAATATTGAAATGGGTTTTAAGATTTTATAGCGAGAGGGAATCAGTTAATTGTGAGTGGGATTTGCACGTCATGGTTAATTATGGAAGTTACAAAACGTGGAATGGAATTGGCATGAATTATGGAAAGTAATCTTTGACCAATAATCAACTTTATAATATCCTAATTAAACTGACTCGCCAGGAGAAACCAAGTCAAACGGCAGACACAAGATGGTCAATCCGCAGAAATCAAGCAATTGTTGACTACAGTCAACCATTCATTCAACAACACCGTCCGCAAAATCAATCAGCAGAATCACAATTTCAGTGGTAACCAAATATCTTTAAAAATCTCTTTATTCAAATTTCGAATCACCCTTAATTATCTACAAACCACCTCGCATTTATGGTAATAAAGACACGTGGTTTGGGTGGTCTTATAAATATAGGGTAATTATCCCCAAATATCTCCACACAACTTTAACAATACAAATCCCTAATTACAATTCCACCAATCAATTAAGAACCATGGCATCCAATCCGAGTATCATCAACCTTTCTTCTGACTCATCTGATTCATCAGAGTCACTAACATCTCCACCACCACTCAGAATGCCAACTCTCCCCCGGGGTCTCACAAAAGAGCAAGCCAAAAAGAAGAAACATGATGTACCTGCTCCAAGTTCATCATCATCAGAAGATCTTCCACCATACCCTTCTGAAATTGATGATCCTGAATACCAGAGAGAGATGGAGAGACAGTGGAATGCATTGGAGAGGGCAAACAGAGTCCCCAATCCTAATGAGTCTCCCTTCATCTTCACTTCTTCTGATGAAGAGGATGATGAGAGTGATGCACTCTACAACCCTACAACCCCTGAGAAGCCCCAATCCTCTCGTCTAAGGCGACCATCAAGAGGAAGAAAGTTAAATCCACCATTGCCAAAGACAAGAAAAATTGTGATTGGGTTGCCTTGTCCTCAGCAGCAAGGAATCTTCAACAACAACAAAGGCAAGGAGAAGATAGCTGAAGGCAAGGGCAAGGGCAAAGTAGAATAGGAATTCTAGGATTGATAGGCTTGTTTTGCTTGTATGAATCTTTCAATATTATTCCTGTTTGTACTTCTGAAGAATCAATAAACATATTGCCTTGTTTGTCTTTACTTGATTTTAATTCTTCTGAAAGATTTGCATTCCCCTGAATAAATTAGTCTTTTATAAACCATCAGCAGGAACAAACTTAAGAATAAAGTAGATGTTATCAGCAGCAAGTGGTCAAACCCATTGACTTTCATCCGAAGAATCCACTTAAATGGACAACTTGCCCAATTAGTAATTGCTACTGACTCAACTACCTCCCATTAACTTGCATTTACTCATATTAATCCCAAATCAAGTCTTTATAAAGAAGTCTTCAAGGCATAAGCTACTCACAACTCAATAGTACACTAATAACATCACACCAAAGCCTTTCTCAACACCCCAATCATGAAATCAAACCCCAAAATCATTGATATTTCCTCTGATTCCACCTTTGACATTCCCCAAATACAAAGAGCATACTACTATCTTGGTAAAGGACCTTCTGAGTTTTTTCCATCTCCAACCTCATCAAAAGAAACAGAGGAAGTAGAGGAAGCTCCAACTCCTCTTGCTATTGTTGTCCCTGATTTTACTCCTGTCACAGCATTCCTTACAAGTGAGATGGAGAGGGTTTGTGCTGATATGAGGAAGATCTCTGTCCCTGAAGAGCCACAGTCCTCAAAGAGGAACAAGGGTCCACTGAAGGTTGTCCTTGGACTTGCTGCTCCCAAGCTCTGGAACAAGGACATGCAATCCAGAGGGGTCCACAAGAGGATTCCTGACCCTAAGGACATGGGCAAAGGGAAGAGAAAGATGGAGTAGAAGGTTGGGCTGTGGGAGGTGGTGGTGTTTTGGTTGTCTGAGTGTTGTTAGATGGTGTCTCTTGTACTTCTGATGTTTGATGTTGTTGATGATGTATCTTCTATTTCTTTAATAATGAAAGATCCTTGTATTTTGTCTTTTACATCTTTTCCACTGATAAAAGTTATGTAGATCTTTGTTCATCAGCAGGAACATAACCTGCAACCAAACATTCAAACAGAACACAAAAGACAACCATAATAATATACAAAATTAGTAAGAAACCTGCAAAACAAAGTTAGTAAACATAATAATCTACATAATATACAACATGTACAATCCTCCCTTGAGGCATATGCCTCCCCTGAGGCTTATGCCTCCCCTCAAACATAGCATTCAAGGGTTAACCATCCCAATGTTGACAACTAGGTCATTAAACCTAGGTCCATCAAAAGCTTTTATTAATAAATCAGCCACATTATCATCAGTATGAATTTTAAGCACTTGAATTAGATGCTTCTCATTTGCATCTCTTATAAAATGGTGCCTAATTTCTATATGTTTAGTTCTCTGATGAAAAACAGGATTTTTAACAATAGAAATAGTACTTTGATTATCAATGTAGATTTTAGTGTTCATGAAGTTAAACCCATAATCCAACATCCGATTCTGAATCCAAAGTACCTGACCATAACAGTTGGCAGCAGCAACATATTCTGCTTCAGTAGTAGAAGTAGCCACAATGGTTTGTTTCTTGCACTGCCAAGAAATAAGTCTTCTACCAAGAAATTGACAACCCCCTGTTGTGGCTTTCCTGTCCAAATTAGCTCCTGCATAATCACTATCACTGTATGCCTCCAACACAAATGGTGATTCCCTTGGGTACCAGAGGCCTAACTTGGGTTGGCCTTTGATGTACTTGAAAATCTTCTTCACTGCATTTAGGTGGGAAGTCAGTGGAGTGACTTGATGTCTTCAGCAAGCACTGACAGCAAAGGTAATGTCAGGCCTAGAAGCTGTGAGATACATGAGTGATCCAATCATGGATCTATAGAGGTGAACATTCACAGCCTCATCTTGTTCATTTAAATTTTTAAGCTTGGGTGGTTCATATGGAGTAGTAGCAGTCCTCAAAAGTTCAAAGTCAAACTTTTTCAAGATGTCCTTAACAAATTTCTCCTGATGGATAAAAATCCCTTCATGTTGTTGTTTGACTTGTAGCCCTAAGAAAAAGCTTAATTCCCCCATTGCACTCATCTGAAATTCACCTTTCATCAAATCTTCAAATTCCCTGCACCATGCTTCCTTTGTGGAGCCAAAAATAATGTCATCCACATATACCTGTACTAGAATGATGTCCCTAGAGTTTTTCTTAATAAAGAGGGTCTTATCAATTGCTCCTCTTCTGTAGCCATGCTCCAAAAGAAATGTAGACAATCTAGCATACCATGCTCTTGGTGCTTGGTGAAGTCCATAAAGTGCCTTGACAACTTTGTACACCTTCTTAGGATGATGGGGGTCTTCAAAGCCCTGTGGTTGAGTGACATATACCTCCTCTTCAATTTTGCCATAGAGGAAGGCACTCTTGACATCCATCTGATATACCTTAAACCCCATATATGAGGCAAAGGCTAAAAATAATCTAATTGCCTCAACCCTAGCAACAGGTGCAAAGACTTTAGTATAGTCAATCCCTTCTTCTTGTCTGAAATCTTGAGCCACCAATCTTGCTTTATTTCTGACTACAATACCTCTTGCATCCCTCTTGCATTTTAATATCCACTTGGTCCAAATTGCAAATTTCCCTGCAGGAAGATCAACAAGGACCCAAACATCTTGATTCTTGAATTGTTGCATCTCTTCCTGCATAGCTTCAACCCAACTAGGTTCACTCAAAGCCTGTTTAATGCTTGTTGGTTCAACTTGGGACAAGAAACAAGCAAACAAACAATGCTTCTGATCTGTGTGATTGTCTCTCTTCTGAGTAGATACATAAGTTAGAAATGCACATTGCCCAAACTTAGTATTCTTAATGGCACTCCTGGTGAGAACCATAGCATTTGGATCACCAAGTATATTATCTTGTGGATGAATGGTGTTGATCCTTTTAGTTGCAACAGGATTAACATCAATGGAGGTATCAAGATTGGTTAGTGTAGGAGCAAAGTCTTCATCATAAGAAGCTGATTGAAAAATGCCATCACTTTGCTCAACATTAGCAAGATCTGAGGGAATTGGAAACCTGCCATAAGGTTCATCCAAGCTTGTGGATGTTTCAGTGGAAACAGGAACTGCAGCAGAATCGCCTTCAGCAGAATCAGCCGCTGCATCAGCAGATGTATCAGTAGAAATAGATTTTCTGCTCTCTTCAACAGCAGCTTGTTTTAAGAGTGCTTCAGTGTCTTGAGCAAATTCAAGACCAAGTCTTTTAGCTTCCTCAGCAGCTGCATGTTCTTGCTTTTTGAGTCTAGCAAGATCTTCTACAAAGGTTGAGTTTTCCACATCATCAGCAGTTTTGGCATCAGAGGCTTCTTTGTTAGGAGGACCTGCTATATGAATTGGTAGAGTAGATACAACAATAGTGGGTTCATCACATTCTGAATCACTGTCTGAATCATCTTTTAGGGTACCTGCACTGTTAGAAGATGACACTTGTATACCTGCAGAGGGGTTAGTTTTATGTCTAGCATACCCCAAATAATCTGTTAAGTAATCAAGATCAAAATACCATTCATGACCTTTTCCCTGAACATTTTTATTCTCCTCCAGAAATTTCAGGTTAAGAGTCTCTTCTATCTTCTTTGCAGCCAAGTTATATACCCTGTAAGCCTTGCTATGAGCTGAGTAACCAACAATATACCCTTTAGCAGCTTTTGCTTTAAATTTTCCTAAGTGATCACTTGTGTTCAGAATAGTCACCTGACATCCAAAAGGTTTCAAATGTTCAATGGTAGGTTTCTTCCCTGTCAAAAGCTCATAGGGTGTCTTATTATGAGGTTTAGTAATCAACACCCTATTCAATACATAACAAGCAGTACCAACTGCTTCAGTCCAAAACATGGTGGGAAGTTTAGAGTCAGCAAGCATAGATCTTGCAGCCTCTATAAGGGTTCTATTCTTCCTTTCTGCAACCCCATTCTGTTGTGGAGTCCTATGAGTGCTATAGTCTCTTTTAATACCCTTTAAACCACAAACTTCAATGAGATTAGCATTTTTGAACTCTGTCCCATTGTCACACCTTATACCTTTAATCTTCTTGTTAAGTTGGTTTTCAATGAGAGCCATAAATTCTTTAAGTGCCTGAAAGGTTTGATCTTTAGTCACCAAAAAGAATGTCCAACTGAATCTACTGAAAGCATCAGCGATTACCAAACAGAAGTACTTATGGTCAATACTCCTAATGGATGTTGGACCAAAAAGATCCATATGAAGTAGCTGCAATGGTTCTGAGATTGTGCTCACAGTAGTAATGGCCTTATAGGAAGCTTTGTGTTGCTTACCCTTGTTACATGCAACACAATTATGTTCATTAGTGAATATCTTGGAAGGAAGTCCATGAACCAATCCATCTTTAGCAAGTTTGTTGATAACTTTGAAATTAACATGTGCCATCCTTCTGTGCCATTTTGTAGATTCATCCAAGGATCCTTTAGCCACCAAACATGCTAGATCACCTTCTGGCTTGACATCATTCAAGTCAAATGTGTAAAGATTATGATTTCTTGGAACCTTTAGCAATACATGATTGTCATCAGGTATTTTGAACTCAGGTGAAAGAATGAGACAACCCTCTTTAGTGAAAAGTACAGGAAGCTTTTTGTCACAAATTTGTGAAACTGAGAACAAATTGAATCCTTTAAGTTCCTTCACATAGTAGACATTCTCAAAATCCACCTTTGGAGTTCTAATAGTTCCTTTACCAGTGATCCTTCCTATCCCACTTCCGAACCTCACCATTCCTCCATTAAAAGGCATAAAGTCATGTAGCTTCTCCTGATTCCCAGACATGCTTCTTGAACAACCACTATCAACAATACCTAAGTCTTTATTAAGAAAAGGATGCTCCTACAACAAAAAAAGTTAATATACAACAACATAAATATTTTAAGAGACTTAAGTCATGAAAGACTTGAGCCTGCCTTGTGGATCATTATGATGTAGCCAAGAAGATGAGTTAGATCCACAATTGTTCCTGGAATCCCTGTAGTTATATGGCCTTTTATATGTCCAAGAACAATCTGCTGAGGACTTTTCAACAGAATCCCAATTAGCCCTTCCTAAAAACATTGGGTCATTATATCCATACCAATGATTAAATCCATAAAATGGTCTTGACCCATATCTATTTCTATTGGTATTCATATATCTATTAGCAGACCTATTAGAAGGAACAGACCAATCAGCAGGAACAGAGTTCATTCTGCTGATGGGGCAATTTGCCTGTGGAACTAATGAGGGTTTGGAATAATTATTGGTCCACTTTGGTCTAGGTCTATTATTAACAACAGAAACACCCATCCTCTTATCATGAAAATCACAATCCTTAATCAAATGCACTTTGCTACCACAAACAAAACACTTCTTCTTCTTAGAAGATTTATTAAATCCAAAAGATGTCTTATTAAACACAGAATTATTCAAAGAAACACCAGAAATAGAATTGTTTTGCAAATACTGAAAGGAATTGTTTTCAAAAGAAGTAAATAACAAGTCTTCAGAAGAGGCTGTCTTAGAAAGAACTTCATCAGCAGCAACTTCAGAGTCCACAGACTTGTAAGATGACTTGTCAGAAAGCTTTATCGAAGATTTGGGTGAGTCTGTCTTGGTCTTGGAATCACAGCTGGCATAACTAGAGGTCTCTGAGGCCTTGTCCCTGAAAGAACAAGAGACATATGTATTAGAATCATTACTAGGTATACTTCTAGAGTCAGGGGAGTCATTGATCCTAATGCCAGTGTGTTTCTTTGATTCTGGTAAGTCCAACTTTTGGGATGTAGGCTTAGGGGTTCCTATAGTTGGAGAGTCTTCAGACTTGTTTGGCAAGTCTTCAGACTTTTTGCCATACTGATGGTGTGAACCATCAAAGTCAGAGGTTTTGGTGGTAGGCATAAATACACCTCTGATAGGTCCTGGTACAGCATGCATCTCACCTTCCTTTAGATAGTTTACAGGAACAGAATAATTATGACTTTTCTTATCTAAATAGTGATTTGCTTCTGGACCAACATATTTCTTAAACCCTAGACCTATCTCAGATGTTACAGACTTACTACTGTAGAGTAACCTAGATAATTTATCACCTGAAACTAGCCACTCTTTATGCCTAGCTACTTCTTTATCCAATTTCTCTTGCAAAACATCTTTCTCAAACTCAATTCTAGCTTTTTCTTTTTCAGAAAACTTTAATTCATTTCTAGTATTCTCTAAATCTCTACTTAAAACTCTAATCTTTTCCTCATAAGCCAATTGATTATGCTGAAACCACACCTTCTGTTGTTCTAAAGTTTTAAAAGCTTCTTTGTAAGTTTCAGCTTCAATAAAACAAGTATTATGTTTTGGTTTCATCTCATCATAAGCTTCTTTAAGAGTTTTATATTTAGAATCACAATCACAAACACAAGTAGATACCTGAGGAGATATTCCCATGAAGCCAAAGTCAGCATCACAACTAGCCATGCAAGAGATTTGAGGAGAACTGCTTGTTGTATCTTCATGCCCATTCCAGTCAACACCAGCATCTATAGCAGTTACCAAGGCTTTTGATTCTCCAGCCTCCACCTCTTTCTTCTTGTATGCTGAATATCTGGTATTAGCTTCACCCTTCTTGGTTGTGCACTCTCTTGCAAAATGGCCAATTTCTCCACAAGCATAGCACTTCACTTTTCTCCTGTCAAACCGAGCTGCATCTCTACCATCAACATTGAGTTTTTTACCAACCTTTTGCTCAAATCTTCTGACCTTGAGTGAGAGCATAGCCATTTGCCACTTTAAGTCCAACTCTTCTAAAGCAAGTTCATCAATCTGCTCAAAATCTTCATAAGCTATTTGTTGCTGTTTATCAACTTCAGCAACAAACGAATGAAGTACATCTTCCATCACATTACTAATCTTTGGATGAGTTATTGGATTAGTATTTGAAAAAGACAGTGTGGTAATAGGAAGACTTTGACTGGGAGTGGATGGACTTGAGTAGGCTTGTGGTAATGTGGATGGACTTGAGTAGGTATGTGGCATGTAGTTTGAGTTAGAGCTGATAAATGCAGATTGTGAAGGAGTTGCTACATATGGAGAGTGTCCCTTGATGTCGCCTTCCAAAGCTCTGAGTTTGTTGTACAAGTCATCAAAAGTGAGGTAGTCCAGGCCACCTTTGGTTTTCAATGATATACTAACCTGAGACCATGAGGGAGGTAAGGCTCTTAGAAACCTGGAATTCACCTCCTCATTGTCAGGTCTGGCTAGAAGCTGATTCAAGTGACTCAATATCTTCTGAAACCTGTCATAGCCTTTGTGGAGACCTTCTTCTTCAGTTATTCTGAATTCTTGGAATTCTTGTTTCAACATACTCTTTCTCATCCTTTTTGATTCTTCATTCCCCCCAAATCTAGCTTTTATAGCCAACCAGATTTCTATTGGATCAGTCATGGAATGAAAATCTCCCATGTGGTCATCAGGGATTGCTTGCAGCAATATAGTTCTTGCTTTGTTCTCCCTTTGTATAGCAAGAATTTCTTCAGCAGAAACAGGTTCCACAATCTTAATTTTGCCATCAGCATCTTTTATTTACTTTTTAGGACGGCAGCCATTGAGGATCACATTCCAGAGGTTATAGTCAACACTTGCAATCCAGTTTTGCATCTTCATTGCCCAGATCTCATACTCATCCTTCCTGAGAAAGGGAAGCTTGGCATTGCTGTTTGAGAAAGCAACCTGTTGTAGTTGTTGAGTGAGAGAGCCTGCTTCTGAGAGAGTGACATCATTGCCTGGTTTGTCTCCCATTGGTACTAAGTGAAAAGTTATGTGATTGTGTTGAGGTTACAGAGAGTATCTCATGGCTCTGATACCACTTGTTAGGATCTAAACCTTGATAGATCTCGAGCCAATAGATCGTTAGCCTACTAATGTAATCACCAGTAAGACTAAATAGATAATCTCTGTGAGCTTGTAGTTATTGCGGAATATAAAAACAAACTGTATACTAAACTTGATCCTCTATAGATCAATATTCTTTAACTAACAATGTTATGAAACTCGTACATAACACAATGACCTAGGGTTCCTTATATACTAGTAGAAACCCTAACCTTTCTTACAAGAAACGAATAACAATAAACTAATAAAAGATATTCTACATATCTTGTCCTAAATTAAAAAATTTCTATCCACGGATTAACTCTATCCGCAGGATCTCTATGCGTCCACAGGAACCACTCATCAGCAGAAACAACTCTAAGCTTCCGCAGGAACCTGTCAGCAGTATAAATTTTGACTTCAATAATTCCTTACACTTCTCGTTTCCTTGCTCAATTTTTCCCACCGGGGAGAACTACCAAGCTTAGAAATGATATCTTGATGTTCCAACAACGTCAAGGTGAAACTCTATATGAAGCATGGACTCGTTTCAAGGACTTACTCCAAAAAGTCCCTCATCATGGCATAGATCTTTGGCTCCAAGTCCAAATCTTCTATGACCATATCGATCTCCCCACAAGGCGAACCATTGACCAATCAGCCGGTGGCAAGCTACGTGATCTAAGTGCGGAAGAATCATGGGAACTCATAGAAGATCTTGCTCTCTATGACAACGAAAGTTAGAATGATCCCCGTGATTTTAACAAAACGGTCAAGGCAATATCTTTGCCTTCAAACAATTCTAGCACTCCCGACCGTAGGATCATGGAACTTGAGGACCAAGTCAAGTTTCTCATGAAATCCTACGAAGCTCCTAAGCCTTCAAGCCAAGTGAACAAAATCACTTCTTCATGCGAATTATGTAGTGGTCCCCATGACACTCGTGATTGCGTGGAACACCCCGGACAAGCTTTTGCGGATTACGCATCCTCGCGTACCGATGAAGCAGGATACAAGTGGTACACTTTCAAACCCGAGCCAAATCCTTACGGTGATTCCTACAACCCTTCTTGGAAAAATCACCCGAACCTTAGATGGAAACAAAACCAAAACATGCCCCAAAACAATTCTTCTAATCCACCTAATCGTTACCAATCAAACGGTCCACCCTCTAACCGTACTTTCAACAAGAATCCTTCCAATAACTATGGTAGTAGCAATAATCTTGAAGGATTGATGTCCAAATTTATGGCATCTCAAGAAGCTCGCATAGCTAAGTTTGAAACCGAATTCAATCAACAACAAACGGAGATAACCAATAAAATTGGCAACTTGTTGAAAGCCCTCAACAACCAAGTGCTAACTACACCTAGGAAGGACACTAGGGACACTAGTAGCGGAATCCAAATTAAGGACCCCTCATCATCCAAACACGTCCACTTTGTCAATGTTGTTACCATTAAGCCAATAGATAAGAATATAGAAGAAAGTGACAAGGATGAAGTTGGAATAGAAACTGGACCTAAGGATGAGATTAAGGAAGTTGAGGATATTAAGGAAGAAAAGTTAGAGGAAGTAGAAAACGTAGAGGAATACTTTGATAAGTTACCCACCAAGGAAGAACGGGAATATCATAAGGATCTATTCGATGACCCCGAGACACCATACGTCCTTGGTTCACCACTTATCAAAGCAGGAGATCCCTTTAACATCAACATACCATGCAACATTGGGCATATGCATGTGTGGAAAGCTTACATCGATCTTAGGTCTCCTACAAACATTATGATTAGGACCTATTATAATTGGGTAATGAAGAAGCAACTTGAATATAGGATGATGCCTAACACGAATTGGATGAGAAACTTTGTAGGAAGAGTGAAAGGATTACATGTCTTTGTAGGAAACTTCACTTATGTTACCAACTTTGTGATTGTAGAGGATATTCGTCCGGTAATAGATGGTTGCCTAAGTCAAGTAGTGTTTGGAAAACCGTTTGTTGAGGCCTCTAAGATGAGTTATGACCCGTCCTTAGGGATAGTTAGATTCAAGGATGAGAACGATGAAATTGCTTACCAAATGCCCTATAAGATTGAACAATTCCGTCTTCTATCAAACCTTGAAAAGGAACACAAGCAAGCGGTCTACTATAGGAATGATGAGGATAGACGTAGAGGAGTAGAATATGTCATGAGTAGAATACTCAGTTTCTACAAGGAATGTTTGCAACTAGGTCCGGAATACAAAACTAAGATTGAAGATGACCTAGAGAATGAGACCAATGACGAGGTCACGTAATAACCCATGACCTTGAACTAGCTACAAGACTCGTAAATAAAGAAAAGCGCTTCTTGGGAGGCAACCCATGTTTTGTGCGTTTTTATTTGTTTGATGTTATTTGTTTCCGTATGCATGTTTTATTTTTATTGTTGGTAGATCATGTTTCAAACTAAATTGTGAAAATGCTTTATTTTATGTTTAACTTTGTCTTAATTTCATATAAAGGTATTTTTCAAAAGCTAAGTGTAAGGGAAATCTAAATTTGTTTATAAGAACGAAAATGATCATGATTCGCCACAATATTAAATGAACATGTATATTAGTAATTGTTAGAGTCAAATACTTGTATCTAGTCATAATGATGTTTTGCAGGATTTTCCAGGAAATAAGGTAGAAATTTTCTAGAAATTTTCCAGAAACTTAACATAAGATTTTTCCAGGAACATTCTGACGGCGTCAGGAGTTAAAACCTGACGGCGTCAGGTACCAAAATTCTGAAAAATTTTGTGAGTTTTGTTTAAACCGGAGTCTTAAAGTTTTTGTTGATTCTTTAGTTTCATAAACTCCAGGAAATCTGCAAACATTCATTCAACAAGCATTATATCTTAAATTGCTTTCTAGGATTTGTTAGTATATATATAGATTGCCGCCGATTTTACGCGAGGTTGCCTTGATTGTTTTCTCAAGTTTAACAGGTTATATATGACAAGAAGATGATTTATATTTCTGGAGGGAAGCTTTCAATGTTCATTTTCTTGGAGGAAGATCTAACCTTGTTGACACACTATCCACATCGAACGAATCAGGGGAGTATTTGTTTTCATTCTTTTACCTATTTTACTTTTACATCCTTTAATTGAACATTGGGGACAATGTTCATCCTAAGTGTAAGGGGAGGGTAAGTGATGATACCTTATAGGATACTATTGCACTTGAGTTTGTTTGTTTGATGGTAGGTGTGTAATAAAACTAACAGAAATACTTGTTAGTGTAATTTTAGCGCCAAATTTAAAATTTTTTACAAAATTTACGAGTGAAACTTTAGCCTTAACAAGCGTCTCATGGATAGGAGTTGTATGACTAGCACAAAACTGTACCATTCAGAAAAATTTTCCACCCAAATATGTGAGGTTCGCCTTTAGATTTGATAGGAAAAGCATTTATTATTAGTGCTTATGAGTGTACCGGTAACATCCCGAGACCGCTAGTGAGACTACATTCGTGTAGTAGGATTTACTACATGATAAGAGGCATTAGGATCACCCTTGTGTTTAAACCCTTATCATAATTACTTGACCATTTAAGTCATATCACTTGACTAGTAAAGTCAATTAATTTTTCCACACCTTAGCGTTGTACTCATTTTTAGTACACGATACCCCTAATACACCCCTCCGAGCCTATCTTTTCGTTTCTAACTTTAAGCATCTTACTTAAAGGAAGAATTTGTTACAACCCACCCAAATGTGCAACCAAATCGCCTTAGCCTTCCTTGTATGCACTCATCTTTACTGCATTATTGCTACATGTTTAAACCCTTAGTTAATTATCTAATTGATTATATGGTTGCCAAGTCGAGTCATATCTTGTACATATTGTTTTGGGACGATTGGGACGATTGGGTAAAGTACTTGTGTTATGGAGTAATGGGGAAGAACATCAAATTATTACCCCCATATGTGCATTAATCTTAAAAAGTACTCCAAGTGTTTTGATTATCTTGATTCGAGTCATTAGAGTAGTTTATTGTAAAGTATGTAAAAATTCAAGTGTAAAGGGAATGTACATTCCCTATAATGTATTATTTTGGATGGTAGGGCAAGAGTGTATGCAAAAAATAATAATAATAAAAATAAAAATAAAAATAAAAATAAATCGAAAAAAAATCAAGAAAAAGAAAAATAAATAGAAAAAGAAAAGAGAAAAACATACGGACTACCATCCTGTTTCATTCTATGTTTGTTTTATGTTTTTGTTATTTTTGATTCATTAGCTTAAGTCGAGTCGAGTCTTGGCTTAGCAACGCGATATTGTACATGTAATTAACCAAGATGATTAACTCGCCACCAGTAAATATTGCCTTTATCCAACAAAATCGTGTTTTCCATATCCCTACACCTAACGTTATAACCCTTCAAAAGACCTCTTTGATAGTTTATCCTAGGTGCTTACGCTAAGTGGTGGAGGTTTGATCCTTTCCCAAGCCTATGGTAATCTATTTGCTATGACATGCAGTGAGAGATGTTTTCCATTTCCATTTGTGATATATACTTTATTACACCCGAGAGATGTGAGTATCTAAACACTATTTGTGAGGTGCTAGTGTATGACCTCCGTGCTTGTTTTTGGTTTTTAGTGGAATGATTATTTGTTGTAATTACTTTTATATTAGTGTTAAATGACCCCTAACTTGTATTTTGATTAGAATAAAAGCGTATTTGCTTGAGGACAAGCAAATCTCAAGTGTAAGGGTATTTGATGAGGAGAAAAGTGTAGCGCTTTTAAGGGGTCATTTAAGCCCGAATTTGAGATTATTTGATCAATTATTGCCCAAAATCGTTCCTTTTGTTATTTTAGGTACTTTTGAGGAGAAATCTGGAAAAGGAAGCATTTTGGATGTTTTTGGAGCATAAAAGTGAAGAAAACAGCAAAGTCTCAAAATTGCTTGTTGGAACAGTACTTGACGACGTCAAGGGTTTACTAGTGACGGCGTCAAGAGTGACAAAAGAGGTAGATGTGGAAATTATAACGTGACGGCCCAGAGTGTTTTCTTTGATATTGGCCTGACGGCGTCACCAAGGCCGTCAGGGTCCAAATACATGTGATGGCCCAGAGCTTATTCCTACATGACGGCGTCAGAAGTGGATCTAGACAATACGAATTTCAACTTGGCGGCGAGTTGACGGCGTCAGAGGTTAACACATGACACCGTCAGGATGCATAGTCTATATATATTTTTCCATTTTTTCATTGTAAAGTGTGGAACTTTTGTGGAACAAGTTGTGTAAAAACCCTAGGTCAAATTTCCTGCATCTTGAGGGGTTTCAAACCCTTCTTTCTTCCATGTTTGAATAAAGATAAGTACTTCAATAATCATTCAATATGTCTATGTATTGTTTGATTCTATCTTATGTGTATCTTTCTTTTAACATGTTAGGCTAGGCTTTTATTTTGTTTGCTTAGATGTAGTGAAACCTAGATGTTGATTATGGGTTGATTGTTTGTTTATAATTGTTACAAATGATTGTATTAGATGTTAGGCTTAAGAAAACTGGCAGACTTCCATTGGTATCTTGCTTGAACGTCTTAAGAAACATGATCGGAGGTGTACTACGATTTTTGGTTGTATTTAATGCATAAGAGAATTCTAATGATCCCATGTTAGGAGCTTTTAACGGCTCGAAATAGGAGTGAAGTAGGATCTTATAGAGTTAGGGAATATTGTACACGGCCCTACGACTGGTATTAAGGTATATAACCCGTCATCCATGCAATTGTAACAAGCTAATCAACCGGTAAAAGATATCTAGGAAGTAATGAAATCTAAGTAAACACAACTTTTCTCATTATTGTTTCCACCACATTAGCATATTAGTTTAATTTTCATTTCTTTTATTTTATTTTGATTGCATTAGTAGTTAATTGGGTTAGTTGGCTAGCAACTAATTCCGCACACTCCTTCAAAACCCCGAGATTTTACTTGCATTCATAAAATATAAAAAAATACAAAAAGAATCATCTCTCACCTTTAGACCTAGTTTAGTAGGCTTTCTAATCCAAGCGACACTATTCCTGAGTTGAATGATCAATCCCCCGGTACTTGTCACTATACTATACTACAACGATCAGGTACACTGCCTGGTGGGGGTTGTAAGCTTCTCAAGATCCCTTGAGAGGTAAAACCTGTTGCGAGGGCGCAATTCCCGCGTATCAGATGACATCACTTTTTGTTCTATAGATGAACAGGGTGTTGTCAATCCTTCCTCTGACAAACTTATTTTGGATCAGGAAGGCTGAAAGTGTTTCATACCATGCCCTGGGTGCTTGTTTAAGACAATAGAGGGCTTTGTTAAGCTTGCAGACATGGTTAGGAAATTCACTGCTTTTAAAGCTGTTGATATAAATAAATGACTAAAAACGTTATTCATATCTTTCGATATCTTTATGTTTTGATAATCACAAAACGAAAACCCATCAAACCAAAGATTATGACGTAAACAAGTATTTAGTAGTAAATAATCACTTTTACCATCTAATCACTTACGGTATGAATAAACAAAGTATCTAATGCATTATAAGATCAAAGGGGTATTTAATTAATTATTACAAAGTTTATTTAATTATATAAACATATTATATATTTTTGAAAAACACTTTTGGTAATAAAGAAAAATGTTTTAATCATACTAAATATATGAATTCAAATTTTTAACCAAAATCAGTTAGTTTTTCACCAAATAAACTTTCCCCACTAAATGACAAAGTTTCTGGCCGTTACAGCTGGGCGCCCCCCTTAATTATAAGGGGCGGTCCCCTTAATTTTAAGGGGACCGGCCATGAATTAAGGGGACCGGCATGCTCCTGTACAGTAACTTTTGTCCCTATAAATACTGGTTCATTTCACAGATTTTCCTCACCTTTTTGCACTAAAAACTCTCTGATTCAAACCTTCATTTCTATCTTAAAAATCCTTTGATCATATAATTCATAAGTCTTTGTTTCCAAGTGATCCAAAGCTTCATCTATTCAAGTGCAAAGAGAAGAATACTTCTATCTATCAAGACTAGAAGTATTACAACTTAGTATCATCTTGCTATCTAAGTTGTTTGATCATTTCATCTTGTATATCATTCATTCTTTGGTGAATAAAGTGTATACATTGGTTAGCTAGATTTAGATATAGGATCTAGATTTATTGAAGGTGTGAAGTGGTATTAGAAGTGAAGAAGTAAAGGTGCATAGGATAGTGGTAGTAGAAATAAGAAGTGGTAGTATATTGAAGTAGAGATTAGTTGTGAAGACAAAGAAGTTGAAGCCTTGAAGTTGAGAAGACCTTGAAGCCTAGAAGTTGTGAAGAAGCATAAATCTTGAAGTAGTGGATAGAACTAAGTAGTGAAGGTGTGAAGAAACAAGTGGCGTGAAGAAGAAGAGTTAGGAAGTAGAAAGGTGTGAAGTAGATAGGTGTGAAGTAGAAAGGTGTTAAGAAGAATTGGTGTGAAGTAAATTGGTGTGAAAAAAGTTGTGTAGAATTTGTGATCAAGTTGTGACGAAGTTGTGGTGTGTACATTGGTGTGTAAGGTTTTCTCCGCCATAAGGGAGGTTATTGATCTAGTGAAGAAAACTCTCGAGTTCGGTGCTCGGGGAGTGGAGTAGGGCAAGGAAGGTGTCCTTGTAGCCGAACCACTATAAATCCTTTGTCTCTCGGTTTGATCTTTCCATCTCTCACTCTTTGTTTATTTACTTGTTAGCATTTCATACATAGTTATAATTACTTGTGTTGTGCATATATTGATTTCACATAAAGATCAAACAAGGCTTCATTCACAACATTAATTTTATACAAACAAACCAAGTACATAAACTCATATTAAAACACATATACATATATATGTTTATATGTGATATATGAAATTATAAATTCTTACTCAACATTATATATATAAGTAGTGTTTATACAAAAACCGTGAATAAACTAGTATCTATATTTTTGCATCAAAGAGTTTTGAAATTTACGTCTATTCTTTAGAAGCAAACTTTTATAAAACAAATAAAACGAAAAAGACGTAAAACATTCAACCCCCCCTTCTAGTTTTCCACAAAAGCGAGGAGGTTGTTACACATAAACATCTTCTTTAATGTTTCCATTCAGGAAGGAACTTTTGACATCCATTTGGTAAACTTTAAAGTTCATGTAAGTAGCATAGGCTAGGAAGATCCTGATGGCTTCCATTCTAGCAACTGGTGCAAATGTTTCCTCATAATCAATACCTTCCTTTTGGTTATATCCTTTAGCAACAAGTCTTGCCTTGTTTTTGATGACAGTACCACTCTCATCAGTCTTGTTTTTGAAGACCCATTTCATTCCAATGACTAAAACACCCTGAGGGCATTCAACTAGGGTCATGACATTGTTTCGGTCAAATTGTTCCAATTCATCTCTCATGGCCTGAACCTAGCTTTCATATGTCAGGGCTTATTTGACATTATTAGGCTCTATGTCAGAAAGAAAATCTACATAGAGACATACATTGGCTGAGGCTGCCTTGAGTTTAGCAGCCACGCTTCTGGTAAGCATGCCTTCAGTGGGCTTACCAATAATGTTGACAAGCTTAATTGTTTTGGACTTAGTCCAACTATCCTGAGGTCTAGGATAGGATTTAGAGCTTGAAGAAGCCTGATTTGTTGAAGGAGTGGGTTCAGTAACTGGAGCATAAGGTGCTTCAAGATTTAGATCTTTAGTGACCTCAGTATTGTCAATTTGATCACAGGGTTCCTGAACAGTTGGTTCAGTGGGAGTAGTCTCATTGGAGACTTTTTGAGTGTCAATAAACTCACAGATGGTTGGTTGAGGTAGATTGTGAGGAGTAATGTAGTAAGAGATATATGCATCAGCTTGGTATTGAGTTGAGGGATTGCTCTCAAGATGATACTCATCAGGAGGATACCTAGATGAGTCATCAATACCAATTTCCTCAATTGAGGAGTTTGAGAACCTGATGGATTCAGTGCTCTCATCAATAGTTATGTGATAAGTTTCTTCAGTTTGCTGTCTCCTAGTGTTGAACACCCTGAAGGCTTTGGAGACAAGGAAGTATCCATCATCAGCTTTGGCATCAAATTTACCTAAGTGATCCTTGTGGTTATGAATAAACACAAGACACCCAAATACATGGAAGTAGCTGATGTCATGGATCCTTCCGTTAAATATCCCATAAGGAGTCTTATTGTGTCTTTTCACAATGATGGACCTATTTTGAGTGTAGCAGGTTGTTTTGACTGCCTCAGTCCAAAAATGTTTAGATAGGACTGAGCCATTCAACATTGTCCTTGCTGCCTCAATGAGTGTCCTGTTCTTCTTTTCAGCTACTCCATTCTGTTCAGGAGTATAAGGAGAAGAGAAGTTCTGAGATATTCCTTTCTCATCACAAAAACACTCAAGGTCCTGGTTTTTGAATTCAGTACCATTGTTAGTTCTAATCTGTTTTACCTTGACATCATTTTGATTTTCAATGTTCTTGACAAAGGACATGATTGTATCAGCTGCCTGACTCTTTTTAGTCAGGAAATAAACCCAAGTGTATATTGAGTATTCATCCACTATGACCAGAGTATATTTCTCATGGTTAATAGACATTTAACAGACAGGTCCAAAGAGATCCATGTGAAGGAGGTGTAGGCAGCTTTTGATGGAGAAGGTTTGTTTAGTTTTGAATGATGCTCTGTGGTGTTTACCTTTCTCACAAGCTAAACAAGGTTTGTCTTTGGTATACACCAGGGATGGAAGGCCTAGAACCATGTTTTGTTTGGCCAGGTTGTTGATAGATTTGAAGTTTAGATGTGAGAGTCTTCTATTCCATAGCCAGTTGATTGTCTCACTTGCCTTAGTGAAGAGGCAAGTCCCATTTTGAGTGAGGGTTGACATGTCAAGGACATAGACATCATCCCTCCTGAGAGCAATCACCATAATTTCCTTGTTGGCATTGAAGATGGTTCCTCTCTTGTCATCAAACTGAACTGTGTATTTTGCATCACATAGTTGACTTACACTGATAAGATTGTACTTGAGACCATTGACATAAGCTATTCTTGTAAAAACTATACCATTGCAGTTTACTGAACCATAACCTTCAGTGGGAGCTGATGAGTTATCACCAAATACTACCTTGGGTCTTGGTTCTTCCACATATTTGTGCAGATAAGTCTTCACACCAGTCATACTCCTTGAGCATCCACTATCGAGGTGCCAAACAGGATCCCTGGTATGTTTCTTCACAAATAGTAAACTGGGTTAGTTTTTCTTTTTAACCCACCTCCTAGTGGGCTTAGTCCTCAGGGACTTTTTGAACTTAGCTAAAAAATCATGGTCTGAAGTAGAGTGAACTGAGCTTCCACGCGTTTTACATTTTATGGTAGATGAAGACTCATTAGACTGGGAGGTGCTGGAAGTGGTGTTTCTTCTGGCCTGAATGACCTTGTCATGTCCTCTGTCATCATGAGAGGGGTCTCCACAAATGTTACAACAATTGTTCATCATACAATCATCAGGAAGATGATCATTGAACCCACAGTGAGGACATGGCAAGAAAGGCTTAGCCTTCTGTCTTTGTTTGGAAGAAGAGGCATACTGCTAACCTTGTGTTTTGTAAAGACCTTGTGCTTTCAGGGATGCATAGTGAGAGTTGTGATCAGAAGTCCTGTGGTCCTCTTCTTTGCATATCATGCAGAACAGGATTCTTTAACAATCATCAGTGGTGTGGTTTGGATGATAGCAAAGTTCACATCTCACTGAAGGTCTGGTTGTGCATTTTGGTTTGGAGGAACTTGAGGAAGTTGCTGGTTGTTTAGATTTTGAGTCAAAGAGTTTTTCAGTGGACTCAATCTTTTCACTCAACTTCCTCACAAGTTCAGCTAACTGATCATATTTAGAATCAGTGCTGTCAGGTTTCACTTCAGTGGATACTGAAGGTGTGTGGGTTTCAGTAAGTGCTCTGATAGGTCTTTTCAGGATAGTTATTCCTGGACTTGATTTCTCCTTGGGAGATTGTGGTTGATAGACTGATGGTGAAAGATCATAACTAAGTACAGCTCCCTGAAGTTCTTTCAGTAGAGGAATGGTGATTGGGAATCTGACTTAGACTCAATGATGGACTCAGTACTACTGGGTTCATCAGTGACTCCTAGCATTTTGATGTAGGTTTTACTGACCAGGTTTTAATATTTATAAAGTCTCGTTTACCTAAGGTCTACCTTTTACGCACTAACGGACAGTGTATCCGGTCGTGTGTGGTATAGTCAAATAGTAAAGCCGAGGTTGTCCCAAGAGCTAAGGTGCGAAAATTATCTAAGTTCGTGTCACGTTTAAAAGGGGGTTTTGAGTTGAAAGATTAATTAAACTAATTAAAAGTAATAACAAGACAATAAAGTAAATAGAAGGAAATCAGAAAAGAGAAGTAGTGTTAACCTAATTACTACTCTTGTTATGATCATGACTAGTTTTCCTATAGGTGCATCCTATCATATCGTTCGGGGATTCAATATTCATTTTGGGTCAGATGGTCAAATTCGCCTAGATCTATCTTATACCTTGTCCTATCCAAAGCTATTGTAAAGCCTTGGGTTCATTGGTACGAAGACATAAGAGTCATTAAGTGCCTCTACTAACATGGACAAGGCTAACGAATGCGGCATGGTCAGATCTTACACCCCTCTAACTCCGTTAAGTGTCTAGCATTGGTAGGTGGTCCTAGGGTTAATTCGCACGTGTATGGTGATATTGCTATCACCAAGTCACATCCCTAGCGACTTGCTTCCTAGGGTTAATTCCACAAGTATCTAGAGAACAACCAATGCTAATCACTATGGGAACTAGAGTGTCCCAAGCCTCGCCATGAAAGTAAACAAACAATAGATAATAGATGCGTGGAAAACTAAATCAATAACATAACAATTTCATAACTAGGCTAACACCAAAAGGTGTTTAGCCACTCATGTTCATAATTGCAGTAAAACAATGTTGAGTTAATACAAATCTAAGCATGAATCGAATACAAAGTAAAGGAATGAAAACACTTATGATCGGTGTGTGATTCCTCCCTTGGAAATTACTTGGATGTGGCTAGAACTTCGTTCTCCCTCCTTCCTGAGTTTTTCCCAACATTGCTGTGGTGAAGAGATGGGAAGTGATATGAAAAACTCAGAATTAGGGTTGGTATTTATAGGCCCCGACTATGTTACGGCGTAGCGTCTTAGAGTTGCTACGCCGCAACCTTTGCAAATTGTGTTACGCCGTAACTTGATCAAGTGTTACGGGCGTAAAGTCTTGATGATAAGCATCCTACGGCGTAGTAGATAAGGTGGCTACGCCGTAGCTTTTTCCTTGGCCTCGTTAGTTCTTTACTGCCTCAAATGAGATCCTACGTCGTAGCTTGGAAAGTTGCCTACTCCGTAGTGTTCTTTAGTGGACTTCTACGCCGTAGCCTGTTGTTGGGCTATGCCGTAGTCTTCATAAATTTTTTACGCCGTAGGTAGGAGAGCTTCTACGGCGTAGTCTTCGTGAAGCCTTACTACGGCGTAACGGCGTAGGTAGATGAACCTCTACGCCGTAGTTAGTGCAGAATCCATAACTTTCATGTATTTGCTCCAAAGTCCTTCCATTTCCGCGTAAGTTTGTTCTTTTACTCATCTTTACCCTGAAACCAAAATAGGAAGAAATAAGAGTATATATTCTTCATAAAAGTAGAAAAAATGAGTATTTTAAGGGGGGAATTAACACTTAGATTGGGGGTAAATTTGATGTTATCAAATATCCCCCCACTTGAACTCTACTTGCCCTCAAGTAGACCTTATAAGAATGATTTTCAAAAAGATATCCCCCAAGAAACTGGAGAATATGAATTAAAAACTCCCTATGCTAGAATTTATCAAAGCCAAAAACCTCACAAAATTGGAACAAACACTGACATCTCTCTCCTAATCTAAGTGTTAATTTTGGGGTGATCACTCAACGCATAGTCATAGAATGTATTCTATCATAGGCTTGGAACTTACACAAATCTCTACCACTAGAGCTAAGGTCAAAACAATTCTTAAAGGCAATATTGGGTGAACACATATAAGGCTATTTGGGTGTAGCGTTGTTAATAACATACTACGGCAAGGGCGACAAAGGCAATGGTACATGAACGGAACGCCGGGCAAGACACCAATGACTGCTCAAATCCCTCACCTAAGCATGATTCACAACTAAAGGGTAGGATAAGACATGGGATGCACAATAATGGTGTAAAATGAAAAAGAAAACAAATAGTCTTAGCCTATAACCGAGTTGCTACCACTTGCCATTCATCCAAAGTCCAAGTTTCAAAATGCTAGAATTGGATCATGTAACAAGTGTGTGCCATTAGAGGACATCATGATGGGCACCACACTTGGTCTTCATGTTGGTGATTAAGAACCAACAGCTTCATTCTTCAAATATGACCGAAGTGGCCTCTTCGATGCTAAATCTTTCAAAGCTCTTATTACGGTGCTATACAAGGTTGCACCAAAGTTAACATATCTACATACGGAAGTTCACATTTTTTTAATAACATAACATATCCCCCCCACTTGGGATGAACAATACATGTATAATAGTGGGTTTTCTCATGATCTTCAATGATGAGTCTTCAACGTAGGTGTGATTCTTGAACCTCTTGACTTGGACCTCAAATTAGAACAAGTGGCAACTTCCCAATCATAAACAAAGACTACATGATAGGCTAAGGTGTATAGGTGTATCGAAACAATAATATGGGTAAGAAACAAAAGGATAGGCTCAAAAGGGTGTATCTAGGGCTTGCACTAAAGGTGAGTACAACAAAGGGTTTTAACATGGGGGTCGAATAGTCGATGTGACTAATCGATAAACACACTACATAAAGGTTATTTGGGTGATAATCCTAAAATATTGCCTTCTTAAAAAGTTTCTTCCAAATGTATTAAGAAATCTTAATACACTACTCGTACACGGTTTCAGAATGATGTACAAGCCAAGTTCTAAAGTTTACAAACTACCGGCACACTCATATTTTTGGTGGATTTGGGGTAAAACAGGGTGAAGCTGAAATAGGCTAAACCTCACCATGGTATTAAGGGTTAATGTGCTCGGCTAAGGTCCATTCTAGTTAGGTTCAGAAAAATATGTCAAAAGTTTTAAAAGTGGCATAATTTTTCAAAATAAACTAGAAAATTATGGGCAAAACAAAGTTCAAGTAAATAATTCTACTCCCGTCCCCCCACTTAAGTTTTACAAAGTCCCTTTTGTACATAAAATAAAAAATAAGGAGGAAAAGTAGAATTAGAATGAGAACTTCCTTGAAATTCACTCTTGAAAATAGAAGGATCATGTTGAGAAACGTGCCTTCACTACGCCTTATGAGCAAATTTCAATTCCCTGGAATCACACAACTACCAAAAGCATAAACCTAAAAAGAAAAAGAAAAACCTAACTTACTTTCGTAGGAATCACGGCTGCATTTAGAGTATGCAACAAGCCTTTTAAACCACTTGGTGTCCCAAGTGGACGAGTGAAGTCTCGTGAGGGTTTATAGGAACATACCCACAAAGTTCATTTAAAAACTAATACAAGTTTAAAGAATGTTTTGTAAAATAAAAAGCATTTTTAAGGTTCAGAAGGTAGCTATGGCGTAACTTAAATGGGGTGCTACGCCGTAGTTGCTGAATAAATCCAGTATGAAACTTGGAGGGTGCTACGGCGTAGTCAATGGAAGAGCTACGTCGTAGCAAGGCCCTAGAGAATATTTCTTGGAGTAAAAGTCCAAAAATTTGTTCCCCATCGCAATGCTTCCTCTAGGACCTGCAAATCATTAACACAAAGCATACCAAACCAAATATGCTACTAAAAATGAAAAGCAAAAAGAAAAAATAAATAAAAAGATAAGCATGGGGTGCCTCCCACGAAGCGCTTGTTTTTGTTCAAGCCATGAGCTTAACTCTACCCTTATTTAATGAGTAAAAGGGTGTTTATCCCCTCACTTGAAATCAAGTGTGGATGCAAATAGCAATAAATATCATGAGGGTGTGAATTAGCCAAATTGTAGGGAAATGATGATTTAAAATCATACCTTATAGGAGATTTCATTTTCCTACTTACTCTACCGAGATTGACTGATGGATTTGTTGATATGAACACTCCGTGTTGTGGTTGATTGATTGGCTTCCATGCTTCAATTGCCTCCATGTTATTCACGGTAGTGTATGTGACTTTGCCTCCTAACTCCTTCTCAGGCTCAACCAAAATTGGTTTAGTAGCTGGTGTAACATAACCATCTTCGGGTGGTATGATAAGCATGGTTTGTGAGGTTAACGGTTGCACTCCGTCATCCATCATTTCTGCAACCTGAATGGGAAAACTAGCAAGATCATTAGTAATAAAAGAAGAGTTAGAAGTCATACCATTTTGTGTTGTAGTTGATTCCACACTAGCTTGTGGAATTGCTTATTCATCTTGTAAGTTTCTTGCTTCCATCTTCTTCACTTGATCCTTACTTGTTTCTTCTTTTCTCACAACTTTCAAACGTCCTGGGAATGGGATAGGTGGAACATAGGGTTTGACAATAGGTAAATTACGAGGAACCGACTCCATGTTGACTTCTTTGATCTTTCCCATTAGTGCATTGACCTCCTTCTTTTTATTTTCCAGGACAGTTTGGCTTACCTTTTCAACCGTTGCTTCTATCCTAGCATTGAGCTTCTTTAAGTTCAAGTCCGAGGTTACTTTGAACTTTCTAATTCATTCATGAAGTGATTCATTCTTCTTCCTTGATTCTTCAAAATATTTGTTGATGTTTTCCTCCAAGGCTTCCACATCGATCTGCTCAAAATGCTTTGCATTCCTCACAAAGAGAATGCTCATGTATAGCATGAATGTTTTCTTTAACCTCCTTTATATTGCACCTAAGTCTAGCAATCTTTTTGGTTATGTCACCAATGTCATCCAGGCTATTTCCATTTTCCATCCAAGTGGTTGCTCCATCATACCAATTTTGTGAATGGTTTGCCATCATTTGTATTGAGCTAAAGGCTTGTGCTAGTGTCATCATAGGGATCGGACCTTGAGAATCGAGCATTCGGCGGGAAGGGGTTTTTAACCCTTTGTAGAAAATAAGGACCTTCTTATAATCGTAGAGATCATGCGTTGGGCACATGTAAAGAAGGTCGTTAAACCTTTCCCAAGCTTCAAATAATGTCTCATTCTTTCCTTGTATGAAACTCCTTATTTCTTCCATCTTCTTGGTCGACATTGAGGGAGGACAATATCTCCGAATAAATGCCCTCTCTAGAAGAGCCCATGTATTGATTGTTCCTGTAGGAACTTTATCTAACCATCTTCTGGTTGCCATTGTGAGTGTCATTGGAAACACCCTCAGCATAAGTGCATCATGGGTAACGCCAGGAGTGTGGAAAAGATCTGCAATCTCCAATACTCTTCGTACATGTAGGTGGGCATCTTCATCATTCTTTCCTACGAAAAGCTTATGTCTTAGCTCCCTTATAAACTGGATACTGATCTCAAAGTTGACATTATTATCAATTTCGGGTCTTACCACGCCCGGTCTGTTGTTACCTTGAGTCAAAGCCATGTATTGCTCCATAGTGAGCATGTTGATATCAACGTCACCCATATCCTGAAATTACAATTCAAACAAAAACAGAAAAGAAAAGAAAGGAAAAAGAAAACTAAAAACAAAAATTCCTAAAGAAAGAAAAATAAACACCAAAAATTTATAAAAACCAAACTCAAATAAAATCCTAATAGCTCCCCGGCAGCGGCACCAAAAACTTGATGCAGGTTTTACTGACCAGGTTTTAATATTTATAAAGTCTCGTTTACCTAAGGTCTACCTTTTACGCACTAACGGACAGTGTATCCGGTCGTGTGTGGTATAGTCAAATGGTAAAGCCGAGGTCGTCCCAAGAGCTAAGGTGCGGAAATTATCTAAGTTCGTGTCACGTTTAAAAGGGGGTTTTGAGTTGAAAGATTAATTAAACTAATTAAAAGTAATAACAAGACAATAAAGTAAATAGAAGGAAATCAGAAAAGAGAAGTAGTGTTAACCTAATTACTACTCTTGTTATGATCATGACTAGTTTTCCTATAGGTGCATCCTATCATATCGTTTGGGGATTCAATATTCATTTCGGGTCAGATGGTCAAATTCACCTAGATCTATCTTATACCTTGTCCTATCCAAAGCTATTGTAAAGCCTTGGGTTCATCGGTACGAAGACATAAGAGTCATTAAGTGCCTCTACAAACATGGACAAGGCTAACGAATGCGGCATGGTCAGATCTTACACCCCTCTAACTCCATTAAGTGTCTAGCATTGGTAGGTGGTCCTAGGGTTAATTCGCACGTGTATGGTGATATTGCTATCACCAAGTCACATCCCTAGCGACTTGCTTCCTAGGGTTAATTCCACAAGTATCTAGAGAACAACCAACGCTAATCACTACGGGAACTAGAGTGTCCCAAGCCTCGCCATGAAAGTAAACAAACAATAGATAATAGATGTGTGGAAAACTAAATCAATAACATAACAATTTCATAACTAGGCTAACACCAAAAGGTGTTTAGCCACTCATGTTCATAATTGCAGTAAAACAATGTTGAGTTAATACAAATCTAAGCATGAATCAAATACAAAGTAAAGGAATGAAAAAACTTATGATCGGTGTGTGATTCCTCCCTTGGAAATGACTTGGATGTGGCTAGAACTTCGTTCTCCCCCCTTCCTGAGTTTTTCCCAACGTTGCTGTGTTGAAGAGATGGGAAGTGATATGAAAAACTCGGAATTAGGGTTGGTATTTATAGGCCCCGACTATGTTACGGCGTAGCGTATTAGAGTTGCTACGCCGTAACCTTTGCAAATTGTGTTACACCGTAACTTGATCAAGTGTTACGGGCGTAAATTCTTGATGATAAGCATCCTACGGCATAGTAGATAATGTGGCTATGCCGTAGCTTCTTCCTTGGCCTCGTTAGTTCTTTACTGCCTCAAATGAGATCCTACCTCGTTGCTTGGAAAGTTACCTACTCCGTAGTGTTCTTTAGTGCACTTATACGCCAGAGCCTGTTGTTGGGCTACGCCGTAGTCTTCATAAATTATTCATTACGCCGTAGGTAGGAGAGCTTCTATGGCGTAGTCTTCATGAAGCCTTGCTACAGCGTAGGTAGATGAACCTCTACACCGTAGTTAGTGCAGAATCCATAATTTCCACGTATTTGCTCCAAAGTCCTTCCATTTCCACGTAAGTTCGTTCTTTTACTCATCATTACCCTGAAACCAAAATAGGAAGAAATAAGAGTATATATTCTTCATAAAAGTAGAAAAGATGAGTATTTTAAGGGGAAAATTAACACTTAGATTGGGGGTATATTTGATGTTATCACATTTCCTTAATGGCCTGACTTTCAGGCTCCAAAATTCTTCTAGTGTTGAAGTTTGGCATTTTACTGTCAGGATTGATTCTTTCAATCCAATCACTGGATTTTGGTGCAAGTTCTTTGCTAGAGAGTTTGTTAGCTGATAGAAAGGTTGTTGCATGGTTACTCTCCCCAGACACTTCAGTGAGTTGGTCTTTACCCAAAGTAGCCTTTTTGGTACTGGGTGTGAGACTCAGTGTGTCAAAAAGTTTGGGGTTCTTTTGAGTCCATTTCCAAATGACAGCCTTTTCTTTCTTATGTTCTTCCTGAAGAGCTTGGTTTTATTTTACAAGTTCAGAATTTTGAATTTGAAGTGTAACATTTTCAAGTTTGGCTTGTTTTAAAGCAAGGAGATCATCCCTACACTGATTTAACTCAAAACTCAGTTTGTTAAATTTTGAAAACAAGTTTAATCTTTGCTCTTCAACATACATAAGATCAACATTTATATAATCTAAGTAAGATTTCCAATCAGAATCATCATCCATTGATAGTAAGATGTTTACCTTTCACATGGTGATGCTCACCCACTCTCCATTCCTTGCATGACACTTTCCACAACAAGCTTGTTGTCTTCTGAGAGAGCCATCAGGGCACTGATATGAACTTCTTCATCCTTAGAGGACACTTCTTCCTCATCCCAATTAAATGTTTCAGCAACTAGCCCCTTGTTTTTAGCCTGAGTAGGTTTAGGAGCCTGAGGTGACTGAGTGACTGAGGAGGCAGACTCAAGAAGAGCAAGTTTGGCCTTGGTGATGAGACGAAAAGTGTACCACTTTTAGGGGGTCATTTAAGCCCAAATTCGAAATTATTTTATCAAATATTACCCTAAATTGTTCCTTTTGTCATTTTAGGTACTTTTGAGAAGAAATCTGGAAAAGGAAGCATTTTGGACGTTTTTGGAGCAAAAAAGTGAAGAAAACGACAAAGTCTCAAATTCATGCTGAAAACAGTACCTGACAACGTCAGGATTTGCTTATGATGCTGTCACCCTTTGACAAAGAGGTGGATAATCAAGTTACACGTGACGCGCTAGAGAGTTTTTAGAGGAATTACACGTGACGGCGTCACCAAGGCCGTCAAGAGCAAATTACATGTCACGGCTAAGATAAAGTTTACACATGACGGCGTCAGAATTGGATCTAGGAAATACGATGATAATTATGGCGGCGAGTTGACGGCGTCAGAAGTTACTCTTGACGCCGTCAGACCCAATACTCTATATATAGTTTTTGATTTTTCATTCATTAGGGTGCAACTTTGAGAGGAGAAACCCTAGAGGAATTTTACAGTATTTTTAAGGGTTTCAAACCCTTGTTTCATCCATGCTTAATTGAAGATAAGTTTTCCAACAATCATCAATATGTCTATGTCTTGTTTGATTCTATCTTATGCTTGTCTTCTCTTTAACATGCTAGGCTAGGTTTTCTTTGTGTTTGCTTAGATGTAATGAAACTTAGATATTGGTTATTGGTTGGTTGTTTGTTTATAATTGTTGTGGATGAATGATTTCGATGTTAGGCTTAAGAAAACTGGCAGACTTCCAACTGGTAACTTGCTTGAACGTCTTAAGAAACATGATCAGATGTGTACTATGATAAATTGGTTATATTTAATGCATAGGTAACTACTAATGAGGCCATGTTATGAGCTAGTAGTCGGCTCGACATAGGAAGAAGTAGAAGCTTATAGAGTTAGGGAAGATCGTACACGGCCCTACGAATGGTATTAAGGAATATAACCCGTCATCCATGCAGTTGTAACAAACTAATCAACCGGTAAAAGATAGCTAGGGAGTAGTGAAATCTAAGTAAACACATTTTCTCTTATTATTGTTTTCGCCAAATTTACTTTAGTTTCATTTTATTTTATTTTGTTTTGTTTGCATTTGTAGTAATTTGGGTTAGTTGACTAGCAACTATTTCCACCCATTCTTCCAAAACCGAGATTTTTACCTGCTTTCTATAAAATATAAAAATACAAAAAGAATCACCCATCACCTCTAGAGCTAGTTTAATTGAGTTTTAACCCTAGCGAACACTATTCTTTGAGTTGAATGATCAATCCCCCGGTACTTGCCACTATGCTATACTACAACGGTCAGGTACACTGCCTGGTGGGGATTGCAAGCTTCTCAAGATCCCTTGAGAGGTAAAACATTTTGCAAGGTTGCAAAACCACGCATCAAGTTTTTGGCGCCGCAGCCCGGGGATTAGTTATTGTCTAGGTTGAAATTTCTTTTTATTAGGTCTACTTGCTAGATTCCTTTCTAGTAAGATTTTTATTTTTATTTTTATAGGTCTTCTTTAGTCTATCTTATTTCTTTGTTTCCTTTGTTCATGCACTATCTCGATGGATAACAATAGCATTGATCGTTTGATTCCTGTTATTCGTGTTTTTCGTCGTAGGATTTTCCAACCACCCGTCCTAATCCCTTTAGTGGAAAATGAGAACCTACCTAACCTCTCGCTTGACCATCACTTTGACAATAATTCTGAGATGGAGGAGTCTGACCATGATAATGACCATAGGGCTAGTCCTTTTTACTATTCAGACTCCGATGAGGACCTAGATGATGGTGATGTAATTAATGAGGATAGGATGGAAGATGAGATGAACCCTCTTAGGTATGTCGACCCTAGGACAAGGATTGAAAATGACAGCTCATTTAATATGCAATTTCCTTGTAAGATAGGATTTAGGAGCTTTGATGCTTACCTTAACTCATCTTTACCAATGAACATAATCTTGCGTACTGAATACAATAAAATTATGGTAAATGAGTTAGAATACAAAGGAGATGATATTGTTGCTAGGGCAAAGACATTGCATATGTTTGTAGGAAGCTTTGTCTATTTGGTTGAGTTTACGGTTATGGAGAATCTAGGAGAGTGTATCGATAGTAACTTAAACCAAGTTGTGTTTAGGAAGCCCTTCAAAAGGTTAACCAAATTAGATGAAAAACTTGTGGAAGGGTTAATTACATTCTCATATGGGGATGAAGATTTTGTTTACCAAATGCCCCGTGCACACCCTAGGTTCAAGGATTTTTCTATTGAGAAATGTAATAGGTTTCCACCTCTCGATATACTAAGTGAGAATGATAAAAGGAAAGGGCTTAAATATCCTCATGAAAAGAATAAAAGTTATTATCGCGGATGTTTAGAGCTAAGTGATGACTATAAGAAAGATGAGGCAACAATTAGATGGCTCACACTTGGATATGTGAGCATAAGCGACACACGGTAGGATGTGACCTTGAGTCTAGCTACAAGACTCGTAAATAAAGAAAAGCGCTTCTTGGGAGGCAACCCAAGTTTTATTTGCTTTATTTGTTTGATTTTATTTGTTTCCGTATGCGTGTTTTATTTTATTGTTTGTGGATCACGTCTCAAAATAAATTGTGAAAATGCTTTACCTTGTTGTTTAACTTCGTCTTAACCTCATATAAAGGTATTTCGCAAAAACTAAGTGTAAGGGAAATCTAAATTTGTTTCTAAGAACGGAACTGAACATGAACCACAACAATATTAAATGAACATGTATATTAGTATTTGTTTGAGTCAAATGCTTGTATCGAGTCATAATGATGTTTTGCAGGAATTCCAGGAATTAAGGCATGAATTTTTCCAGAAATTTTCCAGAAACTTAACATAAGATTTGTGTCAGAACACTCTGACGGCGTCAGGTGTAAAAATCTGAAAAATTTTGCAAGTTTTGTTTTTCTACCGGAGTCTTGAAGTTTTTGTTAATTCTTTAGTTTTATAAACTCGAGGAAATCTGCAAATATTCATTCCACAAGCATTATATCCTAATTATATATACAGATTGCCGCCGATTTTATACGAGGTTTGCCTTGATTGTTTTCTCATGTTTAACAAGTTATATTGGACAAGAAGATGATTCATATTTCCGGAGGGAAGCTTTCAACGTTCATTTTCTTGGAGGAGAATTTAACCATGTTATCAAATTATCCACACCGAACGAATCAGAGGAGTATTTGTCTCATTCTTTTACCTTCATTACTTTTACATCCTTTTTATTGAACATTGGGGACAATGTTCAGCCTAAATGTAAGGGGAGGGTAAATGATGATACCTTAGAGAATGCAATTGCACTTGAGTTTGTTTGTTCAAAAGTAGGTGTGTAATAAAACTAAGAGAAATACTTGTTAGGGCAATTTTAGCACCAAATTTAAAAATTTTAACAACATTTAGGAGTGAAGCTTTAGCCTTAATGAGCGTCTCATGGATAGGAGTTGTATGACTAGCACAAAAACCGTACCACTCAAAAAAAATTTCCACCCAAATATGTGAGGTTCGTCTTTAGATTTGTTAGGAAAAGCATTCATTATGAGTGTACCAGTAGCACTTAGATTCTAGAACTTGCGTTAGTGATGCATCCTGAGACCGCTAGTGAGACTACATTCGTGTAGTTAGGATTTACTACATGATAAGAGGCATTAGGATCACCCTTGTGTTAGACCCGTATTATAATTACTTGACCAATGAAGTCATAATTACTTGACTAGTAAGTAAATTAATTTTCCAACACCTTTGCGTTGTACTCATTTTTAGTACACGATACCCCTAGTACACCCCTCCGAGCCTATCTTTTTCATTTCTAACTTTAAGCATTTTACTTTAAGGAAGAATTTGTTTACAATCCACCCCAAATGTACACCCAAATCGCCTTAGCCTTCCGTGTATGCACTCGTCTTTAGTGCATTATTGTTATATGTTTAAACCCTTAGTTAATTATCTAATTGATTACATGGTTGCTAAGTTGAGTCATATCTTGTACATATTGTTTTGGGACGATTGGGACTCATGGGTAAAGTACGAGTGTTATGGAGTAATGGGGAAGAACATCATTTATTACCCCCATATGTGCGTTAACCTTAAAAGTACTCCAAGTGTTTTGATTATCTTGATTCGAGTCATTAAAATAGTTGATTGTAAAAGTATGTAAAAGTTCAAGTGTAAGGGGAATGCAAATCCCCTATGATGTATTATTTTGGATGGTAGGGCAAGAGTGTATGCAAAAAAAAAAAAAAAAAATAGAAAAAGAAAGAGAAAAACATACAGACTACCATCCCGTTTCCTTTTATGTTTATTTTATATTTTGTTAGTTTTTGATTAGCTTAAGTCGAGTCGAGTCTTGGCTTAGCAACACCATATTGTACATGTAATTGACAAAGATGATTAACTCGCCACCAGTAAAAATTGCCTTTATCCAACAAAACCATGTTTACCATATCCCTACACCTCACGTTATAACCCTTTTAAAAGACCTCTTTGATAGTTTATCCTAGGTGCTTACGCCAAGTGGTGGAGGTTTGATCCTTTCCCAAGCCTATGGTAATCTATTTGCTATGACAGGTAGTGAGAGATGTTTTCCATTTTCATATTGTGATATATACTTTATTACACCCGAGAGATGTGAGTATCTAAACACTATTTGTCAGGTGCTAGTGTATAATTTCCGTGCTTGTTTTGGTTGAAGTGGAATGATTGTTTGTTGAAATTACTTTTATATTAGTGTTAAATGACCCCTAGCTTGTATTTTGATTAGAATAAAAGCGCATTTGCTTGAGGACAAGAAAATCTCAAGTGTAAGGGTATTTGATGAGACGAAAAGTGTACCGCTTTTAGGGGGTCATTTAAGCCCAAATTCAAGATTATTTGATCAAATATTGCCCTAAATCGTTCCTTTTGTCATTTTAGGTACTTTTGAGAAGAAATCTGAAAAAGGAAGCATTTTAGACGTTTTTGGAGCGAAAAAGTGAAGAAAACGACAAAGTCTCAAATTCATGCTGAAAACATTACCTGACGGCGTCAGGATTTGCTTATGACGCTGTCACCCTTTGACAAAGAGGTGGATAATCAAGTTACACGTGACGCGCCATAGAGTTTTTGGAGGAATTACAAGTGACGGCATCACCAAGGCTGTCAAAAGCAAATTACATGTGACGGCCAAGATCAAGTTTACACATGACGACGTCAGAACTGGATCTAGGCAATACGATGATAATTATGGCGGCGAGTTGACGGCGTCAGAAGTTACTCTTGACGTCGTCAGACCCAATACTCTATATATAGTTTTTGATTTTTCATTCATTAGGGTGAAACTTCGAGAGGAGAAACCCTAGACAAATTTTACAGTATTTTTAAGGGTTTCAAACCCTTGTTTCATCCATGCTTAATTGAAGATAAGTTTTCCAACAATCATTCAATATGTCTATGTGTTGTTTGATTTTATCTTATGCTTGTCTTCTCTTTAACATGTTAAGCTAGGTTTTCTTTGTGTTTGCTTAGATGTAATGAAACTTAGATATTGATTATTGGTTGGTTGTTTGTTTATAATTGTTGTGGATGAATGATTTCGTTGTTAGGCTTAAGAAAACTGGCAGACTTCCAATTGGTAACTTGCTTGAACGTCTTAAGAAACATGATCAGATATGTACTATGATAAATTGGTTATATTTAATGCATAGGTAACTACTAATGAGGCCATGTTAGGAGCTAGTAGTCGGCTCGATATAGGAAGAGGTAGAAGCTTATAGAGTTAGAGAAGATCGTACACAGCCCTACGAATGGTATTATGGAATATAACCCGTCATCCATGCAGTTGTAACAAACTAATCAACCGGTAAAAGATAGCTAGAGAGTAGTGAAATCTAAGTAAACACATTTTCTCTTATTATTGTTTTCACCAAATTTACTTTAGTTTCATTTTATTTTATTTTGTTTGCATTTGTAGTAATTTGGGTTAGTTGACTAGCCACTAATTCCGCCCATTCTTCCAACACCGAGATTTTTATTTGCTTTCCATAAAATATAAAAATACAAAAAGAATCATCACTCACCTCTAGACCTAGATTAATTGAGTTTTAACCCTAGCGAACACTATTATTTGAGTTGAACGATCAATCCCCCAGTACTTGCCACTATACTATACTACAACGGTCAGGTACACTGCCTGGTGGGGATTGCAAGCTTCTCAAGATCCCTTGAAAGGTAAAACCTTTTGCAAGGTTGCAAAACCACGCATCACTTGGCCTTTCTATATTTGGCTTCAAAATCTTTTGGTGGAATTTTTTCAATCTTATTTTGAAAAAACTGACTAGATTGAAGCATTTTTGGTTAAAATTTGCTAGTTCCTGAAAAGGAGTTGTTTCCTAAGAACTTGTAAGATGGTTCTGAGGTTGTTTTTGAGAAACAATCTTTTGCAAAATGACCCTTTTTACCACATTTAAAACACGCAGTGTTGTCATTTGCTTTTGTGTTTGAAAAGTTTTTGTTTCTTTTAATAAATCTTTTTAAGTTTGCAAGGAGTACCCTTTCATGAAATTCAATTTGTAAATCATTCAGGTAATCTCACTGGTCCTTACATCAACCTCATCATCAGATTCATCTTGAAAATCCTGCACAACACCAATGGAATAGAAAGCAGTAGATATGGGTGAGGAGGTCAGGGTCTTTTTAGTCTCTTGAGCCTTTTTGGAGTCAGGATATCTCCTTGAGATTAGGTTATCCTCATAGAGAAATTTACCATAGATCTCAGGAAGCTCAAGATTCTGAAGGTGATTTGCATTTCTCAAACCCTGAGAGAAGTTTAACCACTTCTCAGGGAGACTGTTGACAAAGCCAACATTGATTTCATGCTTAGACAGGGTGACACCATCATTGGTCAGCTCATTGAGGAGGGTCTTATACCGGGTATAGGTCTCTGAGAGACTTTCATTGTCTTTGGCTCTGAAAGTATTGTACTCAAGTTTCAGGTCTATGATCCTGTTTTCCTTGGTATCTGAGGGACCTTCATAGCTGTGAACCAAGTCAGTCCATGTCTGCTTGGTAGTAGGACAGTTGATGACTGATTCCATTATATCGTCAGGAAGTCAAGATATAATGATGCTTTTCAGGAGTTGGTCTTGATTGACCACCCTCCTCTCATCTTGGGTCCACTGAGCTTCAGGTTTGATTAAACCTTGAGCAGTTTTAGGGACATATGGACCATCATTAATAAGCTTAATGTAGTATGGTTCCATCCCAGTCAAGTAGCAAAGCATGTGCTTTTTTCACTTGTTAAATTTACCAACTTCAAGTCTAGGGGCTGTAGCAGAATAGCTTCCACCCTTTTTATCGACAAGTTGGGGAACATCAATGTCAGCCATGGTAGGATCTTGATTTTAAAAACTTTTGAGCACTCTTTAGTTTTGGAAACAAATTTTGAGAAGTTTTACAAATCAGAGGCTCTGATACCACTTGTTGGTCCCGTTTACTTGGTTAATTATAACTAACAAGTTAAACTAACCAAGTTCCATGACTTTAAACAAAGATGAAATTGATTAACAACAAATAAAACGTAAAGATAAAGAGACAATATTTTTCAACGTTTAATTCTTTATTAGAAGTTAATCAAAAAGAATTATACCCAAGTGTTTGCGGAATAACACTTGGGATTGAAGCGACAAGTATGGTATGACTCCTCTCTAAACCCAAACAAAGTTTGAGTGACAACTAAAGGTCTATCTGAGCTATCTCAGGGACTATGTTGTTCTTTGGAGATGTCTAAGCATTAATTGCACAAACTTGTCAACTTTTACTCGTCACTTATGCTACCTATTTATACACAAGTAAATTACAACTTTACTGATAAATACAAATTGATGACCTAATCTAGTAGAGACAAAATACTTACATATTTTGTCTCTGTTACAATAGACTATATTGGGTAAAGGACAATGTGCCTTTCTGATGCACAGTGATGACACCATCCTGACGTTATGCCATTCATGGAAAGTTTGACTTCAGGTTGATAAGGACACCTGTTGATATATTCAAACTTGTCCCGCTTTGTCTCACCCATTCTTCAGTCTTCAGGTCTTCAGTCTTCAGTCTTCAGTACTTCAATAGTTGTTGAGGAGTCATGGGGGTTCAGTGAGTTATTATTATCCTCACTGAACCCAACACCTTCTTCTTGGCTTATATGCCACTCGCTGAGTTCCGCCTCACTGAATGGAGAACCTTTCTTCATAGGCTCGTTCTAAGCATCCTGAAGATGACTCACAGAGTTATTGTTCACTCAGTGACTTGTTAACGTTTACGGATGTTAAACACTTAGGTTATTTTATGTTCAAATCCTTGTTAGAGGAAGTTTGGGGAATTCAGTGACCCAACAATACCGAAATGAGGATATGGTTATGTTCGTTGAAGAAGTCTGTAGTCAACATCTCTTAAACTTTCACCACCAAAGCTTTCTAGGTTCCTGAATAATCTTTTGAAATTGAACCTCCTCAATGTGAAGCTTTGATAGATCAGTAACGTATCATCTCACGCTTCAATAGTTCTTCTCATCTTTCTTCCCGCTGAAGGCTGAAGTAATACGAACCAAAAGTATCGAGAGACCACTTCCCCCAAGTAGTTGAAGTGATGCAATCAGTCTAATTATATGAAGCTCAAAAACTCGAAGCACATACTCAAGCAATTATGTACCTCTTTTATCATCATAAACTGGTTCTTACATCTCTTCCCCCACGTAGTTGGAATAATACACCAAAAGAACGAGTTAAAACACTGATATTCTCTGCGGTTATGACATTTGTCTTCCCGGAATAGCTTCAATTAAGTAGAAGTGTAAAGCTCATCACGTGTACTTGTTGTGCGTTCCGATGTATGTCTCCTTCCCCCTTGCTGGTTTTGATACCTTAGAATCAGCAACACATTTTACGCCCATATACTTGAAATCTTGTGAGAAGAACAAAATAAGCTCAAATGTATCCTGTGAGAATCAACTTGTTGAAGAGCAATGTGAGTACATCTAATTAGGGATTAACTCAGACATTTCACTCTCCCCTAGTTAGTGCTCTCCCCCAAACTGACAACCTTTCTGATGAATGCCTTGAGTATGAAGAAGTCTTTTGATAATCAAATGCATATCGTCTTTAGTATTCTAACACGCAGTGGACAATGTAGAACAGACTGTAGACTCGACCTTCTTCAAAGTCGTCCATTTAGGGAATAGAATATCAACATATTCATCTCATCAAATGCATTCCAGTTATATCACATATCCCAAATCAGCCCATAATGTACACATGTACCCAACACAAGTCGAAACAATAACACCAAAGTAACAGGTTGAAGCACAGATCATCTCTGCGGATATCAACTCCGGAATAAATGATTAAGCCTGGTCACGTAAACCTGTTGTGCCTCCTTGATGTACACATTTCTCTCCCCTGATGGTTACGATTAATCAGCCCGTGAAGTACACATGGAATGATAAACACCAAAGTAACAAGTTGAACCCTTGATCATCTCTGCGGTTATCAAACCCGGAATAAGTGATTAAGCCTGATCACGTGGACTTTTTGTGCGTCCTTGGTGTCATTCCTCTCCCTTGATTAATCGGAATCATCATAATGATGTGTACATGAAGCATTAACTGGAAGCCCTTTATCAATAATAATATTAGCCCGTAAGAAGATGTCGATAAACCTCACGAGTCCTGAACTGAAGTATTCAAGAGTCATGAGATGATGACTAATTGAGTTTGCTCCCCCTCAATTAGGCCATCGTATGTAAAGAGCCTCTTCAAGAACTTGTGAAGTTTCTAAATCGGCTCCCCCTCAAACTGACCATCCCCTTTTATAGATTCAATACATTAAAGTTATGATCATGTTTGAGGGTCTTGATATTAACCATATTCTTCTTTATCCCCCCCCCCCCCTCAAAAAGGGCATGCAAATGACATTTTTGCCATAGTCGAAAGGAGAAGGACATACGCTTATTCTCCCCCTCAAAAATGGCATGTAATGACATTTTTGCCATAGTTGAGATTCCGTGATGGTTGAGATTTCAGGTGCAGCATAAATATGTATGTAGGCCCAAAAACTAATGCGAAGAAGATGATGATTAAAGCTCTCTTGAAGCAGTCCCTCTTTTGTCTCCTCATCAGTGGCTTAGCAAATGAAGAGTTCAATTAAGCTTATAATATGCTTAAACCACTTGTTGAAATGTGTTAAACATTAGAGGGAGTAACTATCTGCGTACAAGAGTCGAATGACCATTTTACAAACATCATCAACATGTAGTTTCTTCACCCCTTCCCTTCTCCCCCTCAAAAATTGCATATGCATGTTTCAATTTTTGATAGAATAATCCAATGCACGTTTATCCACTTGATTACTGTACGAACATGGGAAAAGCATGAAGCTTGTTGATGAGAATGGTCATAAATAAGAAGATTTCTCTTCTTCCCAAGATAAAGCGCACTGAAACGTACACCTTTCTTTTCATTGAGGAACGGGGCCTGAGTGTTATCTGCAGACGCCATAATGTTGAAGAGCGAGGCCTGAGCTGATGTGAACAGACGTCATCTCTCTCTTTTTTTCTTCTCTACGCTAACTCGTTACCAACCATATTATCATTCTGTCAGCACTTTGTGGTGACTACTGATGGAGAAAAATCCAATATGATGGACTTGAGACTGAAGTAAAATAATCCGAACTTGTGACTTAAGCTTGCACTAATGTGTGACTAAGAACGGTGTAGAGAGTTCGCGCAACATCAAACCCCTAAGTACTTTATACTCTTCAACCAACCAATCATCAAGTATAAGACGTACATCACCTCTTGACTATCGACAACTACGTGTGAGTTGTGACACTGAGCATTACAATGTAACTCCTAAAAGTGATAGTTATTTTGTGGTAATAGAAAAGAAGGATCACCAAAATAACTAGATATCCAAGTCTTCGTCATTGCAAAGGTTAAAAGCTCTAGCAAGGATCTCGAAGAATCTTCATCCAACCACCCTGATATCTTCAGATACTAATTACATGCACTCGTGAAATTTCACTTCAACCTCAAATAAATAATAATGAATTAACGCCGTAGTCACATCTTGTGGTTTAAATGCCCAAATCTAGCCCCTTTTGATGTTTAGAATGAACTTTGATAATGGTTTTATCCCGATCTTTGACAAAAGCGCATATCCCCGTAAGAATTAGTTATAACCAAAATGCCATGAAGTATATCAAGAAAATCATCCAATACATGAAGTACACACTTTATCCCTTCTTCGAAGTTAAAACCGTAGCACCAGAATCAATTAAGATCCGGAAATGCACTTTTCTTTCTCCAGGATAGTTCCATCATCACGGGATTTTACAAATCTATGATTTAAACCGAGAAATAGATTCTTTCGTGGGATTTTACAAAACCAAGAAGAAACCGTGAGACAATGATGAATTGAATGTGTTATGACAAATTTGGTTTTGGTGAATAACTGTTTTGGGGAACAAGAATCAACAACAATTTTTCTCACATATGTAGAATACTTCACAAACCATACTAAGTAAAGTTGTATAAACTACTTCTCCCTGGAAGTTGACCGTATAACTTCAAAGTACACGTTTTTCCCCCATGATGATTTCGAACTTTAGGAAGCAACATTTACATGTACGACCATATACACTAGAAGTTTTTGTCTTAAGCAAACATCTTGACAAATAATGAATGGCATTGAAGGATCTTGAAAGATTTTGTTTAGACTATGAAGTATCTTTGGCGTGCAGTAGCATAGAATATCCCATGACTGCTGATCACATCTCAACCTTTAAACCCGTTAGCTAACAAACCAACCTCGTATTCTGTCGGCTATTGTTGTGACCACATGGTGGAGTAAACCCAATATACCAGACTTGAAAATGAATAGACTTTCCCAAAGTTGTTACTTAAGCTTGCACTATTGTTAGAAGAACGGTGTAGAGAATTTTTGCACCATGCAAATCTCTAAGTACTCAATACTATCCTGACAAAGTATGAGACTATCATCACCTCTTGCGATTATCCACAACGTCATATGCGTGTGACACTGAGTACTATAATGTAACTCCTTTAAGTGATAGTTAACCATGTCTTCAACCATCCACCCCGACTTCTGGAAACTAGATAAACCAAGTCTTCAACTTAAATCTTAAGCACGAGCAAGTTATCATTGAAAGTCATGCATCCAACCAACCCCGACTTCAAGATAAGATAAGTACGCGCCTTCGTGAAACCCACTTCAATCTAAAATAAGGGATACCCGATCAACTCCGTAGTCACATTGTCGTTAACGTACAAAATTTAGCCATAAAATAAGTATCCCCGTGAAAATTTAGCCATAAATTTAGCGATTATCATTTCCGTTCTTGTCAAAACATGTAACCTCGTGAAAAATTTGTCATTTTGTCACTTAACACCCCAACAATAACCATTAAACAAGAGTATACCACTATTATGTCCATGTAACCACACTTTATACCAAACAAAAAATAGTTTTGACAAATAAAAAATTTGCAAAGTCAAAATTTTGTTTATCACTATTAGATTGGTAATAACACCTTATCGTCCCATCAATCCAAACCCATCACCATTCTATAACCGCTCAGCCCATTCCATGTTGTGTGTTGTGTGATAGATCATTACAGCCCAAGAAAAACTCGGGTCCAGTACACCATGTGCTATACCCGGCCCAATGAAGCTTACAACCCGATCCATCATATACACCCTAATATCACGCTATTAAAAGCCACTAACACCAATTTCTTAACCCTAATCCTAAATATCCGCCCCCTTTCATACCTAATACGCTCCTCTCCCATCAAACTTTTCACATCTTCTATCAAAAAATAAGCAGTCAACTCAGATTCACCATCAAAATTACATATCCATCATCAATAATTAACATAAACTGATCTCATCAACACTCCTTCAAACACAACTCATTAAAGTAAATCGTCTCTATCATCGATCATCACAAACACAATGATTAATCCTTTTAACTGTTTGACACATCGATCCAAACAAGAACTAAGAGAGGTCTTTATCTACAGCCATATCTCACAAACCTTTGGCTTCAATATCCTAGGTAGGTTTCTTTTCATTTTGTGTTTTTGAACGAATTAAAGAAAGGGCATTACATGATTGTTATGATCCTTATCTTTTGTATTCGGATATTAAGTAGAAGCTAGGACTTCGATATTGGTCAGTGATGAGTTCTTTTATTTTTGTAATAGGACACTGATGTCTAATAAGCTTTTGTTAAAGCACTCGAATGAGAAAAGAATATGAGACCGTATATTATTTTTGCATATCATGTCTTGAACGCAAAGTAGATCAGTAAAGATATTAGCTCAAAATCTTTTAAAGGGTTTGAAACTACTTTGAACCGTTCTGAGATCGACTTTCATTAATTGTTTTTTGTGAACGAATTCAAGGAATGGAGATAGCGTAGTTGTTATCATCCATTTCTTAAAGTTTTGGATATTTAAGATGAAGTTTATCTTCAAAGTAAATGTATCGATGATGATTTATTCTTTTCGTCTTTTTGATCTATAAAGATCTGTGAATTACTTGTACCACGAAAAAGAATCAACTGAGATCTGGTTTTGTGTTCACTTTAACATCGAGTCTTGTTGTTGGAGATTGGATATAGGACTGCTGTAGTTTGGCTGTGATGAAGAGTTTGGGATAATTATGATGAAGTTGTTTGTTGTTAACGTGAGGTGATGAAGGTATTTAGGATAGTTTGGATTTGTTTGTTGTTGAAGTAGTTTTGTTGTTGTCATTTGGAGTTATCTGTCACATGGTCTTCACGTTCATCTTCTTCTTTATCTTTATTTGACAAATCGCTAGACTTCATGAAATTTTGGCAGCATGCCGTTTCGGTTTACTTGATAATTTTTCTTCATAGGCAAATCGCCAAATAGCAAATCGCTAGAGTAAAGAGACAAATACAAATCACTTTCACCAACTTTTGTCTTCATTCCATTTTAAGCAAATAAGAAAATGGCTGGACTAGAACTAAGCCAAGAGATACCACAAGTGACCAACTCCTAACCACGAGAAAGCACAAATCGCCACCAACAAGTAATATGTACAAACCCAGAATCCGACCAGATTTTCAGACCAAAATGTTTTACTTTTTACCACAAGTTTCATGGTAAAGGAACATAACAATCATGATGTATAGATAAGTAGACATAATAACTGATAACTTGGACTAAAAAGAAGCACCAAGAGACTGTTTTATGAAACGGTGTACATGACTTTTTGACCATTTGTATACAAAAACTTGAATAAGACTGTTTAGCATTTAGGTAGAAAGAAAAAAAATGATATTTTCTTTTTTTTTCAGTATAAAAAAATGATATGCAGAACAGTTCGAACCATGTACAATCCACAAATAAAACAATAAAATAACACAACCTTGGCTCTGATACCAATTGTAGGATCGATATAATTGTTGATTCTTGTTGTGGGATTCGGGAGGTCTTGGGTTGTGGAAGATAAACATGTTGGCCATTGTTGAGTAGAGAGAGAGAGTAAGAGAGGAGAAGTTTCTTAGTGAGAGAAACACACCTTGGGTGTGTGTGTATTGAATGAAACAACCAACCCTCTCCCTTGGTGAGAAGAGGGTGTATATACACTTACAATAAACGCCCTCCTGCGGGCTATGAATCAGGTGTACAGTGGGTAAAGACCCGTCCGTCCTCCACGGTGTGACTATATCTATTCTAATATATACAAAGCTAAGAGCTATGCTAAGCATGTAAATACATGAGGTGACCGAACCTTTTTCTTAATCCTAACAGTTGGTGTGTGTGAATTGTAGGGGCATGATACAATAACACATATGCAAATAAGTTATTCACCCCCCTAATATAAAAGACAAGAATAATAAAGGCATAAAATACTAATAACCTAAAGGGCTAATCATTTTAAAAATCATCATATATACTACTGTATCTTTTTATGTGTAACATATTAAAATTCTTGCTTATCTGTATACTAAACTACCATTTTTGTCTTTATGTGTGTAGTGAAAACGTGTAATGACCATTTTACCCAGTGAATTTGCGAAAATTGCATCCACCGTCCCTAGGGTAAATTACATAAATGGTCCTTGTGGGTTAGCAAAAATTGCATCACCGTCCCTATTTTTTTATGCTTTAGACCCGTTATGTTTTTATGTTTTGTATACGTTTTCGTCCATTTTATACGTTTTCATCCGTTTTTATCCGTTTTTATCTATTTTCGTCATTTTTATACGTTTGTCTATTTTTTACATTTTTATCTGATTTTATAAGTTTTTGTCCATTTTTATACGTTTTTTCTGTTTTTATCTTTTTTTTCGTCCATTTTTATACGTTTTTGGAAGGTTTTATATGTACGAAAAATGGACGAAAACGTATAAATATGGATGAAAATGTATAATACCGTATAAAATAGACAAAAACGTATAAAAACGAACGCGACATATAATAAAATGACGAAAACGTTTAAAAACATATGAAAACGTATAAAAACAGACGAAAACATCTAAAACGGACAAAAACAGATAAAAGCTAATGAAAACGTATAAAACCAGATAAAAACTGATGGAAACGTATAAAAACGGACGAAAAACATATAAAAACGGATGAAACGTATAAAAAACGGACGATGATTTGAAAACATATGAAAGCATATAAAAATGAATGAAAATGGATGAAAGCGTATAAAAACGGATAAAACATGTAGATAAAAATAATAAAAACATTTAAGGACGGTGGATGCAATTTTCTCCAAATGACAGGGACCATTTATGTAATTTACCTTAGGGATGATGGATGTAATTTTCACAAACCCACAAGGATCATTTATGTCATTTGAAACGGTAAAATGGTCATCATACATTTTCACTACACACATAAAGACAAAATGGTAGTTTAGCATACAAATAAGCAAAAATTTTAATATGTTACATATAAAAAGATACAGTGGCAAGTATAATGATTTTTTAACATGATTAGCCCAAACCTAAAAACGTGCATAGACACAAACACACATATACTAATTCCAAATAACATGCAAGCATATTCAAATATATGGATCAAAGGGCATATACAAATATAGACTATAGACCAGCGGGTTTCGCGGGTGGTAATAAAAAAAATTGTATTGTAAGTAAAACATACTCATATAAACTAAAAACAAAATACATTTTATGAATGATCCAAAACAATATGTAAAAGTTACAAAAGATTCACCAAGTAAAAAAAATGATTTATATCCACAAATTTTGTTAACTAAATTTTTGACAAAATGACCTGTATAAAATGTGTTACACATGGTGCATGCTTCTGTATAGCTAATACATCCACGTTTGTGTATTACCAATAAAAGGTAGATAAACACATGTGTAGCACATCAAATTTGGTTATCCTTTGAACTTGAGTCTTGATTAGAGTATTATATTGCATTCACAATCAGAGAGGTTTATTGTAGGATTCTTATAATATAACTAGTATGGTTTATGTGATTATGATTTGAATTAAGAAAGAATTAGAGAGATGAAGAGAAGAGTTGGGAGGTATTCCTAGAGAGAGAAAGTGTAGAGAGAAAAATGAGAAAGATTAGATTAAGATGAAAGGAAGCTCCAACCCTCTCCACATGTGGAGAGGGGTATTTATAGTTTCTTACAAAACGCCCTCCTGCGGGCTGTGGATCGGGTGTACAGTGGGTAAAGACCCGTCCGTCCTCCACGGTGTTACTTAAACTAATTTACGTACTAACTAAATATAAATGTAACTACGAGCTATGTCAATGCTATTACATTCTTGTGGTGACCGAGTCTTCAATAGAAATATTTGTATTCCTAACATTTATATACAAAATTAAAAGAACTTTTTGGCCTGGATACTTTTTTTCTTTCTTTTTTTCGTAGATAACACTTATAACAGTTGTATCTTGTTTGACTTTTGTAGCCAAGACTTTTAAGGTGGACTTAACTAGTGAAAAAGCATAGCCTTCAGGAAACAATGAAGATGATGATAGAATTGATTGGGAATATGCCTGAAATATGTAAAACAGCTTGCATACTCCACAATATGCAGACTCATAGTTTTAGAAGTATATTTTGTTGCTTCTAAAAAGTTGTGTTGGGGCATTTGAGTAGGAGCTGGTTATTCGTATACAACCTAAAAATTGGTGATATGGATGAAGTCTAACAACTCAACATTGATGGTCATATTGAAAGAATAAAAGATTATATTCATATGTATACTTCAAGTAGCCTATTTTCAATCTGTGGTGCCAACAAAACGTACTAATGATTCTGTCATAAACCGGTTTGAAAATAGCTTATATTTCTATGTATCTCGCAAGTAGCTTTAGGTTCAGCGATCGAATCTTGTATATTCTGAAGTAGATTCAACTCAAGTATCCATATAACATTTGGATGAGAAACTGAAAATACATACCATATCTTTGAAAATTAAATTTATAAAATAACATCAGTTCACATTATACACAACTCATTTCAAATTGTTAAAATATTTGGGAAATTTGCGTTACTTATTTCTAACATCAGTTCACATACTAAATTCACTCAGCTGAATTGGGCTCACTTTATATATTAAACCACCAATGCAGCTGCAATTGCTGGTTTAAATGTGATTCACATGATCAATGAGCCCAATGCGGCTGCAATTGCATATGGGCCGAAAAATAAAGCTGGTATTATCATATACTTTTCAAAATGGGTCAGTTTGAGTTAATCTTTTAATAAAAGTTCAAATGGAAAATAAAACCGGATATAACAAAATTTGATAAAGAAAACAAACAAAGAAATTAACCTGTTGGAATAATTTTAACAATTCGAAAAATGTGGACAAAGATATACATAGTTTCCATTTCATGAATTTTGTAATTTAGAAGTGCACAAGTATATACACGATTTAACGGTCATAAATAAGTATACAAATAATTCATTAAATACACCTTGAGATGATTCATTGGATTAAGCAGAGCATACCTTGTTCATTTCTAGCAGTAAAGACAACAACTGCGGTTTCATCACCAACCAAACATTAAGCAAGACGCATGTTGCGTCCTTGAGTCCCATTGCGACCTCGTATCTATATCACCTTTGAATCAACCACTTTTACAGTGAGGTTAAGACAAAAAGCACCAGGACGAAAGTGGTTGATCTTAGTGAAAGTTGCTTGTTGCTTAGTTTGTTCAGTCATGTCCCGAAAATCCTGTAATAATAATGCCAAAATATGCCCTATCTAGTTGTGAAACGTGTTAATATGACGTCAGTTTATGATGTCAAAATTAGAGAGTATGGCATTCAAAAAAGTTTTAATTTATTATATATAAAGATACAATCATAATTACAACATGACAACATATAAGAAAGAGTTACAAGATGTTTAGGAACAAAACTTTGATGCATTAATACACTATTTAATTCACTCATTCACCAAAATATACAACCATTTAACTACAATGTACAATCTAATCAAGCTACTAAGCTAAGTACTTAAAAATAAAGCCATTAGGATGCCCGCAGTGGTTGGTCGACCGGTTCGGTCGCCGCCATTGAGCATGAGGGTCGAAGTGGGTCGGTCAGCTCCAAAATTGACGAAGGGTTTGTCCTCTGGACCGATAACTCACTCGACTAAAAAACAAAAAAGTGAACCGTTACATTATTAAAAAAAAGTATGACCGCATAACATCACATTGCCAGAAAATATAGTCACAGGGTATCACCCGCCACATCGCGCGGGTACCCTGCTAGTGTTTTGTAATATGTGTTGCAATTAGATCAATTTAAGCCTTAACTTATGTGTAACTTTACTAAAGTCTTTTTTTTTTTTTTTTTTTTTTTTTTTTTAGTTATAGTTTCGAAACTTTTCCCTTTTGGTAGCAAACGGAGAGAATTCTTCACAATGCAAAATATACTATTGAGACCTATGATGTGTTTACTGTTCATGAAATTGATTGAAGTCCGATGATTGAGATGGACGAAAAAATTTTGTTACAAAAAAAAAATATATATAGATGGACAACAAAAATAAGCTAATTATGTGGTATTTAAAAGGCTTTTTGTAGTTTTTATTAGGCGAATATATATAGACTTAGGGTGCGTTTGGTATAATCATGGGGTTAGAATAGGATTTAGATTTAGTATAGATCGAAAGAAATAAAAATTGATTTATAATATTAATGTTGTTTGTTTTATAAAATGTAATTAAGAATTGATTTTTATTAAACATTACTATATAGTAGTAATTAAAAAGGCTCATTTAGTTATATTATAATATATTTTGTGAGTTAAAGTACATTAAAGTTGAAAGGACAATTGGAGTAAGAATAAAAAAAGAAAGAAAATGACAAAAATGGGAAGATGATTGTTCAATACCTACGCATTTAGCTCGGATTCATCAAAAGCCATATCAATGGGTGCCATCCACTTTTTCCACACCCATTAACTTAAAACAAACAACTTTTTTTTTTCTTTGATTCAATTCCCCAAAGCCAAATACCTTATACGAAACGGGCCTTTAAAAACTCTAAGGGCAAAAATGTAAAATGTAAATGTAAAACTTAAAAAGTCTTTTTTCAAAGTACAATGTACTTGAACACCCTAGCCGACATTCACGTTTAGATCTTGAGGCAGCCCCTATGCCAAAGCCATGAACGAAACTGAAACTCGAATGAATCCCAATTTGACTCCTGTATTGCCTATATGTTATCAGGTAACTTATGAATTTATATATATTTTCTTACATGGATCCATATTTTTTTGTATCTCGTTTGTTTTCTTTTGAACTATGTAGTTAAAACTGTAGATAGGTAGAGTCTCATGTTTGTAATTTGAAGATTGATTTTTGTTTCAAAGTTATCTGGAATCGTGTCGTTTAGAAACTAAACATATACAAATGATAGAGAGACATAGGCCAACACTTATAAAATAAGTTTATAGATCTTTGGATGTGATTTGGTCTTGTAATAATGTGGTCCTTTTTAAAAAAAAATAATAATAAAAAAATTAGATGATCTAAATAAGGGCAAATCGCACCGAAAGGGATCATACTTTAGGTCAATTTTCAGGTACGCAACTTTGTATTACTCAATTTAAGGTATCCAAGTAATTTTTTGGGCAATGTAAGGGGCCGTTTAGTTTGTGAAAAATTTCCTATTTTTTTTCCTATGAAAAGAGAAAAACTGAAAATCCGTTTAGTTCAATTTTTTTCCTAACAATTTTTAAAATATGTGAAATTCTCATTCTCTAAATTTTAACTAAAGGTTTGAAAAGCCAATTTTACTCTTCTCACTTTTTTCATTCTCTAGGAATTTAGAAACGGAAAAATAGGAAAAATTTTCACCAACTAAACAGCCCTTAAGGTTTTCTTGACTTTTTGAAAGATGTTATTGGTCATTTTTTCAGCTGAAATGGTTAATTAATTTGATGTATCGTTATAGTTGAACATTTTAAAGTCTTTTTCGGCTTAAATTATGACCAGTAATCGCTTTCGAAAAGTCAAAAAAGCTTTGCATGACACAAAAAATAACTTCAATACCTTAAATTGAGAAAAATAAACTGAGTACTTAAAATTCAAATTGACCTAAAGCGTGATACCTTTTTGTGTGATCTGTCCTCTAAATAATAGATATCCCTGCTTGATTTTTTTTTTTTTTGGTTACAATCTACTGGACCAATTGTTCATAGATGTTAATAGTAACTGATAAAAATTTGTATGCGGAAAAGGTAATATGTGGGAGCGCTGCAGCTTGGTTGATGGTAAATGTGAAACACCATGCCGTCTGTTTGAATAATTTGTAATTATATGTATCAACATGACAATTTGGTGATTTTTATTCTTATCTTCTGAAAGTTCTGTTTTGTTTTGACGATAATAGCAAATCAGTTAATGCCACGTGCGTTTTACATAGTGTTATTGTTTTTCAGTTTTCACATAATGGGCATTACTATATATACTTGTAGCTAGGCTGGGTTGGATTAAGTTGACACACCACACACGCTTTTTTTTTTGGCTCATTTATGTGAAGGTCTTTTTTTTTTTTTTTTTTTTTTTTTTTTTTTTTTTTTTTTTGCGTCATGTCTTAAAAAATACTTCTACTAGTAAATTATATTTAATACACAAAACCCATTAATACCACTTTTAAGTATTTAACAACAAAGTTACCAAGCATTCTCATGGTTTGCGATTCCATATTGCTAAAATGCATTAGTAAAAAACAAAGATCAGAAGCCTATCGGATTGATGAATAACTAGAAGCAAAGCAAAAGCACGAATAGAAAGGAACGTATTTGTTTATTCTCTGAAAAATTGGAGTTGCATAGTAAAAACTGGTCAAATTGGATTTGCAACACTTCAGGGTGTCTGATGCAGTAAGGTACTCCATCACATCGCCTTATGCATCAGGCGTTAAGTATGAATGTATGATTACAAACTCCACAAATTACATTGAAAAATAAATCTTTGGTTGAATCGATCTAGGAGGCTGTATGCTAAATTAATATACTTTGGGCAACACTCAACCTAGTACTTCTTGCTTTATTTTCTAATTCCCCATTAAGAGTTAAAAGACAACGAAAAAATGGTTTAGTGCTGCATGTTGATAATTGTTTGTCAAAAAGCGTGTGAAGGGCTGTGTTTGCTCATTCTTATTAATTGTATTCCTCATGGTCAACTCACAGTATTGGGGGATTCTTGTTTATATGATCTGACTTTGATTTAAACGTCAAGCCACTGTGGTGTTATAAATTTGAAATTGCAAGGGCACGTGCCAGAACAGTCTTGATTTGTGAACGATAGAAAGTCTGCATTTGTCAAAATGCAGCTCTTCAGATGGCAACTCCTTTCAAGATGAAAAAAAGGTTCGTTTTTTATTTTTTTGTACACTTTATAAATACCATTTTTCTATTTCTTTATGTTGCAATGATTTTTAGATTTAGCTGCTTCAGTTTTAACTGCTGGTATTTGAGGTTTGTTAGGCATAAAAAATTTATAAGCTATTTAGAGGGCGTTTTGATGAACTTTTAAGGTTGGGTGTAATGGTCACCCGACCATCACCTCCGCCTCAACGCCACATTAGCTTTTAAACACACCAACTTACCATCACCTTTAGAGGCCACATTAGCTTTTAAACACACCAACTTACCATCACCTTTAGAGGCCAACCTTATAGATCTGTCATGGGGGACTGTGTGTGAAGGTGGTCCTTTGCGTGTGAAGGGTGCCACCATAACGGCTGGTCTAAGATCAGCTTATGCACTTACATAAAGTCATTAATAATCAGTTTCAATAAGTCCACTCACAATAAGCCAATCAGCCCAAAAGAAGAGCTATCCAAACTTCCTAAGCAATTAAACTAGTATGCAATTTCTAATCGGTATTCAATTTCTAAATCAACATAAGCATGTAGAATTTGCAAGAATGAGCATTTTCTTTTATTAACAGTCTAAGTAACTAGCAATGCTCATTCTTTGAAACCTTAAGGAATCACTAATAGTTTTCTGAACTTCGATGATAAGTTGCACATTTAAATTCATGAACAACAAAAAGTCTGAATAAGAGAAATGTGAAAACCTCATAATAAAGCCTTCCTGAAAGTAATTCTTGAGAAAGTAGCCTTGAAGCGTTGCAAGTAAGCTGCAAAACAAATACCACATCAGTTTCGAATTAGTTCTCACACAAAACAGCTTCAAACAATTATAGTACTCTAGGTAGGATCCTAAAGCAAAATCACATTGAATGATATAGTATTTTAAAAGACTATTAAGGTTGTATGATTTAAGATGCTTGTTATTTAGCTTTCAATTGGTATGAAGTCTAACAAATCTCTTTCTCATGTAGATAATGGGTATCCGCATCAACAGAGTTATATGTAGATGAGAGGCACTTGGGTCCAACTAACTAAAGCCAAAATTACTACAGTTGCTCCTGCAAGCAACCCTGTTAGTGTTCGTAAGTCAACACTGGCTGTTAATGATACTCAGATTGAAGTATTTGATTTATCTTTGACCTTTTTGGTGGTTTCTTTCCAGAACTCTTATACTAATATGCCTACTAGTGGGCATGTTATCTGTATCTGGATTCGAATGGCTTACCCCATCCAAACCAAACCGGGTGAGCGTTTTCAGGTTTCAACTGCTTAAACAAGTTAATCAGTTTCTGGATCGGGTTCCCATAAATATATATAAATGACATGCTATTATCTGAACAAACAAATGCTGTGAAAATACAAGTTTTATAAGTATACCTACTTCGGCCGTTGTGTTTTGAGTTTAAAGATCTGAGCTTCATTATGTGTATTTTCTTATATTGTTTGGGGTATGCGATTAGAATTTTTTTATAACTTGCATGCAAAGCAATCCTGTTAATCATTTTTCTTCTCATGATTTAAACAACCAATTAGAAGCTTAAAAGAACGCAGCTTATTTGAGTACCCAAAACCTAAATAACCAGAACGCAAGTGACCCCACCAAGAACGACACCCCTAGTACTCACTGCTGCAATGTGGGGTTTTTTCTTTTTAAAAATGATCAACTGTTGGATGTTTAAAGGAATTAGACGCTTAGTCTCTACTTGTTCACTTGAGATAAATGCATTTATATGATGTTTTTCATCTTTGTTATATTAAAACTTTTGCTTATGTACTGTAGTTTTTAACAAAAGTCTGTAGGGTCTTTTTGGTATTTGCCTTCTAGTATATATCAATCAAATTGACAACCATCTCTAATTCTCTATAATTTACCTGATATCAAAGCCCATCTTGTGCATATTTAAATGATGAATCTCCCCCTATCTCTATAATTTATCTGATCTGCATGCATCTTATCTTACTTACAGGCCCCACACGATATATATTGTATTGTGCATTTAAGTATGAGGAAATCACTTACAGATACTAGTGGAAAGATACTAGCACTACCAGCACAGCAAAGCCAACCATTGCAGCAAGATAGATGGTGTAGCTGAAGAATGATGCCCTCCTTGTCCAAGCCCCGCCCATCTTGTGCATTTTTAAAACCCCAAGCACGGCTATTCCTGCATATATAAGCATGCCAATTGACACCCAAAAAAGTATTGTGTATTTTTCTCTTGGTGAGTGAGTTGTTGGTCCCCAATTCAGATATCCCAGCATTATCATATAGAGTGCAAGCAGCACCTCAGCCAAAGTAATCACTTCACGCGCAGGGTGAGCAGGGTCATGCACCCTGTGATAAAAGTGTACATTTGCAATATAAGCTCAGCTGCATTCTGTGTATCACAACTACATACGATAACAAATGCACACAAGCAAACATGGCTTTATAAAATAATAATTTGATTATTTAGCTATCAAATGACTTCCAATGGCATACCAGTTGAAGCAACAACTATAGCAAATCGATTTATCTATGTATGGGTAAAGCGGTTAGATCTAAAGAACAGCAGATTGCAATTGTTGATGGGTGAGATGACAAAAAGTCTTGCTGTCGTATTAGCATGAAGTTTGACATCATGATATGGTTGGTGATCGGCAAGTCACACAGACTTTACACCCTCTTGTTTTCTTACCATTTTAGTTTAAAAGTGTATATTTTGGGAGAAAAGTGTGACCAAGTTTTCTCATGTTTGAAGCATATAAACACCATGTTGGTGGTTGGTTTTTTAATATATTTCTCACCCAAGTTTTCTCCCAAAATAAAGGGAAGTGTCCTTGCAGACCCTGATCTCCTACATAACAGATTTTAGTTGAACTCAAGCACTTGTACTGTTTCTTGCATTTTGTCAAAAGGATTGTTGTATCGCTCTTTAACTTGATTCAAAACTGTTGATTAGATTTCATAAGATTTTGCAAAAGTAGCATAATCATATCAGTTGGAAGATTTATAGGTTGCACTTTAACAATTGAGATAACAGATGGAGTCACCAACAAGGTTATATCTCATTTAAGAGTTATACACAAACCAACAAATTGGGACAAAATAGAAAACAAGTGAATGTTATGATATACTCTGTGAACTTTAGTTATGTTCACTCACCCTAGCAGTGCGGTTGATGCATCCTCATTGTTACTGTTAGAACTGCAACAACAAAGCTCCTTTATGTTACAATTGCAAATAAAAAGCATGCTTAAAAATATTATTGATAGTAGTTGCTGTTTTCTTGCATGTCAAAAGGATTGTTGCGAGTATCTCTCTTTAACTTGATTCAAAACTCTTTTCAAGTATATTTCATAAGATTTAACAAAAGTAACACAATCATATCAGTTGGAAGATTTATGGTTCGTGCTCTTAAACAATCGAGATAACAGATGGAGTTATGATATAAACTTTAGTTATGTTCACTCACTGGGTCGGTGCATCCACATAGTCACTGTCAGAACTGCAAAAAAATAAGAAGCTCCTCAATGTTACAATTGCAAATAATAAGCATGCTAAAATCGCTTTACAATGATTAGTTACCCTTGCAGACAAAATAAAAGCTGATATGCCCAGTTGAAAGCTTCACCTTCTAGATTTACTTAGACCTTTTGGCAGATGGAATTGACCATCTTCTGATGTTACACAAAATCCCAGTATTATGCAAAAATGAGTAATAAAACTTCCCAAATTTTTTGTAAGTCAACATATCATACCATACTGCTCAGTTAAAGCAACCAGATCTTTATGTAGGGGAAATGAGACCAGGACCCAAATTAGTCAACACCAAGCACATCACAAAATACGGCATTTTTGTTCGACATGTTTCTTACAATGACCTACTATTTTTGTTCGACATGTTTCTTAAAATGACCTACTACCCAACATGACCATGTTTAGCCACCTATCACAGGGCTCTTCATTATAACTGGTCAGGCCCATAAGCTCTTTTTAGACCCAGTATGCTGAATTGTGATTTTTGTCCTCTCAACTTGTCTAGTTTCTTTAGAAAAATGATCATTAAAATTTGCTCTAACTGGAGCCTTTTTTAACCAGTTAGAGATGTATCATATTTGACTCACACACTACAACCCAACTACCCATTTAGCAACCTCTAGTGAGCTTTCCAATTTGACTAATAAGGACCAAATGCTCCTTTAGGCCTGAATTTCTGGGATGTGATTACAGACTAAAACTTTTTATGAGATATGATACAACCAAGCATTTTAACATCTTTAACATATACGTAGTACTACAAAATGAAATATTCATGTTACTCATATGTTTTAATCAAATTAACATAACAGGCTAAATATTACATTTGACTCTTGGGATAATCATGACAACAACTACATGGTAAAAACATAACTACAAAACAAAAGCACTTTCAATAATCAACAAACAAAACATTACATTCAATTATGCAAGGTATAACATTACATAACATGATGATATAACCACAAAGGTCAAAATTATAGTGTATTTAAACACTCAAATTAATTTCACTGACCCAGATTGGATGGGAGTGGATAGATCTCCAGTTTCCACGTCATGATTACTGCAAACAAATAAAACGAGATTTGTTTACAATTTGACATGAAAATGATCAAAAATAAAGTTGCATATTATCAATTGCGGTAAATCTATAACTACTAAGCCTTTCGTTGAGTTCACCACAACATTTTAATTATGCGTCACAACTTTCTTTAAATGGGAAATAGAGGATCAGAAAAGTGTTTTATGGTTCGGAGTTCGGATAGTTGAAAGTGGGGTGAGCGCGGTTCCAGAACCGCACGGAACCGAACCGGAACCGCGAGAACCGAGAACCGAAAAACGGATGGCCAAGGAACCGAGAACCGGACCGAGTAACATATCTCGGTTAGGTTCGGTTCCTTGAGGGTCTAACCGATTGGAACCGAAATTTGTAGATCTTATGAATTTGAAGTATAACGTGGTAGATATGTGCACTTGAATTTGAAGCATAATTCAATTACTACTAACAAAAGAGCATGATACTAAATAGATCTTACAAATTTGAAGTATAACATGATGGTTTTGTGCACTTAAATTTGTAAATTAAGACTGTTTGTTTATCAATTCGATTGAATTGTAATAGTAGTTTTTGTTTTTAAATTACCTTAATGGTAGTAACTGTTCTCTATGTATCTATTAAGTTTCATATATTATTTATACATATGTTTTACTGTCTAAACAATAATAGTTTGGACTTTGGATGATAGAAGATATATTCAGGTGGTTGAAATTTATGAGTCACGAGAACGCCAGAAATTTATGAGTCACGAGAACGCCAGAAATTTATTTATTTATATATCATAAATTGAAATGTGAATGTGTGATATCGGCATTTCGCCATCGTTTAAAAATTACATTTAGACAGTACACACGTTTTCATCATCCAATGCAGTTTCTAAGTATACTTAAGAATTCACATTGGGCGGTTCTTCGGTTCCGGAACCGATACCAGCGGTTCCGAACCGAACCGAGAACCGAAATTTAAAATATTGAAGAACCGAGAACCGAACCGCAGTTCAAAAAATCGGTTCGGGTTGGGTCGGTTCCAGTTTGGTTCTCGGTTCCAGTTCGGTTCTCGGTCCATCTGCTCGCCCCTAGTTGAAACAAAGATTGAAAGCATTGTTTGATGGCAGATTATCAAGTATCTAACCATAAACTTATGTACAGTGAGAAATTAGTTAATTACCTTGTTGGCGTTGGTCCTGCATTTCCTGCTCTGGGTCCATAAGGTAGTCGGCTGTATTTCCTAGAAGAGCATTGTAAGAGATCAAATTGTTAGATTACAATTATTAACTACATTAACATTGAAACTAGTTACAAAATTTGTTCGTCCCTACATATAACAAAAATGTCTTAATTCAAAACATCCAAATCTAAATAAAAAATTTCTTTTTCTATACATGTACAATTGTAAGATGTGGTTGTTCACACTAACAACTTTAAATTATAAGTTAACAGCTATGTTCTTGGTTATATTTAAATTAATCGTTAAGTTTTCGTTTCACCAAAGCACAGATTAGCTACATCTTGTTGACCGTGATTAGTTGTACCAATAAATTGAAAAATAGGCTAGTTACTAACGTATTTTGATGCTGCATGAAGGAGTCGTCAATATCCTCTTCAGATGATGTATCAGTATCAGTAGTATGACATTCTCCATCATCGCTATAACTATATAACTCCAATTTAGAGATCAGAAAAGGAAAAAACCAAAAGTAACTACAACAGAGAATTAATACTTACTTTGGGGGTCCTGGCATCTTCTTGGTTACAAAATTTTAATCCGTGAAATCGTGCCTGATTAACAAAGTAACACAAAGGTTATAGTGGAATTTGATTAAAGCATAACACCCTGAAACTAGATATTAAGCACCTAAAAATAAAGTTACCCAAGCACCCTCATAACTCATAAGTTGAACTAAAGACGAATAAATTCACATATGCTAAACTGAGATTTAACTAAACCGTAACACCTTACTCCCCATAAGTCAAGCCAAACAATTGAAATAAGCGATCAATTACACTAATCCGACTAATTCGCAATTGCTACTAACAGCCTAGAATGCTTGGTGCACTAGAGTAAAACCTTAGCTTCATCAAATACACGACCTACGATGTAATAAACTCATATAAGCCGTCAAGTGTGAAATTAAACGTTCAGTACAAAATACGCAAATGTTAAGGGGGTGTTTGTTTCATCTTATAAAGCCGGCTTATGGCTCATTTGGTATTGGGCTTAGGTTTCATAAGCTAACTTTTTGTGGCTTATTTTGAAACTTTCCGGCTTATATGAGTTTATTACGATGTAATAAACTCATAAAAGCCGGAAAGTTTGAAAATAAGCCCCAAAAAGTGAGCTTATGAAACATAAGCCCAAAACCAAATAAGCCATAAGCCGGCTTTATAAGCCGAAACAAACACCCCGATCCAGAGAATACAACCCTAGCTCTAAGAGTTACACATCCCACGGCCAGCGATAACATATTTAGTATACCTACTCATGACGTCACCTTATATTACTAATCATTCTTCAAGTTTTATAAACATTATAACCTAAACTAGTAAGTAAATTATGCAGAAAATGATCACATAGTGACGTCATATATCACATAATAATCGCAATACACAATAAAAAAATGACGTCATAAATGCAGTACGGAATCATAATATTAAAATTAAGGTTAGAAATATACTGTCGAAAATACGGTGGAGCAGCGGCGGAAGCGGTGGTGGTGCGGCGAGCAATGACCACCGGACACCAGTCCACTCCACTGGTTCAAAATAAGAAAAAGAAGAAGCTTTTAAATTGGGGTTTGGAAAGAGGTTTTTGGGTTAAATGGGCTTTTCTTTTAGCCCAGAGAAAAATCTTGAGACTTAAAAAAAAAATTAAGCTTTAAAAATTAGTTGGTTTATAAATTTAAAAAACTCAAGTTAACAGAAACGAGATTTTAATTTTTATATCTATAAGTGGAGCTTTTTTTTTTTTTTTTTTTTTTTTTTTTTAAATTACTTATTTGTCTTTTAAAATATCATTGATAAACACATTAAAGATTGGAATTTATGTTAATTTAGTTTCAGGTCTTGTTATGTCATTTTACAGTGATAAGTTTTAGTTTCAAATAATTTGCCTAACATTTTTATGAAATAGACTATTCAACTCCGGCTTATAATATAAGCTTCATTTTTTAGCTTCAGCTCCGACTAATTTCACCAACTATACCCTTTAAATCAATAAATGAATTACGTAAAAGTCAAGCTAAACAAATCGATATTTTAGAAAATAAGGTCAATTCTATATTTTTCAATTTAAACTTATGAAAGTCATCTCTTTTATATTAAAAGAGATTTTCAAAAAGTGAAAAAAAAAAAAAAATGTTGGAGCAGTTGAGATTTAATTAATGGGATTGCATCATTTTATCACTTACGGGAAGCAGAGTCATCCCATTAGCCAATAAAAAATCAAAGTTGAAAATCTTATATCAAACCTATCTAATCATCCAACAAAAAATATATATGAAATACACATGTGTTGATTTTGTGAAAAAAAAAATAGGTTAATTAAATAACTTTAGTTGTTTAATTTTAAATAAATCTTCTTAAAAAACTACAACATATATTGAGAACCTCGAAACCAATCAAAAATACAAAACAAGGCATCCCACCTTGATTAAACAAGATACTTAAATGAAAATGGCACCAAGAGGAAAAAAAGAACATGACATACAAAATAGCTGAATTCCTAACTTATACAGTAAATTGACTTGGAGTAAGTTGCAAACCAAATACCAAATGACTTGAAATATGTTGCCTACAACCATGATGTGAACTTGGGACCACCTATGCAATCACACTTGTCTTATAATATGACATAACACATTAAATGATCCATCCCATCAAAAAATAATGACTAATCGACATAACCATTACAACATAGACTAGTCGCTTATGCTTGAAAAAAAAAGAAGTTGTGATGCCTGTTAGAGGAGAGCTAAATCAACTAGCCGTTCTTCCTGCTTATTCGAGCAAATAATCTCTTTCTTTATTCGATTCTTTATCAAAAAAAAAAAAAAAAAAAAAAAAAAAAAAAAAAAAAGTGACTCAACTTCTCAGCTAGAGTTGGGGGTGGGAATTGTTGGCCCTATTCAAGATCATTGCAGTTCCTTTTCGAGCGATAACGAACCAGAATGGCTTTTTTTAGGCCCAATTCCATCTATTTTTGTTAAGGCAATTCTGACTTGTTCATCGGCAACTACGGGTTGACATAGTTGTCTAGATAGATTAGAACGAAGGGATGAAGGAGGCCGGCCTGCCCAACAAGTAGACCGGAATTACTAGCTTCTAGTCCAACTAGCTAGAGCTAGGGAAGTTTCCAAACTCAAATTCGAAATCGTACCTGAAGCTAAGCTGGACTCAAGGAGGCTTCAAAGCCAGATCTTCGTCTTTCATATAGAAAGGAGACCTTTCCTTCTCAAGTTATCTATTTGTTGCTGAAAGGTTTTCTTGACAAGCTTCTTACTCACATCCGTGGATTCTTCTGGCATGGAGATGCGCACGGTAAACATATTCACTGGTCAAGCTGGGATTTTCTTTCAAAACCAAAAAATGAGGGGGGAGGGGCTTGGTTTTAGAGACGTGCATTCGTTTAATCTCGCATTATTAGCAAAAAGGTTGGAGGCTTACAATTAACCCGAAATCTTTCTGGGCCCGTATCCTTAAAGGTTTATATTTTCCAAGGGGAAATTTTCTAACAGCTAGTAAGGATCTCATCCTTCTTGGTTGTGGTAAAGTCTCCTCCATGGTAGAGATATCCTCCTTCAAGGTATCCGATGGCAGGTCGGGAACGGTGAAAATATTTCATTTTGGACACAAAAGTGGGTGCCGTATAACTCTGACTTTTTCATTCGTGAGCCTCGTGGTCCTTTCATAAATGCATCCAAAGTTTCAGATTTCAGTGTTGACGGGGGAATGGGATTATTGCAAATTACAACACTACCTTCTTCCCAGGGAAGCTGGCTTTGTCTCACAAATTCCCATTTCTAATACCGGCGCAAAAGACAAGCTTGTTTAGCATTATGAAAATAATGGAAATTATTCTATCTGCTCGGGATATCGACAAGCTTTGCTATTCAAAGAAAAGAGTATGAATCATGCTTCTTCATCTTCCAATCCTACAGGTGAGTTTTGGAAGCTAACTTGGCGACTGAATGTTATTCCAAAGATTAAACTCTTTTTGTGGAAAGCATGTTCAAACGCCATTGCTACACGTGATGGGTTGTTTCGACGGAATTGTGTTCCTTCACTAGTTTTCCCTATATGTCGAACAATGTCAGAGACTATAGAACATTTGTTGTTTGAATGTGAGTGGACAAAACCTATCTGGTTTGGCTGCTCTTTGGGCCTTTGTCTTGACGGAATTTTAGGTAATCTACCTGATCGCATTAACTCCTTATTATTCCATATAAAAACAGGAACCACTCGTATTAACTTCCTTTCTTCATTTGCCTCTGTGGCGTGGTCTATATGGAAGGCCCGTAACCGTTTTATTTTTTAGCAATAAGTGCTAGATCCTTCTCAAGTTATCGTGGAAGCCCAAGTTAATGATAGTGATTTCGAGAGAGTGCATTGCTTTGATCTTCCCACATATGTGTCCAATATGAGCGGTGTTTCAAAAGAAAGTTCACCTAAGTGGATCCCCCCACTTCAAACATAGTGAAGCTAAATTGCGACGCCTCTTTTAATGTTCTTAATGCTGTTTCAGGTATCATTTCCCGTAACTCAGTAGGGTCATTGCTTTCTTGTTTTGGCAAGAAATGACGATGTGAATCTACTCTCGCTGCAGAACTTCAAGCCATTCGATCATCATGTATTTTTGCTGCAAACAAAGGCTGGTTTAGCGCTATTATTGAATCTGATTCACAATTTTCCATTACGCTTGCTACATCAGAAAATGTCCCTCCTTGGGCGATTTCGGCTCTTGTTATGGATATTCGCTATTGGATATCTCATATGAAATTCTAGCTTTTATGGACTTCTCGTAGGTGTAATCGACTGGCGCATCATGTTGCAAAGGTCACTCTTAATTCACATAAATATCATGAGTACCTTTTTTTTATACCACCGATCCATAATATTCACATCCAATCAAAATGGTGATTATAAAAAATCAAATTCCAATAGCATGCTTAGACCAAAAACCACATGAGCTTCTTTTGCATTTTCTTTTTCATCAACGGCAGACGTTTGGTAACAAACACCAATCAAGCGGAATTCTCTCTTTTTTTTTCTTTTTTTTTTTCTTTTTCCTCTTCATCTTCGACCTAGCTCTTGATATCATGTAGGGAATAATGAAAACTTTATATTATCAGATTCATTGAATAAATGAGAATACATCAAGAATCAATAAGAAAAACCTTAATCCTAAACAAGACGGGCCTAAACAACGGGCCGGGCCAATAGGCCTTATTAGCTAACAATAACCAGATGTATAAAGTCAATCATGAGTACATCAAGGGACAAAAGTGTATCAATAATTGGACGAATAACAAAATCAGAAAATCTTCTGAACCCACTGTACCCAAGACCAACCAGAACCTTAAAACTACATTACTCAGAATCTCAAATTACCCATTATGACCATGTACCATATGTACCTTTAAAACTGCTGAATCTCAAATCGTTAAATGAAGTAACCCGAAATGTAGAAGTAGCCTTATGTGTATTTGTTGTTTTACTGTATATGCAAATTCTGAGGGTCTCAAAGCCATTGTTGCCAATATATCCTATTATATTTCTTTGATCTTCTCACTATCCATTCGAAGCATTTTAGTTGATTAACACTTGAAACTTTATTACCAAGCAGCAAGCATTTTGTAGAAAACTAGAAGGGGGGAGGGAGGGAGGTTGAATAGTTTTACTGATTAAAACTTCTTTTTAAAACTTATAGATTGACTTATGTCAATCTAGTTTTAACGTGTTGGATATTGATAGTATTAAAGCATATAGAACTAAAATACGAGAGTGAGATAGAGAGACACAACCATAACACAAGTATTTAAAGTGGTTGGTTACAAGGTCACCTTCCTTTACTCCACTCCCCGAGTCACCTACTCGAGAGTTCGTAAACACTTCACAACACAAACCCCTTTCACTTGGCGAAGAAGCCTTCACAACGTCGCTTACACTTTATCTGATACAAAGCTAGATACTGGGATTTTCCATGAGGTAAAGCCAAACCTTCGTCGCCTACACTTTATCCGGTACAAGGCTAGATACCGGGTCCTTAGCACAGTGGGCCAAACCAATACACCTAGTACAACAAGACTAAAGGATCCAACATCCTTTTACACCTAACGACTCAAGACATCTACAACACCCTTTTGAGAAGAAATGAGAACAAAAAAGAACAAGATGCACTTCTGTGATCTTGGAGGATAAGAATCCTAGCAACTCATATCACGAGCTTGCAAGTCTTCGAGAGGTCGTGATCTCGCCTTTTAGAAGGAACCTACAGAATCACAAAGAAAGACTACATAGAAAGATCCTTAGATCTGTGGTTATAGAGTTTAGAACATATAGAGAATGAATGTCTAAAAGGGGTAAGAGATAAGAGAGAAATGGATCACTATTTATATGCAAACTGTCTACTATTCACGAGGATCCAGTGAGTGTAATCCAAGGGATCCGGCTATCTGGTAGTACCAGTTCGGATTTTGGGTTACAATAACACCCCCAATTTTGTGATACACACCGGAATTCAAACTGGGTGTTACTCGACGGCACAACAGTTATAACAATAGAAAACGAACTCTAATTGAGTCGTTTTAAAACATTTATCATTCGAATTATATAAATATCAAAGTTTACAAAATGAGGTCCCGGTAGTTTCAATTTTTACAAATTACATTCAATAAGTTTTCGAATGATAATAAAAATTTATACCCTTCTTGAGTATCCGTGCTCCTCTGTGCCAGCCTCGTTCATTATGGACCTGAGATAGACATGCTAAAGTGTCAACACAAAGGTTAGTGAGTTCAGAGAGTTTAGTTAAATTGTTGAATACAATATTCGTAGTCTGAACTGTATAGACTCACACTCATAGTTTGAAAACAAAATAGTTATTAGTTCAAATAGTACCACATAGGGATAGTGCTTTCATTTCTCTATGTTACCATTACTGAAATCTTAAGTTTTCTAGTTTATGGTTTCTAGTTTCTGATTAGTTCACAATTGTACCTAGTCCGTTAGCTCGAGATCATACCAAGTCCATTAGATCGTGATCATACCAAGTCCATTAGATCGTTATTGTACCAAGTCCATTAGCTCAACAAATGATTCATGATTTGCCGTTAAACCTAGTGTTGTCAAATATAGTGCGTCTGTTTGCCTTAACTAGGTCAACACTAATGGGGTTCATTAATTCCATTAGATCTAACCACAATATTCGTACTCACTACGCATAGTGCTTAATGGTCCTTGATATAGAAACTCTAAGTATGACAATAATGTTATCTAGCATAAATAAACATTCAATTCAGATAAACATGTAGTTGTAAATAATAGTGATTGACAAGAATACTTAAGCATGTATCTCCCTCAAAGAGTTTATAAAACAAGTATAAAAGCGGGGCTATGACTCATGGTTATATGTAAAAGTTTAGAGTACTTGTGAAAGTAAAAGCAAGTAGTTGAGCATGTATCTCCCCCAAAGAGTTTATAAAGTAATTAAATGAGTAAAAGTGGGGCTATGACTCACCGTGAGTGGATAATGTTTAAGGATATAACAAAATTGTTGGATAAGCCGGGAAAACCTCTACGTGCAACAACTTTTGGCTTTCACTAAAGAAAGGAAATCAAAGGTTAGGAACTAGGACAAGAACTAGGATCTCTAGCTTCCAACTTCTATGCTCTTGACACTAACTTGTGACTACTTGAGAAGGCACTTGAAGTCTTCTATTAGAACACTTCTTGTGTGGATGGAAGATCACCAAAGGAAGGAAGATCTAGGACTTTGGATCAATCAAAACTTAACAAGAGCTTTGGAATTAATATGGAAGTTATGGAACTTGTTCTCTTGAATAACTCTTGAAAGGATTTAGAAAAATGAATGTGTGTTTGTGTGTGTATGAGGGGATGACAACAACAAGGAGAGGAGGGGGTTTTATAGGGCCTTGAGGAGGTTAAAACTTATGAGTCATGTTTCTTTCTTGCTAAGTCTTTGCATGTGTCATTTATCTTAAGGACTAAGAGTATGTATGTGTCAAAACTTTAGTCCTAAGTTAACATATGAGTAACCAATCCATCCAAGATCAATCCTAAGCATGCCATATGCCCTTGTGAGTCATGAAAAAGGCCACATAGGGCTGAATTTGAGGAGGTGCAAGTATTAGATATTTAGGAAGCTTAGTGAAGAAGTTTGGTAAGTTTAGCTAGCTAAGTAAACACATGTAACCATCCTAAGTGAACAAGGCTTATCACAAGCCAACAAGGCTTGTGACACACCATAATACACGTTCAAATGAGATAAGGGGTGACTAGATGCATAAAATTGGTATTATCTAGTTTACGGAGTAAGTTTTGGTTCCGTTAATCGCTAACTGTAAGTCGTTAAGCAAGGGTGAGCAAACAAAACCGAAAAAGCCAAAACCAAACCGAAAACCGGAAAAACCGAACCGAAAAAACTGACCGAAACTAAAAATCGATGGTTTGGTTTTTTAATTTTTCAAAAACCAAAAAATACGGTTCGGTTTCAGTTTTTGTCCAAAAACCAAACCGTAAAAACCAAACCGAATAGATTTTATTATATAATAATATATAATTAATATAATATGAATAAATAACTAAATAAATCAAATTTATAAATTCATATTCACTTTCTGAGTAGATTTATAATATATTTATCTTAACATTTATGTTTATATGCGTGTTTTTTGTGTTGTGTGTTTACTTGAGAATATATATATCAATAAATATATGACTATAATCATACTATGTGTATGTTCACTTGCATGTGTGTGTCTCATTTATATGTGTGTAATTATAGAATTATGCAATAATACAAGTTTGTTGGTATAAATTTGCCATGCCCAAATATAAACGGTTATAAACCGAAAAACTGAACCGAAACCGATGATAAATCGAAAAAACCGAACCGCCAAAAACCGAACGATTTCAGTTTTGGGTTCTATAAAAACCGAGCATTTCGGTTCGGTTTTGGTTTTAGCCAAAACCAACCCAAACCGAACCCTGCACACCCCTACCGTTAAGTCATGAAACGTAAAACCGGGTATCGTAATAATACGAATCTTGGATAAATGATTAAACTTGTCAATATAATCATTATTATCTTATAAAAATGAGTGATAAGTTTAATGGGTCGCGTAAACGCTGTTAAATCTGAAAATCGTAAGTTTTGAATGCGTAAATCGCGTAAAACGCAAATTCGGAAAATGTAAAATTCCAAAATTCATTAGAATGTCACGGAATGTGAAAAACTTATATTTTCCTTGTTTGTAATGTTGTGTGGACATATCGGGATGTCTAAATGATGTTTAAACCTTAAAGTAATTCTCAGACACGGTTTCGTAATTTTTGCAGAAATGATCCGACGAGTGTCAAACTTTCGGATTATCATTAAAATAGGTTAACTTATGAGAATGTGAAATAAAAAAAATTTGGGAGTGAATAGTGAAAATGAATAGTAAAAATGAATAGTAATCCGTAAATACAAATTGTTACATATGGTTCAAGGTCTATGGGTTAAGTGATGTCATGAATGATGTCAAAGACATTTTGGGTCATGGGTTATGGGTTATGGACTTTGGGTCATGGGTCATGGGTTTTACCCATTTTAGATGTCATGTATGATGTCATGCAATGAGTTATGGGTTATGGGTCAAGCTCCATGGTTTATTGGCTTGGTTTTTGGGTCATGGATAGTCCAAGTCTTTCTAGTTTATTTTCACAAGTAACATGTATTTTATAAAATGTAAGTAACTAAGTTACTTAAGTGTTTTTATAAAAATACCATTTTCCACCGCTTCGTTCATGATGGCGTTTAAACCTTCTGCCACTAAGATAAAAAGAAAATGAACAAGAGGATCTCCCCGCCTTACGCCTCTTTCGACCTCGAATTCCTCCGACAGAGACCCGTTGATGAGAATGTATGTTAACGATGATTTGAGACAAGCTACCACCCATTTACACCCTTTATCCCCGAATCCCATCTTATTCATGATGTTCAACAAGAAACTCCAATTAATACTATCATAATCCTTCTCGAAGTTGAAATACTTTCATCAGTCTAAATGCTTTCCGTAACTCCTTTGATCAAATTTAGAGTAGCTCGTGGATGAACAGATTCGAGAATCAATAATCCACTTTGAAAATAAGATTTTTCTCCTTTGATTGCTTCAAATATGTCATTGTCTCATTTGCAATGATGACCCTATCGAGAATGTATGTACCTTTTATAAACGCATTTTGAACCTCTCCAACCACTTCCCCATCACACATTTTACCCTTTCCGCCAAAATCTTAGTAATGATTTTATAATAGCAACCGATAAGGCTAATGGGCCGGTAATCCCCTAGACCGATAGGATCTTTCACTTTAGGAATTATGGTGATAAAAGAAGCGTTGCAGCCCCTTGATATTTCCATATATTTCCAGAACCACCTGATCACCTCTATAACAACCAGTGAATTTTCATAAGGCAGAATGACTATTTTACTCTTTGACTTTTTAAAGTTGACTTCTTGACTATTTGATTTTTACCGTAACGTAAAAGTAATCACTGTAACCGGTAGTTAACCGTAAAATTTTCCAAGTTAAATAGTTCAATCTGCTTCGCATTATTACTCTCTAAACGTTTTCGTTTACCTCTGTCTATTTAACAAGAAGTTATCTCGTAAAACACGAAAACTAAAACGTATTATCTTTTGAAAACTCATACCCATTGATTACTTTCCGCATGTCATACTTTGAGACAATCTTATATTTATTATGTCGTGTTGATTCCTTACCGTCGTGCCTTATTTGACATTGCTTGTATTACTTTATTCACCATACGCTAATGTGAGTTCTTAGCCCCAACTTTTGTTTAACTATTTTATAAACTCTTTAGGGAAGATGCATGCTAAAACCTTTATGTTAATACAAATAAACCGTAAAAACGTTTATTTATATTTTACGATCTTTCTATGTTTTGTTAATAACAATCGTAAAATCATTTAATTGAAATATATAAAATATGTAAGCTTTAAGCCAATAAGTTTTCTAACTTGCTTTGCTAAAATAAATTTCTAAACACATTTCATAAAACAACTTAAGTAAATACCTTTACTTACATTTTCGTTCTTTAAAACCAACTAGTTAAAAGAAATATACTAGTTAATAGAGTTGGACTATCCAAACCCAAAACCCATGTCCAAGACCCATGACCCATTGCATGACATCATGCATGACATCAATTATGGGTAAAACCTATAAACCATGATCCAAAGTCCATAACCCATGACCCAAAGTCCATAACCCATGACCCAAGATGTCTTTGACATTATTCATGACATCACTTGACCCATGGACCTTGACCCATAACCTAAAACCCGGAATTGAAAACCAAAATCCGAACTGGTACTACCAGATAGCCGGATCCCTTGGATTACACTGGCCGGATCCCTTTGGGAAGGGATCCGCTAGATCCGGTTGAACAGTGCTCGGTTTTGCCTATAAATAGTGAGCCATTTCTCTCTTGTTTCTCACCCCACTGAGATATATCTTCTCTCTATATTCTAAGTTCTCTAACCTCATATCTAAAGATCATTCTTGTAGCTCTCTTTCTCTTGTGTTCTCTAGGTTCTTGTTACAAGATGAGATCACACTTTCTTGCATTCGAGCCATCTCTCTTCTCAAATTGCTCAGACCTCTCATCACCTCAAGATCACCAAGTTGTTTCTTGTTGTTGATACTTTTTCTTGTATTTTCAAAGTTGTTGTGTTAGTTGTATTGTTGTGTTGGTTTGGTCCGCCGTGCTAAGGACTCGGTATTTAGCTTTGTACCAGAAAAGTATAAGCGACGTTATGAAGGTTTCTCCACCGGTTGAAGGAGCTTATTGACATAGTGTTTACGAACTCTCGAGTAGGTGACTTGGGGAGTGGAGTAGGGCAAGGAAGGTGTCCTTATAGCCGAACCACTATAAACAATTGTGTCACACTTCTTTCCTTTATCTCTTTACTTTTCACGTATTTATTTCATTACTAGTATCTTGCATTATTCATATCTCAACATCCAAAGATTTCACATACAATCAAACGAAAAGCTTTTTATAAACTAAATTTAAATCGGTAAAAACTATTCAAGCCCCATTCTAGTTTTCAACACTTTATTATGGACAATTATTTGTAAACTGTATGCTTGCCCTGAATGTATTATTGCATGCCTAAGTACTTGATACGTGAGAATTGCACCAGGTTTTACCTCTCGAGGGATCTCGAGAAGCTTACAACCCCCACCAGGCAGTGTACCTGATCGTTGTAGTATAGTATAGTGACAAGTACCGGGGGATTGATCGTTCAACTCAGGAATAGTGTCGCTAGGATTAGAAAGCCTAAAAACTAGGTCTAGAGGTGAGGGATGATTATTTTTTTTTTTTTTTAATTTTTATATTTAATGAAAAGCAAGTAAAAATCTCGGGTTTTAGAGAAGTGGGCGGAATTAGTTGCTAATCAACTAACCCAATAACTAAGATGCAATCAAAATAAAATAACAAAAATGAAAATAAAGCTAATTAAACTAGTGGTGTAAACAATAAATGGGGAGATTGTGTTTACTTAGATTTCATTACTCCCTAGATATCTTTTACAGGTTGATAGTTTGTTAGAGATGCGTGGATGACGGGTTATATTCCTTAATACCAATCGTGGGGTGGCGTACGTACTTCCCCAACTCTATAAGCTCCTACTTCACTCTTATGTCGAGCCTGCAAGAAGCTCCTAACATGGGATCACTAGAATTCGCTCATGCATTAAATACAACCATAAAAACCTAGTACGCATTGGTTCATGTTTCTTAAGACGTTCAAGCAAGTTACACTATGGAAGTATGCCAGTTTTCTTAAGCCTAACATCGAAATCATTCATCCATAACAACTATAAACAAGCAATCAACCTATAATCAACATCTAGGTTTCATTACATCTAAGCAAACACACAAGAGATCTAGCCTAGCATGTTAAAATTAAGACAAGCGTAAGATATATTCAAACAACACATAGACATATTGAATGAATTGAAAGGATACTTATCTTAAATGAACATGAAAGGTTTCAAGGGGTGAAAACCCTTGAAAATACTGATAAAATCGTGCTAGGGTTTATTCAAGTCGTCCCTAAAATTGTCCTCCTCTAATGAATGAAAATTACAAAACTATATATAGATTTTCCAAGTTGACGGCGTCAAGAAGAAAATTCTGACGCCATCAACCCGCCGCCCATAATAAAATCGGATTGCCTAGATCCAGATCTGACGCCGTCAAGAGTGATTTTTCTCTGGGCCATCACGTATAAAGGGATCATGACGGCCTAGCGTGACGCCGTCATGCCCTAGTGCAAAAACATTCTGGACCGTCATGGACTCTATCCTCTTCACCTCTTGTTTTTCCTCTTGACGCCGTCATTAAGAAGTTGGTGACGCCGTCAGGTACTGTTCCCAGCAAGGAAAATTAAGACTTTGCCGTTTTCTTCACTTTTATGCTCCAAAAACGTCAAAAATGCTTTATTTTCCAGAATTCACTCCAAAAGTACCTAAAATCACAAAAGGAACGATTTAGGGCATTATTTGATCAAATAAATTCAAATTCCGGCTTAAATGACCCCCTAAAAACGGATCATTTTTCGCCTCATCATATACCCTTACACTTGAGATTTGCTTGTCCTCAAGTAAATGCGCTTTTATTCTAATCAAAATACAAGTTAGGGGTCATTTAATACAAATATAAAAGTAATTACAACAAATAATCGTTCCACTAAAGACCAAAGACAAGCATGGAGGTCATAAACCAGCACCTCACAAATAGTGTTTAGATACTGACATCTCTCGGGTGTAATAAAGTATATATCACAATATGGAAATGGAAAATATCTCTCACTACCTGTCATAGCAAAATAGATTACCATAGGCTTGGGAAAGGATCAAACCTCCACCACATGGCGTAAGCACCTAGGATAAACTATCAAAGAGGTCTTTCAAAGGGTTATAACGTTAGGTGTAGGGATATGGAACACACGGTTTTGTTGGATAAAGGCAATCTTTACTGGTGGCGAGTTAATCATCTTGGTTAATTACATGTACAATATGGCGTTGCTAAGCCAAGACTAGACTCGACTTAAACTAATAAATGAAAAATAACAAAAACATAAAACAAACATAGAATGAAACGGGATGGTAGTCTGTATGTTTTTTCTCTTTTCTTCTTCTATTTTTTTTTTCTTTTTCTTAATTTTTTCGATTTATTTATTTATTTATTTTTTGTTGCATACACTCTTACCCTACCATCCAAAATAATACACTATAGGGAATGAACATTCCCCTTACACTTGAATTTTTACATACTTTACAATAAACTAATCTAATGACTCGAATCAAGATAATCAAAACACTTGGAGTACTTTTAAGATTAACGCACATATGGGGGGTAATAATATGATGTTCTTCCCCATTACTCCATAATACAAGTACTTTACCCATGAGTCCCAATCATCCCAAAACAATATGTACAAGGATATGACTCGATTTAGCAACCATGTAATCAATTAGATAATTAACTAAGGGTTTAAACATATAACAATAATGCACTAAATATGAGTGCATACACGGAAAGCTAAGGCAATTTGGTTGTACATTTAAGTGGGGTGTAACAAATTCTTCCTTTAAGTAAGATGCTTAAAGGTAGAAATGAAAAGATAGGCTCGGAGGGATGTACTAGGGATTTCGTGTACTAAAAATGAGTACAACGCTAATGGTGTGGGAAAAATTAATTGACTTAACTAGCCAAGTAATATGACTTAAATGGTCAAGTAATTATGATACGGGTTTAACACAAGGGTGATCCTAATGCCTCTTATCATGTAGTAAATCCTACTACACGAATGTAGTCTCACTAGCGGTCTCGGGATGCATCACTAACGCAAGTTCTAGAATCTAAATGCTACCGGTACACTCATAAGCACTTATAGTAAATGCTTTTCCTATCAAATCTAAAGGCGAACCTCACATATTTGGGTGGAAAATTTTTTTTGAATGGTACGGTTTTGTGCTAGTCATACAATCTCCTATCCATGAGACGCTTGTTAAGGCTAAAGTTTCACTCCTAAATGTTGTAAAAAATTTGAAATTTGGCGCTAAAATTACACTAACAAGTATTTCTCATAGTTTTATTACACACCTACCATCAAACAAACAAACTCAAGTGCAAGTGTATCCTATAAGGTATCATCATTTACCCTCCCCTTACACTTAGGATGAACATTGTCCCCAATGTTCAATTAAAGATTGTAAAAGTGAAATAGGTAAAATAATGAAATCAAATACTCCCCTGATTCGTTCGGTGTGGATAGTGTGGTAACAAGGTTAGATCTTCCTCCAAGAAAATGAACCATCAAAGCTTCCCTTACAGAATATAAATCATCTTGTCATACACAACCTGTTAAACCTGAGAAAACAAACAAGGCAACCTCGCGTAAAATCAGCAGCAATCTATATATACTAACAAATCCTAGAAAACAATGTCAGATATAATGCTTGTGGAATGAATGTTTGCAGATTTCCTGGAGTTTATAAAACTAAAGATTCAACAAAAACTTTGAGACTCCGTCAGAAAAACAAAACTAGCAAAATTTCCAGAATTTTACACATGACGCCGTCAGGAATTAATTTCTGATGCCGTCAGAAGTGATCTGCAGAAATCCTTACGTTAAGTTTCCAGAAAATTTTTGGAAAACTTATGTCCTACTTCCTGGAAAATCCTGCAAAACATCATTATGACTCGATACAAGCATTTGACTCTAACAAATACGAATATACATGTCCATTTAATATTGTGGAGAATCATGATCAATTTTGTTTCTTAAAAAGATATTTGGGGTTTCCCCTTACACTTATCTTTTGTGAAATACCTTTGGATGAAGTTAAGACTAAGCCAAACGACAAAATAAAGTATTTTCACCATTTTAGTTTTGAAACATGATCTACCAACAATAAAAATAAAGCATGCATACGGAAACAAATAACAATCAAACAAATAAAAATCACACAAAGCATGGGTTGCCTCCCAAGAAGCGCTTTTCTTTATTTACGAGTCTTGTAGCTAGACTCAAGGTCATGGGCTACTACGTGACCTCATCTCTCGAGATGATGTACCCCATATAATTGCGATCATTACTATCGTGGTGGTGGTGTTTCAATCGATCGATGCTCGCAGTCACCTCCCCTCCTCCTTTACTGCTCAAGTTAGCTATCACATCTTGGCTTATGCCTTCAATTGTGAATGGCCCATACCACCAGGGACTTGGTTCATCAGAAGGTATTGTTATCTCCGAGTGTCTTAAGAGTACAAGGTCCCCTTTCGCGAATGGTACATGATTCCTCGTTGGTTGACTATGTTCAAAATTGACATGAACTTTGTTGCTTTTGATTTTGGTTTCTTCATGTTTAGTTTCTTTGTAACTTTTGATCCTTGCCTCCCATGAAAGAATCTTTTCCTGAACACGAATAGGCGATGTGTCAATGTTGTTTTTGAGCTTTCTCCTCATCAAGCTTTCTTGCGCATATCGCGGGGTCATGGGAAAACTAATCTTTCTTTTTCCTGATTTAAGCTTAATTTTCCTATTTTCATACCTAATGACAGCTCTTGCGGTGGTAAGGAATGGTGCCCCAAGGATTATTAGCATGCATCCACCTCCTTTATCATCGATGATCATGAAATCAACGGGATACATGAATCCCGCGACATTGACCAGCACATCTTCTGTGATTCCTAGGGGGTACACATAAGAGTGTCCAGCGAAGGATAGCCTAACACGAGTGGTGGCTGGCATTTTTGATGTTAGTTGGGTGTAGATAGTTAGGGGCATAAGATTTACTTCCGATCCTTGGTCGGCGAAAGCGTTTAGATATTTCAAATTCCCGATGCTGGCTGGTATCTCAAAGTTCCCACACGCCATCTGCTTAGTAGCTACTTTTTGTACCAGTAGTTTCTCGAATATCGATCCCCCAGGTAATGTATCATACTCATCTTCTCCCTCTTCCTCCTTCTCTGAACCCTGTTTGGAGGATTGGTTACACCCGTCACCCTTTATCCAATTTGTTATGGTATTTTCGTTTATATCATGTTTCAGGTAGTAACTTAAGGATTGGGATTTTAGCGGTTCTTATGTGGTTTGTTCACTAGGGGTTTCTACCCTTTCATTATCCGTGTGGACAATTGTGATGGAATTAACTAACCGGGTAGTGGGGGTGGCGCTCTTTTTCTTCAGTAACATCCCTTCAGGGGCTTTCTGATTTGCATATTCCTCCACTAGGCTCATCATATCCTTCATTTTCTCTTGCATCTCCTCCTTTTGTTTATAAACTGCTTCCTTGAATCTAGCAAGCCGCTCAGAATGGGTTGCCATATATTCTCTCATTCTGGCTTCAAATTTCGGGCTAAGTTTTTCAGGAGGAGAATACGGTGGGGCATAATTTTGAAAGGTCTCAACATTCTCTCTAGAAGGTGACTCTGATAATGGCGTTGAAGTCATTTTTGAGACAGAATTGACAGTAGCCCGTCTAGGACTTAAAGGTCTCTTTTGCCTTTCCTCGAAATAGTCAACTTTTGCCTCAAGTTTGCAAAGGAGTTCATCAGAGATTTGATTAGTCCCTCCAGGTGTCGAGATTGCATTGATGGCCGCTTCTATAGTGTGATTAAACTCCCATAATTCATGATTATCGGCAGCAAGTTCGTTAATAATTGCCCAAGATTCCTCGGCGTTCCTATCACGCAATCTACCTCCGGCGGCTCGATCAATGGTACGCTTGGTGTGATAGTCGACATGGTCATAGAAGATTTGAACTAATAACCAAAGATTTATACCATGATGAGAGACTTTTTGGAGTAGTCCCTTAAAACGAGCCCATGCTTCGTAGAAAGTTTCACCCTGATGTTGTTGGAACATCAAGATTTCATTTCTAAGCATCGCAGTTTTCCCCGGTGGGAAAAATTGAGCAAGGAAACAAGTGGTGAGATCATCCCATGAGGTGATGGATCCCGTGGGTAAACGTTCAAGCCATTGACTAGCTTGATCACGTAGAGAGAATTAGAATAGGCGTAATCGGGTCGACTCTCTAGTTGTAACATCAAGGTCTATAGAATCTACGATTTTAAGGAAGTCCTTGAGATGTTGATTAGGATCTTCGGAACGAAGTCCATGGAATGCACATCTGCTTTGCACCAACCGGATGGTGTCGGATCGCAAGGGAGACACATTGGCTCCTTGGGTGAGCTCAATAGTGTTTTGATAGCCTTGGCGGCTAGGTCGGGAATACTCTCCTAGGGTTCGGGGCCTAAGAGGTTGGTTTGCTAGTGGCGGGTTTTGTGGGTGGTGTTGTTGTGGTGGGTTGATGGGTTCAAAGATGTTACCACATTCCATGATGTCGGATGGTAAAGATTACGAACAAAGACACGAAGAAATAGATAGACTAAAGAAAACCTAAAAATAAAAATAAAATCTTACTAGAAAGGAATCTAGCAAGTAGACCTAATAAAAAGAAATTCTAACCTAGATGATGAGTGCTCAAACACTCATCATTTTTGGTCAAATCTGAACTGCAAAACATACAAAAACACTCAAAAAGGCATCAAAATACCGAAAGTATTCCAGGAATTGTGTTTTATATGTTTTAGATGCAAAAAGAGTAAAAACAGATGAAAAACGTACAAAGTTTGCAAAATTGGCAGTTTCAGTCCCCCAACTTTCATAAAATGTCAAAACTAGTCCCTGGTCATTCAAAATATGGAAAATTATCACCAAAGGTCCTTTTAAAATCATAACTTGTCATATTTAGTCCTTTGGTGAAAAATCTCAAAAGTTTTGGAAATTTACAAGTTTAGTCCCTGGAGTTTAAAAATTGGCAGATTTGGTCCCTGGTGGGAATTTTTTGATAAAAAATCATTTTTGGGTCCTTGGGAAATCACAAGTTTACAAATATGGTCCTTGGGTGAAGAATTTGTAAAATTTACAATTTGGCCCCTGAAGTTTGAAACTTGGCAGAAAATACCCCCGGGAATTCTAATTTTGAAATAATAACATTTTTGGTCCTTTGGTTATTTGAATATGGCAATTTTTGTCCTTTTAATATCTTTTAGAATATGTCATGTTCAACCCTTCAACTTTCAGCATATTACAATTTTGGTCCTTGGGCTTTTGTAGCTTATAAAACCAAACGGATCCTTAGTGTTATTATAAACAAACACAACCCAAACCAAACCTGATCCATACCACTTCCCTAGCCCACTCCCTTTTTACCTTGGCCCGTATCACACCAGGCCCACTCCACAAAACAAACCACCCCCGTTTTAATATTAAACCTCCCTCGTTGACCCGGTCAAACTCACCCTAACCCAACCTTTTCCCCCTAATCCTCCACCATCAACCCCTAATAACCAGGGTACTGTTCCCCCCCCCCCCCCAATCACTCACCTTTCCACCAAACACTCAACCTCCACATCTCATGTCCCCTCCACTTCTACTAAATACCAAAACCCATTAAATTCCCTCACCAAACCATCCCAATTGCCCTGCTGCCTTTTTCCGCCAAAATCAAAATAAACGGCCAAGATTTGATATAGCCATCCAAGGGCTCAAAACACAGGTGGGAAAGAGAGAAAGGACTGGGAGAAGCCTTATAAGTCAAGAAAAGTGGAAAGTTGAAGGAGGAGTTAGCTTTTGTAGTTTTAAAAAGTAGTATAGTATGTCGACTTAATTTTTTTTATCAATTCCAGTTTGTACAATTAGCTTTAGAAGTGTGATTTCAGTTTAATGTTGTTAATTTCAAGTTTCTAAACAAGCAATTCCAAGTTTACTAATTGTAATTCAGAATTTGTATTTTATTGTCAGTAAAAATCTCATGTTGCTTTAATCCCATTAAAAGTTAATAGTTATTGTTTCATTAGCTTAAATCAAGTTCCAGTAAGCCTTGGCAAGTTATTTTTGGCATTTAAACTAGTTTCAATTTAAATTAGCAAAAATATCAAAAATTCCAAGAAAAATAAAAAAGAAAATCAAAAATCAGGAGAAGGAAAAAAGAGATGGTGATTACTATGGTTTAGGGCTATTGGGAGCATTAGGAGTGTAGTATTGGATCCCTATGTACCCTGGTTCTCTGCTGTGACACTTTGTAAGGTTTTCCTCATTTTGTTGCACAATCTGTGTCAGTGAGTTTTTATTGTTGATTATTGTTTATTCCTGCTTAAATATACTTATTATAGTCTAGAATCAATGAATACCTCTTAATATTGGATTAGAGTAATCAGTTGCTTCATAAACTTTCCATGATAGATGATAAAGGGGTGTTTGGTTCTGTGAATATCACTGAGTATCAGTGATATTCTTGGGGTGTTTCTGTTTGTTACATGCAACATTAGGTAATTATAGCTTACTCAAACTGTTAAACCTTAGGTCATTCATTAAAAAGTCAATTTTTACCTTTAATCTCATCATTTTGTTCACTGTTGGAGTTTTAGGAGTCATACTCTTGCATAATGGTTAATTAGTGGTAACTTTAGACTAATTTCATCTCAATCTAGTGTATAATAACCTTTTCAGTAGATTATAAGTGATCATAATCCATAAAAGTCAAAACTCCAAGTTTATACAAAAAAGTCAATTCCACCCTTAAGCAGAAATCCAAAATTAGTGGGATTTATTGTGATTTATCTGTTAAGATTCAAGGCTTGTGCTTTTTACATGTTACAATCTCCCAGCTGAACTTGTGAATCCACTCTTTAGTTTATTTTTGTGATTTTCTCTGTGGGGCCCACACACCTTCAAACACACCTGCAGGGGAAGGATATCCCCTGCTACACCACCACTGCAGTCCACACCACCATCTTTGGTGGTAGTTTCTGGCCACCACAGTGGGTCCCATAGGCCCCACTTGGTTTCTTTCAACCCCCCTCCTGGCCCTCTTCAAGGTTTGAGCTTGCTCTTGAGCTCATGCTCACTAGGACCCACCTGAATTCCCCCATGAACCTTGTCCCATTTTCAGTGTTCAAACAAGAAAACAATGTGCTTATCTTGGCTTATGGGCTTATCTTGTGAGCTTATCTGATCAATTCTGGCTTATACATGTCCAATGAACTTAGTTGAACTAGAATTCACCCTTGTGGACCCAACATAAGCTAATTTGAGCTTATTTCCTTACTTGGTCAACCAAAGTCAACTGTAAAGCCTATAAGCACTCACAATGCTTATTTTTAAGTTATAAAAAAGTTGTTTTTACAAAATTTGTTTGTTTTTAGTTGTAAATTAGTTTTCAAAAAGAAAAATCCAGAAAAACCAATTTAATTTCAAGTGATAGTTTCTATTTAATGTAATTTAAATTTTTAATTTTCCTTTTTAGATTTTTGTTAAGCACTTAGAATTTTTATATTTTTCTTAAATTCCTTTTATGTTAAAGTAATTTCAGTAATTTTTCTAGATTTTAATTTTGTCATTTACTAATAATTAGAATTAATATTAGTTTTATTAATAATTAACTAATAATTAAGTATTAAATAGTAAAATTAGTTTTTATAAAGTAACACCTAGTTTTTATATTTTTCCTAGCTCTTATATAGTATAATATAATTTTAGGAATTTTTCTAGAATTTCTGCTGTTCATATTCTAGTTTTTACAATTTAAATAGTTTAATTAGTAATTAATTAATATTTAATATAATAATTAGTAAAATAGTGTAAAAACTTAAAAACAAACTTTTTATAATTTTTTAGGATTCCTGTGACGGTTAATTAGATTTTTAAAATTTTTCTTAATTTTCTAGGTTAGTTTGTTATTTTTAATAATTTAAATTAATTAAAATTATTTAAGTAATTAATAATTAGTAATTAATTAATAATAAATAATTAAATAGTGTAAAAAGTTATTTTCTCTTTCTATAAATTTTCTTTTAACCTTAGGTTTGTAAAAAAGTCATTTTCACCCCCTGGGGGTTTTCAGATTCAGTTTTCACATTTTATTTCGTACGTTCGCGTAAATTTAAATTGAAAGTACGCGTTTTTAGGTTTTAAAACGTTTCTGGTTTTTCTAAATTTTCAGTCTTGTTCATATAGCTTATTTAAGCTATTTCCTTGTAGATTCCTTAGTTTAACCAAACACAAATCCCTTTCTGTCCAAATTCACCCGATCACAGATCCGTTTGATAACAATTCACACCTCGTCGGGACATAACGACCCGGGGAAACCCTATATTACCCGGAAGCATTGGTGTAGGTAGTTTGACCTTGTTGACCATATACTTGGTCAATTTAGGTTGACTGTTTAACACCAATCAAAATTTTGGGGCCGCTGCCGGGGATCGAACCCTGGTCACCCGCGTGACAGGCGGGAATACTTATCACTATACAATAACTATTCCCCGGGCTGCGGCGCCAAAACTTGATACGTGGGAATTGCACCAGGTTTTACCTGTCGAGGGATCTCGAGAAGCTTACAACCCCCACCAGGCAGTATACCTAATCGTTGTAGTATAGTATAGTGACAAGTACTAGGGGATTGATCGTTCAACTCAGGAATAGTGTCGCTAGGATTAGAAAGCCTAAAAACTAGGTTTAGAGGTGAGGGATGATTCTTTTTTTTTATTTTTATATTTTATGAAAAGCAAGTAAAAATATCGGGTTTTAGAGGAGTGGGCGGAATTAGTTGCTAATCAACTAACCCAATAACTAAGATGCAGTCAAAATAAAATAACAAAAATGAAAATAAAGCTAATTAAACTAGTGGTGTAAACAATAAATGGGAAGATTGTGTTTACTTAGATTTCATTACTCCCTAGATATCTTTTACAGGTTGATAGTTTGTTACAGTTGCGTGGATGACGGGTTATATTCCTTAATACCAATCGTGGGGTGGCGTACGTACTTCCCCAACTCTATAAGCTCCTACTTCACTCCTATGTCGCCTGCAAGAAGCTCCTAACATGGGATCACTAGAATTCGCTCATGCATTAAATACAACCATAAAAACCTAGTACGCATTGGTTCACGTTTCTTAAGACATTCAAGCAAGTTACACTATGGAAGTCTGCCAGTTTTCTTAAGCCTAACATCGAAATCATTCATCCATAACAACTATAAACAAGCAATCAACCTATAATCAACATCTAGGTTTCATTACATCTAAGCAAACACACAAGAGATCTAGCCTAGCATGTTAAAATCAAGACAAGCGTAAGATATATTCAAACAACACATAAACATATTGAATGAATTGAAAGGATACTTATCTTAATTGAACATGAAAGGTTTCAAGGGGTGAAAACCCTTGAAAATACTGATAAAATCATGCTAGGGTTTATTCAAGTCGTCCCTAAAATTGTCCTCCTATAATGAATGAAAATTACAAAACTATATATAGATTTTCCAAGGTGACGGCGTCAAGAAGAAAATTCTGACGCCGTCAACCCGCCGCCCATAATAAAATCGGATTGCCTAGATCCAGATCTGACGCCGTCAAGAGTGATTTTTCTCTGGGCCATCACGTATAAAGGGATCATGACGGCCTAGCGTGACGCCGTCATGCCCTAGTGCAAAAACATTCTGGACCGTCATGGACTCTATCCTCTTCACCTCTTGTTTTTCCTCTTGACGCCGTCATTAAGAAGTTGGTGATGCCGTCAGGTACTGTTCCGAGCAAGGAAAATTAAGACTTTGCCGTTTTCTTCACTTTTATGCTCCAAAAACGTCAAAAATGTTTCCTTTTCTAGAATTCACTCCAAAAGTACCTAAAATCACAAAAGGAACGATTTAGGGCATTATTTGATCAAATAAATTCAAATTCCGGCTTAAATGACCCCCTAAAAACGGATCATTTTTCGCCTCATCATATACCCTTACACTTGAGATTTGCTTGTCCTCAAGTAAATGCGCTTTTATTCTAATCAAAATACAAGTTAGGGGTCATTTAACACTAATATAAAAGTAATTACAACAAATAATCGTTCCACTAAAGACCAAAGACAAGCACGGAGGTCATACACCAGCACCTCACAAATAGTGTTTAGATACTCACATCTCTCGGGTGTAATAAAGTATATATCACAATATGGAAATGGAAAATATCTCTCACTACCTGTCATAGCAAAATAGATTACCATAGGCTTGGGAAAGGATCAAACCTCCACCACATGGCGTAAGCACCTAGGATAAACTATCAAAGAGGTCTTTCAAAGGGTTATAACGTTAGGTGTAGGGATATGGAACACACAGTTTTGTTGGATAAAGGCAATCTTTACTGGTGGCGAGTTAAATATCTTGGTTAATTACATGTACAATATGGCGTTGCTAAGCCAAGACTAGACTCGACATAAACTAATAAATGAAAAATAACAAAAACATAAAACAAACATAGAATGAAACGGGATGGTATTCTGTATGTGTAATACCTGAAAATCTTAAACATGTGAAAAGACCAAAATGCCCCTATATCTAAAAGTCATTAATAAACACCTAAACAATACCAAATAAATTCTAACAAGGTTGTAATTAATTATATATGATATAAAATATTTAAAAACAAAAATAGAATACGAAAAATTATTTTTTATACAAACTGAATAATTATTGTTGGACTATTTTATTTTTGTACACAAATTAGTAACAATACAATGATCCAAGTAACTAATATTGAGTCCATGAATTCCTAGTTTTCTTTGGCCCAACTTCGACCCAACACTTAACAAAATAAAGGGTCCGGTGTTTATTTTCTGTCACCACAATATTACGCTACAAGAAAAAAAAAATACAAAACCCTAACCCTACTAAGAAAAATATAGCGGCACAAAGTTCCTGGTTCTCTCTTTCACTTTCTGTTCGATACAAGGAGAAGGCAAAGGAAGTGGGTGATCGTGGTTTAAGCTGGTGAGAGTGGGGTATTGGTTTGTTTTGGTTCTGGTCTTGGTCTTGGTCCTGGGATCGTTGCCTTCTTCTTTGAGCACACGTCAAGGGTAATTGCATCACCTAAATTTTGTTCATTGTCCTTCGTTTTAAATCTGTTAAAAACATGTGTGATGCTCACTTTTAGATCGACATTAAACCTGTTTATTATACAACTTGTGTTGAGCTGTAAGACCTTGATAGATCTTCTTGAGCACTCTAGAATCGTTAGTTATGTTACTGTAATCAATAACACACTAATAGACAATCTCTGCAACTTGTATTTTTAAAGCGGAAACAAAACACAAGCGTGATACTAAGAACTCTTGATCCTCTATGGATCTTTTAATAATAATAAGAGTGTTTTCTAAAATGTTGTTCAATACATAATCGTGTGTTCCTTTTATACACAAGGAACCCTAAACCGTTTCCCAAGAAACGTATATTCTAAAACTTCTAAAAGATATGCATTATCACTTCCTAAATAAACTCATGCATATCCAAACTATAATACATAAAATACGGAAATACTATATCCGCAGAAATTAATAATGCTGAAACTAGTCTTCAGCAGATACACTGCTTTAGCAGAAACAGCAGCAGAATTCTTACTTAACAGAATTCCCAACAATCCTCCCCTAATCTTGAATTTGACCTTGTTAAGTTCAAGATTCTTGATAGAGCTTCAAAATAACATACCAAGAGGATTGTAATAAAATAGCACCAGCAAAGAATCATCTTCAGCAGAATCTCTATGATCAACAAATACTTGAAAGCTCCATTCTTTGCAGCAACAAATGACTAAATGTACATCAAAACAAATTAGTTTCATACTATTCTCATCACTTCCAGGTGTGTTAACTCCCGTGAGAGGTGAATCATTGAAAATAATGGATTTGATGTCTCTTTACCAATAGCCATCACTACTGGAGTAGCCAAGTGTTCTAAGGTACACTGATAACCACATGATTTTTAGCAAATCATCAGCTATAAACGGATTTGAGATGTCTTTACCTGTAGCCGTTTGCTCAGGACTAGCCAATTATTTTGATGAAAATCATCTTGGTTAACTGATTACCAAATATGGTTTTCCACTGCCTTTACCACAAGCCATATACATGTGGGCTAGCCAATTATTCAGAATTCATAAAGGAAAAATCCATGGTCAATTGACAACCATTTCAACTACTCAGCAATAAAGCATGGGTGAGTTGAAAACCCTATGATTTTGAGCAAACCATTACAGCTATCAACAGATTTGATATGTCTTTACCAAAGTTGTACCCTTTGGACTAGCCAACTTTATGATGGAATTGTCAACATCAGGTAAGTTGATAACCAAACTTGCATACAATACTATACAACAACAAGCAAGTTTGTTTTTTTTTTTTTTTTTTTTTTTTTTTTTTTTTTTTTTTTTTTTTTTCTAAAAGAAGAAATAAAAACAAATATACAACATGATATCTCTAATCAGATGCAGCTCTGGAAGTCTTAATCCTTTGTTTGAAAACCTTCACCAAAGATTCAGCAAACAACCTTGTATTCCCTGCTGGATCAGGAGGGATCTCCAACTTTTGTTGTAGCATTTTCTCCATCAGGGACACTTTCATAGGATATCTTTTGGTAAGATCCATAATAAGCCTTAAACCAGTTGTAGTTTCCAAAACATGAACATAAGGCATAGGATAGAACTTCCAACTCTGAACTTTCCATCTCTGATTGTTCTTCCATATATCATAGCTTGCACTAGTGGGAGTAGAAGAATCAAACAACACTTGAAGATCACCCAACAAATACAATCCAGACCCTTCAGGAGTATGAGTTGCATAATACTTAAGAACTAACTCATATAGAGTGACCAAATCCTGATGATCCACAAGATGTAGAATCTGTTGAAGAAATGTAAAGGATATGAAAGTTTTATCCAATCTGTAAATGGTATTAACTTGACCATTTTTACTTAACTCCCAATGAACCAAAACATCTCTTGTTCCCTCAGGCCAATCATCAGGGGATCCTTCCCTTATAAATGAAGCATCAGAAGCATTCACATTGATTAAACTTTGTTTTGAATGTGAAGATCTGACTTTAGCCATTCTCTTGCCTCTTCTTCCAGGAACATAAATAGCATCATGAACTTCTGCTTCAGCAGATTCAACTTCTGCAGCATGAGTTTCCACTGATGGAGTATCCAAGTGTTCATCAGTAGAATCTTGAGAAGATTCAAGTGCAGCAGAGGCATATTGTTCATCCATAGCCTTCCTTATTTGTTTGTTTCTAGCAGCTTGAATTTCAACTTCTCTTACCTTCAGCTCATGAAATCTTGCAAATTCAGCTTTTTGTTCAGCTTTTTGTTCCTCAGCTAACCTCCTAGCAGTCTCTTCACCCAATCTTTCCTGCTCCAATTGTCTCCTAGTTCTCTTTCTAGTTGGAGGATCTGATGTCATCACTTTTGCTTTACCTTTATCCACATAAGATGAAGCAGCAACATGTGGTACATCAGCAGAAGTATCAGGTAAAGATACTTTTTCAGCAGCATCAGCATCAGCATTGAGGAGAGGAATATTCTTGGAAGCACCCATTCCATCTTTGTCATTTCTAGCCTTGATTCTGTTATAAATCTCAACCAGTTTGTCAAATGGAAGTCCCCACACTTTTTTCTTAGACCAAGAAGTATTAAATAATGAGCTGCTTTGACTTTTTACATAGGTTCTCATATAATCTCTCTGCTGTGCTTGAGTCATAGGTTTATCTCTTTTAGCTTTAGCTTTTAACTCATCTGCTACCTTCTTCCTCATCTTCAGTACTTTCACAATTTCAGAAGCCCAGTCTTGCTCCTCTACCCTTTTACCAATAATATCTGCAGCTACATCAGGATTATCAAGCATTTGTTGTCCAATCTGCTGCCAATCTGACTCATCAAATTCTTGAACAGCTCCATCCAATTCCCTTTGTCTTTCAATGGGTAATGTAGAAACATATTTTTGAGTGACTGTATCTAATTCTGCATCAAACTTGGCTTGCTCTTCCTCAGCCATATTAGCACTCTTCTTATAATCTTCCCATTCTTGGAATAGTTTTTCTTGTCCAGCTCTGTCTTCAGCTGTAACAAGCTCATCCAAATCATCATCTGTTCCTTCAGCAATATCATCATGAGGAACATTCACATCTGCCATAGGTTCATCATGTACTTCTTGAACCTCTCTATCAGGAGAAACTTGTTGATTCTTAGATGAATGATGAACAGGGGAATTCAAATATTCTTTCCCTGCTACAAAGTATACTTCTCCTGATGTATTTCCTTTATCAGCAGATTTGTCAGCAGCAACACCACTTGATGATTGTTTCTTTTGAAGTATATCAGCAGCTTCAGTCATGAGCACATCATCATCACCACTAGACACTTTTGAAGTTTCAGCAGCTTTCCTTGCCAAATATTGTCTTGTACTTCTTCTTCTGCTGACCAGTATCTTTGGTTTAGATTGAGGTACTTCAGCAACTTTAGGAGGAACAACATGAGACTGTCTAGCAACTTCTGCTAGAATCTCAAGAGAATCCAAATTTGCCTCCATTGCAACTTCAGTAGAATCCAATCCATCCTTACTTTGCTTCGGCTGACTCAGCTGTGCCTCCAAATCTTGAACCTTGCTTTTCAAACTTTCAATTTCATTACCAAGAGTAGTCTTGGTATCAACCGGCTCTTTTTGGAGATTTTCAGTCATTTTCATATACCTGCAAAGAGAATCATATACAAATGTGAAAGTAATAGGGTCCTCTGCTCTACCAGCTGATTGCTTAGTGGTAAATGGAGCTTCATTGAACCCAACAGGAGAAACAGACTCATGTACAACATTAGGAGAGCCTTCATTAATTGGCTCTCTTATAGGACTGGGTGAAGGTAGTCTAGTAATCTCAGGTTCAAGAGTCTGAAAGTTATCTTCAAACTCATGAATTTGCTCAGCTAGAGCATCCTGAGCTGGTGAAATGGTAGGACTAGGCGACATATGTACAGGGGTAGGTGATGGTAAGTCAATAGAAATAGGTAATGGTTCAGCAGTTGTAGCTGGCTCTTCCTCCATTACCACTGAAGGATTACCATCAGCAGCAACACCAGAAGATGATGGATTGCCATCATCAGCAGCATTAGGAGCAGGCACATTACCAGCATCATCACCCTCAACTACATTGTCATTGCCATGTGGCAACATAGCTTCTAACATAGGGTGATGTTCCCCAGTATAATTAGTTTTCATTGAGGCAAACAACTTAGAACCAAGACTTTTAATAGGCACATGGGTTCTATCTTCAATGGTTATGTCTAAAATTATTTGTAAGAACCTAGGATACATTAAAAACTTATGTTGTTGTTTATCAATGTTTTCTAGCATATTATCAAAAATAAACTTAGAAAAGTTAAGTTTGACCTTTAGAAAGACAAACAATACCATAACCCAATTGCAGAGAGAATTGGTTCCATCCACCACACTTGTTGCTTATACATTGTAGCAGCAAATGCACCAAATATCTCCACTTAGGACAAAATTGATTCTTGTGCCACTTGGATGTATCAGTACTTTGATATCCAGCTTCCCTTAGCCCAGCAAGAATCTCTGCAGTGTTGGAATGATACACACCATTCTCATCATCCAACTGAAGCTTTGTCCTAATCAATCCTTCTGTCACCACATACTCTACACCATCAATCTCGGCAACAATCTCGGTGTTAGATCTCTTAGCAGCAGATGCCTAAAATTGCTTCACCAATGATTCACACACCAAATTGGGACTATGTGTCCGAGCATAATGAATCTTCGACCTTTGTAGAAACTCCACCATTAAATCGAATTCTTCATGTCCCTTTGTCTTTTTCAGAATAACATATTTGTTATGGTCGCCCCTCAATTCGAGTTGTGCCATTTGAATGAACTTGTATGAGACGGTTATGAATTACACAGAGAATAATGGGTTTAAGTGGAGTGATAAGCGAATAATTTTGTTTAGGAATAGATATGCATAGTGGGTTAAATTTGGAAGTTCCCCAATCGTGGTCAAAATTATCGGAACTAATTATTGACCAAGTCTGACGTGTAATTCAAAAACTTCCAATTTGAAAATTTACCCTTCAGCAGAAATGAAAGTCAAATCTGTTAAAGAATGGTCAACATCAGCAGAAACCAACCAAAAGTAAAAATATCTTCAGTCAATATCTTGGTTTTACTGTGCCACCCAACTCGCATTAATTATCGTAATGCCTAAACTTGGCTTATTTAATCACCCCCAAATCACATCTCAGTCACCAATTTACCCCAAATCATCTTTCAAACCCTAATTTCTCAATTTATCCCAATTCTCCACGAAAATCATGTCATCAAACCTAGAAACCTCAGATCACAATTCCTCTTCTTCATCTTCAGAAGAAGATTTACCACCTTATCCATGGGAGCTTGATGATTCCGACTATGAAAGAGAATTGAAGAAACGATGGGATGCACAAGAAAGACAATGGAATGCTCATAGGAAGGGTGAACCAAGCCATGTACCCATTCCTGCTGAGAGAGAGCTTGTCTCTCCCTTCATCTATACTTCTGATGAAGACTCTTCAGAGGAAGAAAATGAAGATCCAACCTTTCTTCCTCCTTCCACACCAGAGAGATCCCAACCAAGATCAAGTAAGAGGGATCCATCTCTTCCAACATCACAAAATTTGGTGTTGGATCTTCCTGCTCCAGGACCTGGTCTTCCTCATCAAGAACATATTGGACAGAGCAAGAAGGCTGAGATCATACGTAAGGGAAAGGAGAAGCTGAAGTAGATGATTGAGGAATGTTGCCATGGACCAAAGCTCTTGAGTATTTTCTTGACTTTGGTACTTGAGCATCTTCACAGTCTTCATTCTCTTCTTTTTCCATTTTCATCTTTAGCTTCATCATTGTACTTGTCATAGCCTCAAGTATTTTGTAATAAGTGATAGAAGCTAGTAGTACTTAATTAGCCAAATGTTTAGGAATGGTCATTGTAATTCAGTTGGAACTTTGAATGTAAGCTGTAACTTGTTTCTTTGAATGAATGAAAAGATCTTCTTAATTTATCAACTGTGTAAGACCTTCAGCATAATCAACTTATCAGTAGAAACCATGTTCAGCACTTTTGACCACATTCCTTTGACTTCTGCTCTTGGTGACTTTATCATACAACTTACAATCTCAGAACATCTGCAAAACAGACATAAAACATGCAAATACACCAAACAACTTGCAAACATATTAGTCGGTTAGTGTTAAAACTCAGAAATTATACAACTTATACAAATCTACAAAGTTTACACTCATTATCCTCCCCTGAGGCATATGCCTCCCCTGAGGCTTATGCCTCCCCTTAAACTTTGCAGTTATGGGTTAAGCATTCCAATATGGACCACTAAATATTGAAACCTTGGTCCATCAAATGCTTTGGTTAACAAATCTGCCACATTCTCATCTGTGTGAATTTTTACCACTTTAACCAAATGTTTTTCATAAGCATCCCTTATAAAGTGGTGCCTGATTTCAATATGTTTGGTTCTATTATGAAAAACTGGATTTTTAACAATACAAATTGTACTTTGATTGTCAATAAAAATGGTAGTATTCATAAAGTTATACCCATAATCCAGCAATTGATTCTGAATCCATAGAACCTGTCCACAACAATTTGCAGCAGCAACATACTCTGCTTCAGTAGTAGAGGTAGCAACAATGGTCTGTTTCTTGCATTGCCAAGAAATCAGTCTTCTGCCAAGGAATTGGCAACCTCCAGTTGTGGATCTTCTATCCAAATTTGCACCAGCATAGTCACTATCACTATAAGCTGCTAGCTGAAATGGAGACTCTTTGGGATACCAAAGACCTAATTTGGGTTGGCCTTTTAGGTACTTAAAAATCTTTTTGACAGCATTCGAATGAGAGGTAAGTGGAGTGACTTGGTGCCTTGAACATGCACTCACAGCAAATGTAATATCAGGTCTTGAGGCAGTCAAATACATCAAAGAACCAATCATTGACCTGTATAAATGAACATTCACAGGGAGATCAGGATCAATATTGTTCTTTGGTTTGGGAGCCTCATAGGGAGTAGTGGCAGTCCTGACATTTTCCATTGCAAACTTGGACAACATATATTTTACATATTTCTCCTGATGTATGAAAATACCATCAGGTTTCTGCTGAACCTGTAAACCCAAAAGGAAAGTGAGTTCTCCCATGGCACTCATTTGAAATTCTCCCTTCATCAGATCTTCAAACTCTCTACACCATGCTTCTTTGGTGGAACCAAAGATAATATCATCCACATACACCTGCACAAGAATAATATCCCTGGAATCTTTCTTGAGAAATAGAGTCTTGTCAATGGCACCTCTTCTGTAGCCATTCTTCAGCAAAAATGTGGAAAGTCTAGCATACCAAGCTCGGGGAGCTTGATGAAGTCCATAGAGAGCTTTGACAACCTTGTACACATACTCAGGATGATCAGGGTCTTCAAATCCCTTGGGCTGAGTCACATAAACCTCCTCTTCAATCTCACCATATAAGAAAGCACCTTTAACATCCATCTGATAACCATGAAGCCCATATAAGAGGCATAGGCCAAGAATATCCTTATAGCTTCAACTCTGGCCACTGGTGCAAAGACTTCATCATAGTCAATGCCTTCCTCTTGTCTAAACCCTTGAGCCACCAATCTAGCTTTGTTCTTCACCACAATCCCCCTAGAATCTCTTTTATTCTTCAAAATCCATTTTGTCCCAATGGCATATTTACCATCAGGAAGAGGAACCAAAATCCAAACCTGCTGATTCTTAAATTGCAGCATTTCTTCTTGCATTGCTTCAAGCCAACTTGAATCTGCCAGTGCTTGAGAAACACTAGTTGGCTCTATCTGAGAAAGAAAGCATGCAAACAGACAATGTTTGATGTCTGTGTGATTGTTCCTCTTTTGATTGTAGACATAAGAGATGAAAGCAACTTCACCAAATTTTGTATTCTTTACAGTGCTTCTAGTTCTAACAGGATCTTTAGGATCTCCAATAATATTTGATAGGGGATGAGCATTATGAATCCTTTTTGTTGCAGTAGGTGGAACATCAATTTTGGCATCAAGGTTGTTGACTGTAGGCCCAAACTCAGTATCATAAGAAGCTGAGTGAAATAGGCCAGGCTTTGGTTGATAATTCCCAAGATCAGAAGGACTTGGAAATCTTGTAAAGGGCTTCTCAAAGTCTACAGAGACTTCAGTACAAATGGGAGAGTGAGAATCAGTAGTATCAGCATCTGGGACCTTATCAGTTGGAATAGGTGTGCCTTCAGCAGAATCAGCAGCAGTATCCTTGTTTCCACTGACTGCTTGTGCTGATTGATGTAGGATAGCTTCAGTCTCTTGGGTAACCTTTTCATGGAGTTTCTGAGCTTCCTTAGTAGCAGCATGTTCTTGCTTCTGCAGTCTTGCAAGATCCTCTGCATAATGTGACTCATCATCTTGTTCAGCAGCAAAGTGATTACCTACAAAATGGTTAGGTGGAAAAGATGGTACAACAATGGTATGTTCTTCTGGCTCAGATTCACAATCTGAGTCATCATCCATGGAACCTGCAGGGTTAGAGTTTGGAACTTTGGTACCTGCATTAGGATTAGAAGCATGTCTAGTATAACCCAAATAGTCAGTCAAATAATCTAGGTCAAAATACCAAGAATGGCCTTGTCCCTGAATATTAGGCTGATCTTCAAGAAATCTTAGATTAAAGGTCTCTTCTATCCTTTTGGCATTCAGATTATAAAACCTATAGGCCTTGCTATGAGCTGAATAACCAACTATATACCCCTCATCAGCTTTCCCATCAAACTTACCCAGTATATCAGCAGTATTCAAAATGGTCACTTTGCATCCAAAAGGCTTAAGGTAATGTATGTCTGGAACTTTCCCAGTGAGAAGTTCATAAGGTGTCTTGACATGGTATCTAGTGATGGATACCCTGTTCAAGACATAGCAAGCAGTACTTACTGCTTCAGTCTAAAACATTGTGGGTAATTTGGAGTCTGCAAGCATTGATCTTGCTGCCTCAATGAGGGTTCTATTTTTCCTTTCAGCAACCCCATTTTGTTGTGGGGTTCTTGGAGTACTATAGTCCCTTCTAATCCCCTTAGACTTACAGAATTCTATGAAAACAACATTTTTGAATTCTGTCCCATTGTCACACCTAATCCCTTTAACCTTTTTATTAAGCTGGTTTTCAATTAAAATGATGAATTCTTTCAAAATAGGAGTTGTTTCATCTTTAGTTTTAAGAAAGAATACCCAGCAAAACCTGCTAAAATCATCTGTGATAACCAGGCAGAAATACTTGTGATCAATACTTCTGATAGGAGTTGGACCAAATAGATCCATGTGCAACAACTGAAGTGGTTCTGAAATGGTGCTCACAGCTTTGTAAGAGGCTCTGTGTTGCTTTCCCTTGTTGCAAGCAATACAATTTTGTTCATTGGTGAAGAGTTTAGAAGGAAGGCCTTGAACAAGACCAAGTTTAGACAACTTGTTGATAGTCTTGTAATTCACATGTGCCATTCTCCTATGCCATTTGTTAGATTCATCCAGGGAAGCTTTGGCTACCAAACATGTTAGATCACCTTCTGGCTTGACATCATTCAGATTGAATGTGTATAAGTTGAAGGTTCTAGGAACTCTCAGCAAAACAGTTGTGTTTTCTGGAAGTTTGAAGTCTTCGGAAAGTACAAGACACTCATCTTCAGAGAAGAAAACTTTATTCTTAGTGTCACAAATTTGTGATACAGAGAATAGATTAAAATGCTCCAGTTCCTTCACATAATAAACATTTTCAAAATCTAACAAGGGTGTCTTAATAGTTCCTTTCCCTGTAATTTTGCCATCTCCACCACCAAAGGTCACAGTGCCTCCTCCTTCTATGGGCTCAAAGTCATGCATCTTGTCCTTGTTCCCAGACATACTTCTAGAACAACCACTATCAACAATACCTACTTCAGTACTTTTCAAAGGATGTTCCTACAACAACAACAAAAATTATACAATATTAATACACATTGGAGACTCAAGTCATTGCTGACTTGAGCCTGCCTTGTGGATCATTAGTGATAGGCCATGTAGATGTTTTAGATCCACCATTGTTCTTGGGCCTGTAATGCATATTAGGTCCCTTCTTTGTCCAAGAACAACCTGCTGAGGGCTTCACAGCAGTATTCCAATACCCACCACCATAATACATTGAGTCAAAGTGATTAGGCCAATAACCATTAGAAAAGAAAGAACTAGTGGGTCGAACATATGGTCTAGTACTGGTTCTTCTCCATGAAGAATGTGATTCAGCAGAATTGGGTTTCTGCTGATGTGGAACAAAAGAGGGTATTTCACTAATATTCTTCCACATTTGCCTAGGTTTCCTCTGACTAACACATTCACCCATTCTTTGCTCATGAAATGTACAATCCTTAATCAAGTGATATTTACTTCCACACACAAAACACTTCTTCTTTTTAGAAGATTTATTCAAACCAAAAGAAGTTGTATAATATGAAAAAGTATTCAAACCACCATGACAAACAGAATTGTTTTTAACAGAACTAAAAGTATTATTTTGCAAAGAATTGAAAAACAAGTCTTCAGTAGAAACTGTCTTGTTATCAGCAGCAACTCTAGAAGGCTTGTGGGGAGTCTTGGGTGATGTCTTTGGTATGGTCTTGGGAGTGGTCTTAGGCAGGTCAGACTTCTCACTTGAATCACAGCTAGTAAATGAAGTAGACCCTTCATCAGAAGACTTGTCACTGTTACAACAAGAGACAAAGTCAGTAGATTTCATAATAGGGTCTGGCAAGTCAGTTGACTTTTTGCCATAGAGATGGTGTGATCCATCAAAGTCAATAGGTATGGATAGGTCAATAGGCATGTGTTCCCCTCTTATAGGTCCAGGGACAGCATTCATTCCCCCTTCCTTAACATATTTAACAGGTGTTTGATAAGCTAAGGCTGGTTCAGGGTCAAAAACACTAGTCATATCAGGATATGTTAACTCTTCAGGGTCTATATATTTCTCATATCCTAATGCTTTTCTAGACCTAACAGATTGACGACCATCAATTAATTTACTCAAATTAGATGCCCCTTCCTGCCATTTCATACGACCAGCTATCTCTTTATCTAATTTAGCTTGTAATTCTTGTTTTTCCTTTTCTAAGTCAGACTTTTCTTTTTCAGTACATCTTAAATCTATCTTAGCAACTTCTAAATCACTCTCTAGGACTCTTATCTTTTCATCATATTTAACTTGATTCTTTTGAAACCATACTTTTTGTTTCTCTAAAGTTTTTAAAGCCATTTTATAGGACTCTACTTCAATATAACACTCATTGTACTTTGGTTTCAATTCATCAAATTCTTGTTTAAGCTCATTGTATCTTACACTACATCCAAACACACAGTTGTGTACCTGAGAGATTCCCATCAAGGAGACTTGCTCCTTCTTGTCCTCTGAAGGTGAGTATGCCAGCAGATTCACTTGTGAAGAAGTAGAAGCTTCCTCTCCAGCAGGTTCATGTTCAGCCCAATCAATTTGGTGATCCAGAGTCACCATAGCCTTTGAAGGTGCAGCCTTAGTATTCCCTGCTTCCACTGGATAAGAGCCATATCTTACTTCATCTCCAGACTTTCTCTCCTTGCATTCTCTTGAAAAATGTCCCACTTGACCACAAGTGTAGCATTTAACCTTCCTTCTATCAAACCTTGCTGCCTCTCTTCCATTAAAACCAAACTTCCTTCCAGACTTGGTTTCAAACCTCTTAATGTTCATGGAGATCATTGCCAGCTGCCATTTTAAGTGCATCTCCTCCATCTTCAATGGATCCACCTGTTCAAAATCCTCATAAGCAAGAAACTGCTGATGTTCATATTCAGCCACAAATGAATGAACAATATCATCCAACACACTACTGGATTTTGGTTTAGGAGCAGATTTAGTATGAGTTTGAGAAGATGCTCCTGATGAATAAGAACTTGAGGCTTGATGCACAGGTTTTGTAGAGGCGCCAACAAATGCAGAATAAGTGGATGGACGAATAGGACTTCTAACATCAGGCTCAAGTGATTTAAGCCTGTTGTATAGGTCGTCAAAGGACATCATGTCCAACCCACCCTTGGTCTTGAGTGCAATACAGACTTGCAACCAAGATGGCGGCAAGGATCTTAGAAACTTAGCATTGCAGTCCTCGTTGTCAGGTCTAGCCTTCAACTGATTAAGTTGACTTAAGATCCGATGAAACCTGTCATAGCCTTTATGAATTCCCTCTTCTTCAGATATCTGAAACTCTTGGAACTTCTGCTTTAGCATAGACTTCTGCAACCTTCTGGATTCATCATTCCCACCAAATCTAGCTTTTATAGCCATCCAAATGTCCTTGGCATCCTCCACAAAGTGGAAGTCACCCATGTGGTCATCAGGTATAGCTTGGAGCAGAATTGTTCTTACCTTGCTCTCCCTTTGCACAGCCAGAATCTCTTCAGCAGTTCTAGGACCTACAATTGTAACAACTCCATCAGCATCTGTAACATGCTTCTTCAGACTATTCCCCTTTTTGACAATCTCCCACAGATTCCAGTCTATGTTTGTGATCCAGTTCTGCATCTTCATGGACCACAGATGATATTCTTCAGCATTCTTCAAGTATGGAAACTTAGCATTACTGTTGGAGAGGTTGAGTTGTTGAAGAGAAGTGGTGTTAATGTTTTGGGTTGTATCAACTTCATCATCAGATCCAGGCATGTTTGTTGATTTGTTTGGATTCTTAAGGTGTAAGATTTGTGTTTCTTAGTATGACAGAGACTCTCTCGAGGCTCTGATACCACTTGTTGAGCTGTAAGACCTTGATAGATCTTCTTGAGTACTCTAGAATCGTTAGTTATGTTACTGTAATCAATAACACACTAATAGACAATCTCTCCAACTTGTATTTTTAAAGCGGAAACAAAACACAAGCGTGATACTAAGAACTCTTGATCCTCTATGGATCTTTTAATAATAATAAGAGTGTTTTCTAAAACGTTGTTCAATACATAATCGTGTGTTCCTTTTATACACAAGGAACCCTAAACCGTTTTCCAAGAAACGTATATTCTAAAACTTCTAAAAGATATGTATTATCACTTCCTGAATAAACTCATGCATATCCAAACTATAATACATAAAATACGGAAATACTATATCCGCAGAAACTAATAATGCTGAAACTAGTCTTCAGCAGATACACTGCTTCAGCAGAAACCAACTCTTCAGCAGGAACCTTCAGCAGAAACAGCAGCAGAATTCTTACTTAACAGAATTCCCAAGAACTTGTTATCTCACATAAAATCAGGATAAAAGGGCCACATAAAATAACGATTAAGAAAGCTTTATATCATGACATATATAACCTGCTGCTCAGATTTAATTCGACCTACATATGTACGATATAACATGTTTAAAAGCTGAGCTATGTGAATTAAAAAGGAAAAGAAGAAAGCATGCTTTATGTACGTATTATTGATCACATGAAATCACAACTTCTTTTACATATAATATCGAATGAAAACTCTCGGCTATACGATCTGAATGTTGGTACTTTAACGTGTGAAAAATGAAGGTTAAACGTAATTATTTTCAACCTAAACATCTGTTTGGTAACATGCGTGAATCGACCTAAATATTTTCATGAATCGGATTTAAAAGTTGTGTTATCATATATTTTAATTCGAAGGTCCAATAAATGAATAAAGTCATGCATTTGATGGGTGGTATGGGATGGTTACATATGGCTAATTTCAGTTTAATTCTTGTCGTAATATATAAAATGCATGCATGCCGATTCGAGTCGAAGATATAATAAAATAACGAGGAGTGTGTTTGGATTGTTTTAGAATATGGGTTAAGGGTTAACAAATAATGTTTTGATAAGGGTTGTGGGTTTTAAATTGTCCTTTGTCGCAAAATACAAAAGAGAATGCATGCATGCTGAATAAATTCGGAAGTATAAAATAATAATAGGAATGAGCTTGTGTGCATGCATATTTTAACGGAAAGAATGGTCGCATGTAACTAAGAATCTGGTCATATTAACATGCAAGTTTATGATTTAGAACTCTCATGGAATCATGATGATAGCTCTCATAAAATTATAGGAGATGAACATGGAATAACGATTTTCTAAAAATCGATCTAATCGACAAGAACTGTGGATTCAACATGGGTTCTTAAAGACTTAGCATGTGAAACATTCTATCTTTTGTTTTGAATATAAACTGTTATAATAAATCTTATACAAGATATGATATATAAAGTAGGGGAGGTGATTTGCACACTCCATATTTTGATTGGGATACTCACTGTACAAGTTTACAAAGCACACTGTCAACACTGTACAACTATGTTATGCACACAATAGAGTGTCCCAATCAAACTCATGAGTGTGCAAATCAATTCCCATAAAGTAGATGTGCATGTTTTGTTTTAGACGAATTTTTAAAAGTGTAAATTGGTTATAATTGCATTTTAATCCCTAAATTTGTCATAATTGCATAATAAACCTTAAAGTTTGTAAAAAAACTTACATTAGTAATACTAGACTTATATTATTGTCATAATTAACCCTAAACTATTATAATAGTCATTTTAACCCTTAAATATTATAAATTATCAATTATAACCTTAAAAGTATTAAATTACTATTCCGAAACCTGCTAAAAATGAAAAGTTAATAAAAAGGGAGAATTTGAATTAAGATAAGTTATTAATAATAATATGATCATAATTCAGGTATATAAGTTGAAGAAGAAGTGAACTTTTCCCTTCTGAGAATTTTTTCTTTGATCTCATTGCTTTGCTAAGGTACGGATATTCTGACCTTACTCTTAAGGTTTCCTATGTGTTTGATCATTTGCTATGAACTTTCTGTTTTGAAACTTTCTGCTTGAAACTTTGATATAAAAAGCTTTCTGATATGAACTTTTGATATGTAAAGCTTTCTGATTTTGAAAACTAAGATTTGAACTTTCTAATATGAACCATATGTTACATGAGCTTCACTAGGCATGGGGGTTCCATGTCCATGTCATAGATGCACCTATGGCATGACTCTAGGGCAGTAGAGTGATGTTCTGCCACGTCCCTTCCGTTATATATGTACGAATGTGCACTAATCTTCAGGGGTGTATGGATGCATCCTAGATCTGTTTTTTGTATGATATGATTATGATATGATTCTGCTTAGTGACTGGACATACGTGCAGTGTACTCCTTTCACTTCCGGTACATTGGAGCTAGCTACTCCTTGTACAACTTATGATTTGACAGGTGATATGATATGAATATGTTTGTCTGAGCTCATGGTATTAATTTGGTTTCTGACTCTGTTTATACAGGCGACTGTATGAATTTCTGACCTAACACACATTTTGTTCCCGTATTCTCCATTATGCCTAAAGATGTTTTCCAAAATATATATATCATTTATATTTCAGTATTCCTATTTCTGTTCATTATTGTTATATCCGTTCACTGGGCATTTTAAGCTCAGCCGTATTTTCTTTTCTCCGCGGCAGGTATTTAAGATAGCTTATGGGATAGCTTTCTGGGGATTGAGAGTAGAGCTGAGTGCAGTTTTGACCATAGTCATCTTAGAATTTATGTTATTTCTGTATTTCAGAGATTTTGTATTTTTGTTTCATTCATTGTTTTCTTTTGGATATTTTGTAAGTCTTCCGCTTTTGTTTAATTATGTATGCTCTGATATGAAACCATATTGTGACATCTTTACCCTTGTCGGGTTGGGGTGTTACAGTATGTTTTTTCTCTTTTCTTTTTCTCTTTTTTTTTTCTTTTTCTTAATTTTTTTTTTTTTTTTTTTTTTTTTTTTTTTTTTTTTTTTTTTTTTGCATACACTCTTACCCTACCATCCAAAATAATACATCATAGGGAATGAACATTCCCCTTACACTTGAATTTTTACATACTTTACAATAAACTAATCTAATGACTCGAATCAAGATAATCAAAACACTTGGAGTACTTTTAAGATTAACGCATATATGGGGGTAATAATATGATGTTCTTCCCCATTACTCCATAATACAAGTACTTTACCCATGAGTCCCAATCGTCCCAAAACAATATGTACAAGGATATGACTCGATTTAGCAACCATATAATCAATTAGATAATTAACTAAGGGTTTAAACATATAACAATAATGCATTAAAGATGAGTGCATACACGGAAGGCTAAGACAATTTGGTTGTACATTTAAGTGGGGTGTAACAAATTCTTCCTTTAAGTAAGATGCTTAAAGGTAGAAATGAAAAGATAGGCTCGGAGGGATGTACTAGGGGTTTCGTGTACTAAAAATGAGTACAACGCAAATGGTGTGGGAAAAATTAATTGACTTAACTAGCCAAGTAATATGACTTAAATGGTCAAGTAATTATGATACGGGTTTAACACAAGGGTGATCCTAATGCCTCTTATCATGTAGTAAATCCTACTACACGAATGTAGTCTCACTAGCGGTCTCGGGATGCATCACTAACGCAAGTTCTAGAATCTAAATGCTACCGGTACACTCATAAGCACTTATAGTAAATGCTTTTCCTATCAAATCTAAAGGCGAACCTCACATATTTGGGTGGAAATTTTTTTTTGAATGGTACGGTTTTGTGCTAGTCATACAATCTCCTATCCATGAGACGCTTGTTAAGGCTAAAGTTTCACTCCTAAATGTTGTAAAAAATTTTAAATTTGGCGCTAAAATTACACTAACAAGTATTTCTCATAGTTTTATCACACACCTACCATCAAACAAACAAACTCAAGTGCAAGTGTATCCTATAAGGTATCATCATTTACCTTTCCCTTACACTTAGGATGAACATTGTCCCCAGTGTTCAATTAAAGAATGTAAAAGTGAAATAGGTAAAAGAATGAAATCAAATACTCCCCTGATTCGTTCGGTGTGGATAGTGTGGTAACAAGGTTTGATCTTCCTCCAAGAAAATGAACCATCAAAGCTTCCCTTCCAGAATATAAATCATCTTGTCATACACAACCTGTTAAACCTGAGAAAACAAACAAGGCAACCTCGCGTAAAATCGGCAGCAATCTATATATACTAACAAATCCTAGAAAACAATGTAAGATATAATGCTTGTGGAATGAATGTTTGCAGATTTCCTGGAGTTTATAAAACTAAAGATTCAACAAAAACTTTGAGACTCCGTCAGAAAAACAAAAGTAGCAAAATTTCCAGAATTTTACACATGACGCCGTCAGGAATTAATTCCTGATGCCGTCAGAAGTGATCTGCAGAAATCCTTACGTTAAGTTTCCGGAAAATTTTTGGAAAACTTATGTCCTACTTCCTGGAGAATCCTGCAAAACATCATTATGACTCGATACAAGCATTTGACTCTAACAAATACGAATATACATGTCCATTTAATATTGTGGAGAATCATGATCAATTTTGTTTCTTAAAAACATATTTGGGGTTTCCCCTTACACTTCTCATTTGCGAAATACCTTTGGATGAAGTTAAGACTAAGCCAAACGACAAAATAAAGTATTTTCACCATTTTAGTTTTGAAACATGATCTACCAACAATAAAAATAAAGCATGCATACGGAAACAAATAACAATCAAACAAATAAAAATCACACAAAGCATGGGTTGCCTCCCAAGAAGCGCTTTTCTTTATTTACGAGTCTTGTAGCTAGACTCAAGGTCATGGGCTACTACGTGACCTCATCTCTCGAGATGATGTACCCCATATAATTGCGATCATTACTATCGTGGTGGTGGTGTTTCAATCGATCAATGCTCGCAGTCACCTCCCCTCCTCCTTTATTGCTCAAGTTAGCTATCCCATCTTGGCTTATGCCTTCAATTGTGAATGGCCCATACCACCAGGGACTTGGTTCATCAGAAGGTATTGTTATCTCTGAGTGTCTTAAGAGTACAAGGTCCCCTTTCGCGAATGGTACATGATTCCTCGTTGGTTGACTATGTTCAAAATTGACATGAACTTTGTTGCTTTTGCTTTTGCTTTTCTTTCTTCATGTTTAGTTTCTTTGTAACTTTTGATCCTTGCCTCCCATGCAAGAATCTTTTCCTGAACACGAATAGGCGATGTGTCAACGTTGTTTTTGAGCTTTCTCCTCATCAAGCTTTCTTGCGCATATCGCGGGGTCATGGGAAAACTAATCTTTCTTTTTCCTGATTTAAGCTCAATTTTCCTATTTTCATACCTAATGACAGCTCTTGCGGTGGTAAGGAATGGTGCCCCAAGGATTATTGGCATGCATCCACCTCCTTTATCATCGATGATCATGAAATCAACGGGATACATGAATCCCGCGACATTGACCAGCACATCTTCTGCGATTCCTAGGGGGTACACATAAGAGTGTCCAGCGAAGGATAGCCTAACACGAGTGGTGGCTGGCATTTCTGATGTTAGTTGGGTGTAGATAGTTAGGGGCATAAGATTTACTTCCGATCCTTGGTCGGCGAAAGCGTTTAGATATTTCAAATTCCCGATGCTGGCTGGTATCTCAAAGTTCCCACACGCCATCTGCTTAATAGCTACTTTTTGTACCAATAGTTTCTCGAATATCGATCCCCCAGGTAATGTATCATACTCATCTTCTCCCTCTTCCTCCTTCTCTGAACCCTGTTTGGAGGATTGGTTACACCCGTCACCCTTTATCCAATTAGTTATGGTATTTTCGTTTATATCATGTTTCAGGTAGTAACTTAAGGATTGGGATTTTAGTGGTTCTTATGTGGTTTGTTCACTAGGGGTTTCTACCTTTTCATTATCCGTGTGGACAATTGTGATGGAATTAACAAACCGGGTAGTGGGGGTGGCGCTCTTTTTCCTCAGTAACATCCCTTCAGGGGCTTTCTGATTTGCATATTCCTCCACTAGGCTCATCATATCCTTCATTTTCTCTTGCATCTCCTCCTTTTGTTTATAAACTGCTTCCTCGAATCTAGCAAGCCGCTCAGAATGGGTTGCCATATATTCTCTCATTCTGGCTTCAAATTTCGGGCTAAGTTTTTCAAGAGGAGAATACGGTGGGGCATAATTTTGAAAGGTCTCAACATTCTCTCTATAAGGTGACTCTGATAATGGCGTTGAAGTCATTTTTGAGACAGAATTGACAGTAGCCCGTCTAGGACTTAAAGGTCTCTTTTGCCTTTCCTCGAAATAGTCAACTTTTGCCTCAAGTTTGCAAAGGAGTTCATCGGAGATTTGATTAGTCCCTCCAGGTGTCGAGATTGCGTTGATGGCCGCTTCTATAGTGCGATTAAACTCCCATAATTCTTGATTATCGACGGCAAGTTCGTTAATAATTGCCCAAGATTCCTCGGCGTTCCTATCACGCAATCTACCTCCGGCGGCTCGATCAATGGTACGCTTGGTGTGATAGTCGACATGGTCATAGAAGATTTGAACTAATAACCAAAGATTTATACCATGATGAGGGACTTTTTGGAGTAGACCCTTAAAACGAGCCCATGCTTCGTAGAAAGTTTCACCCTGATGTTGTTGGAACATCAAGATTTCATTTCTAAGCATCGCAGTTTTCCCCGGTGGGAAAAATTGAGCAAGGAAACGAGTGGTGAGATCATCCCATGAGCTGATGGATCCCGCGGGTAAACGTTCAAGCCATTGACTAGCTTTATCACGTAGAGAGAATTGGAATAGGCGTAATCGGGTCGACTCTCTAGTTGTAACATCAAGGTCTATAGAATCTATGATTTTAAGGAAGTCCTTGAGATGTTGATTAGGATCTTCGGAACGAAGTCTATGGAATGCACATCCGCTTTGCACCAACCGGATGGTGTCGGATCGCAAGGGAGACACATTGGCTCCTTGGGTGAGCTCAATAGTGTTTCGATAGCCTTGGCGGCTAGGTCGGGAATACTCTCCTAGGGTTCGGGGCCTAAGAGGTTGGTTTGCTAGTGGCGGGTTTTGTGGGTGTTGTTGTTGTGGTGGGTTGATGGGTTCAAAGATGTTACCACCTTCCATGATGTCGGATGGTAAAGATTACGAACAAAGACACGAAGAAATAGATAGACTAAAGAAAACCTAAAAATAAAAATAAAATCTTACTAGAAAGGAATCTAGCAAGTAGACCTAATAAAAAGAAATTCTAACCTAGATGATGAGTGCTCAAACACTCATCATTTTTGGTCAAATCTGAACTGCAAAACATACAAAAAACACTCAAAAAGGCATCAAAATACTGAAAATATTCCAGGAATTGTGTTTTATATGTTTTAGATGCAAAAAGAGTAAAAAACAGATGAAAAATGTACAAAGTTTGCAAAATTGGCAGTTTCAGTCCCCCAACTTTCATAAAATGTCAAAATTAGTCCATGGTCATTCAAAATATGGAAAATTATCACCAAAGGTCCTTTTAAAATCATAATTTGTCATATTTAGTCCTTTGGTGAAAAATCTCAAAAGTTTTGAAAATTTACAAGTTTAGTCCCTGGAGTTTAAAAATTGGCAGATTTGGTCCCTGGTGGGAATTTTTGGATAAAAAAATCATTTTTGGGTCCTTGGGAAATCACAAGTTTACAAATATGGTCCTTGGCTGAAGAATTTGTAAAATTTACAATTTGACCCCTGAAGTTTGAAACTTGGCAGAAAATACCCCCGGGAATTCTAATTTTGAAATAATAACATTTTTGGTCCTTTGGTTATTTGAATAAGGCAATTTTTGTCCTTTTAATATCTTTTGGAATATGTCATGTTCAACCCTTCAACTTTCAGCATATTACAATTTTGGTCCTTGGGCTTTTGTAGCTTATAAAACCAAACGGATCCTTAGTGTTATTATAAACAAACACAACCCAAACCAAACCTGATCCATACCACTTCCCTAGCCCACTCCCTTTTTACCTTGGCCCATCTCACACCAGGCCCACTACACAAAACAAACCACCCCCGTTTTAATATTAAACCTCCCTCGTTGACCCGGTCAAACTCACCCTAACCCAACCTTTTCCCCCTAATCCTCCACCATCAACCCCTAATAACCAGGGTACTGTTTCCCCCCCCCCCAATCACTCACCTTTCCACCAAACACTCAACCTCCACATCTCTTGTCCCCTCCACTTCTACTAAATACCAAAACCCATTAAATTCCCTCACCAAACCATCCCAATTGCCCTGCTCCCTTTTTCTGTCAAAATCAAAATAAACAACCAAGATTTGATATAGCCATCCAAGGGCTCAAAACACAGGTGGGAAAGAGAGAGAGGACTGGGAGAAGCCTTATAAGTAAAGAAAAGTGGAAAGTTGAAGGAGGAGTTAGCTTTTGTAGTTTTAAAAAGTAGTATAGTATGTCGACTTAATTTTTTTATCAATTCCAGTTTGTACAATTAGCTTTAGAAGTGTAATTTCAGTTTAATGTTGTTAATTTCAAGTTTCTAAACAAGCTATTCCAAGTTTACTAATTGTAATTCAGAATTTGTATTTTATTGTCAGTAAAAATCTCATGTTGCTTTAATCCCATTAAAAGTTAATAGTTATTGTTTCATTAGCTTAAATCAAGTTCCAGTAAGCCTTGGCAAGTTATTTTTGGCATTTAAACTAGTTTCAATTTAAATTAGCAAAAATCTCAAAAATTTCAAGAAAAATAAAAAAGAAAATCAAAAATCAGGAGAAGGAAGAAAGAGATGGTGATTACTATGGTTTAGGGCTATTGGGAGCATTAGGAGTGTAGTATTGGATCCCTATGTACCCTGGTTCTCTGCTGTGACACTTTGTAAGGTTTTCCTCATTTTGTTGCACAATCTGTGTCAGTGAGTTTTTATTGTTGATTATTGTTTATTCCTGCTTAAATATACTTATTATAGTCTAGAATCAATGAATACCTCTTAATATTGGATTAGAGTAATCAGTTGCTTCATAAACTTTCCATGACAGATGATAAAGAGGTGTTTGGTTCTGTGAATATCACTGAGTATCAGTGATATTCTTGGGGTATTTCTGTTTGTTACATGCAACATTAGGTAATTATAGCTTACTCAAACTGTTAAACCTTAGGTCATTCATTAAAAAGTCAATTTTTACCTTTAATCTCATCATTTTGTTCACTGTTGGAGTTTTAGGAGTCATACTCTTGCATAATGGTTAATTAGTGGTAACTTTAGACTAATTTCATCTCAATCTAGTGTATAATAACCTTTTCAGTAGATTATAAGTGATCATAATCCATAAAAGTCAAAACTCCAAGTTTATACAAAAAAGTCAATTCCACCCTTAGGCAGAAATCCAAAATTAGTGGGATTTATTGTGATTTATCTGTTAAGATTCAAGGCTTGTGCTTTTTACATGTTACAATCTCCCAGCTGAACTTGTGAATCCACTCTTTAGTTTATTTTTGTGATTTTCTCTGTGGGGCCCACACACCTTCAAACACACCTGCAGGGGAAGGATATCCCCTGCTACACCACCACTGCAGTCCACACCACCATCTTTGGTGGTAGTTTCTGGCCACCACAGTGGGTCCCATAGGCCCCACTTGGTTTCTTTCAACCCCCCTCCTGGCCCTCTTCAAGGTTTGAGCTTGCTCTTGAGCTCATGCTCACTGGGACCCACCTGAATTCCCCCATGAACCTTGTCCCATTTTCAGTGTTCAAACAAGAAAACAATGTGCTTATCTTGGCTTATGGGCTTATCTTGTGAGCTTATCTGATCAATTCTGGCTTATACATGTCCAATGAACTCAGTTAAACCAGAATTCACCCTTGTGGACCCCACATAAGCTAATTTGAGCTTATTTCCTTACTTGGTCAACCAAAGTCAACTGTGAAGCCTATAAGCACTCACAGTGCTTATTTTTAAGTTATAAAAAAGTTGTTTTTACAAAAGTTGTTTGTTTTTAGTTGTAAATTAGTTTTCAAAAAGAAAAATCCAGAAAAACCAATTTAATTTCAAGTGATAGTTTCTATTTAATGTAATTTAAATTTTTAATTTTCCTTTTTAGATTTTTGTTAAGCACTTAGCATTTTTATATTTTTCTTAAATTCCTTTTATGTTAAAGTAATTTTAGTAATTTTTCTAGATTTTAATTTTGTTATTTACTAATAATTAGAATTAATATTAGTTTTATTAATAATTAACTAATAATTAAGTATTAAATAGTAAAATTAGTTTTTTTAAAGTAACACCTAGTTTTTATACTTTTCCTAGCTCTTATATAATATAATATAATTTTAGGAATTTTTCTAGAATTTCTACTGTTCATATTCTAGTTTTTATTATTTAAATAGTTTAATTAGTAATTAATTAATATTTAATATAATAATTAGTAAAATAGTGTAAAAACTTATAAAACAAACTTTTTATAATTTTTTAGGATTCCTGTGATGGTTAATTAGATTTGTAAAATTTTTCTTAATTTTCTAAGTTAGTTTGTTATTTTTAATAATTTAAATTAATTAAAATTAGTTAAGTAATTAATAATTAGTAATTAATTAATAATAAATAATTAAATAGTGTAAAAAGTTATTTTCTTTTTCTATAAATTTTCTTTTAATCTTAGGTTTGTAAAAAAGTCATTTTCACCCCCTGGGGGTTTTCAGATTTCAGTTTTCACTTTTTATTTCGTACGTTCACGTAAATTTAAATTGAACGTACGCGTTTTTAGGTTTTAAAACGTTTCTGATTTTTCTAAATTTCCAGTCTTGTTCATATAGCTTATTTAAGCTATTTCCTTGTAGATTCCTTAGTTTAACCAAACACAAATCCCTTTCTGTCCAAATTCACAGATCCGTTTGATAACAATTCACACCTCGTCGGGACATAACGACCCGGGGAAACCCTATATTACCCGGAAGCATTGGTCTAGGTAGTTTGACCTTGTTGACCATATACTTGGTCAATTTAGGTTGACTGTTTAGCACCAATCAAAATTTTGGCGCCGCTGCCGGGGATCGAACCCGGGTCACCCGCGTGACAGGCGGGAATACTTACCACTATACAATAACTATTCCCCGGGTTGCGGCGCCAAAAACTTGATACGCGGGAATTGCACCAGGTTTTACCTCTCGAGGGATCTCGAGAAGCTTACAACCCCCACCAGGCAGTGTACCTAATCGTTGTAGTATAGTATAGTGACAAGTACCAGGGGATTGATCGTTCAACTCAGGAATAGTGTCGCTAGGATTAGAAAGCCTAAAAATTATGTCTAAAGGTGAGGGATGATTCTTTTTTTATTTTTATATTTTATAAAAAGCAAGTAAAAATATCGGGTTTTAGAGGAGTGGGTGGAATTAGTTACTAATCAACTAACCCAATAACTAAGATGCAATCAAAATAAAATAATAAAAATGAAAATAAAGCTAATTAAACTAGTGGTGTAAACAATAAATGGGAAGATTGTGTTTACTTAGATTTCATTACTCCCTAGATATCTTTTACAGGTTGATAGTTTGTTACAGTTGCGTGGATGACGGGTTATATTCCTTAATACCAATCGTGGGGTGGCGTACGTACTTCCCAACTCTATAAGCTCCTACTTTACTCCTATGTCGAGCCTGCAAGAAGCTCCTAACATGGGATCACTAGAATTCGCTCATGCATTAAATACAACCATAAAAACCTAGTACGCATTGGTTCATGTTTCTTAAGACGTTCAAGCAAGTTACACTATGGAAGTTTGCCAGTTTTCTTAAGCCTAACATCGAAATCATTCATCCATAACAACTATAAACAAGCAATCAACCTATAAATCAACATCTAGGTTTCATTACATCTAAGCAAACACACAAGAGATCTAGCCTAGCATGTTAAAATCAAGACAAGCGTAAGATATATTCAAACAACACATAGACATATTGAATGAATTGAAAGGATACTTATCTTAATTGAACATGAAAGGTTTCAAGGGGTGAAAACCCTTGAAAATACTGATAAAATCGTGCTAGGGTTTATTCAAGTCGTCCCTAAAATTGTCCTCCTCTAATGAATGAAAATTACAAAACTATATATAGATTTTCCAAGGTGACGACGTCAAGACGAAAATTCTGACGCCGTCAACCCGCCGTCTATAATAAAATCGGATTGCCTAGATCCAGATCTGACGCCGTCAAGAGTGATTTTTCTCTGGGCCGTCACGTATAAAGGGATCATGACGGCCTAGCGTGACTCCGTCATGCCCTAGTGCAAAAACATTCTGGACCGTCATGGACTCTATCCTCTTCACCTCTTGTTTTTCCTCTTGACGCCGTCATTAAGAAGTTGGTGACACCGTTAGGTACTGTTCCCATCAAGGAAAATTAAGACTTTGTCGTTTTCTTCATTTTTATGCTCCAAAAACGTCCAAAATGCTTCCTTTTCCAGAATTCACTCCAAAAGTACCTAAAGTCACAAAAGGAACGATTTAGGGCATTATTTGATCAAATAAATTCAAATTCCGGCTTAAATGACCCCCTAAAAATGGATCATTTTTCGCCTCATCAGTACTTTATGCCAAAAGTCCCCCACATCATGGACCATTAATCACTTACGAGTGAGCGCAAATATTATGAATAGGCTTATCGGGATTGACGAATCCTTTGTGTTAGCCGGATAGGTAACCAAACATACTATATTTGAAACACTAGGTATATGGCAATTACCTACACGAGACTATTATTATTCTATATATATATATATATATATATATATATATATATATATATATATATATATCACATATTGATATATATACAGTCAGTTTTGAGTACCATGAGCTTAAAGCAATAATAACTATCAGGATGATAATTGTACATATCGCAATTATACTATAAACTTTATTGTCCATTACTATTAAACCTATGAATTCACTCAACCATTGTGTTGACTTTTTAGCATGTTTATCTCAGGTTCGAAAGGAATTAGCTGGCATGTGAAGACGCACGGAAAATATTTTGAAGACGATGCACATATTATCATTCAGAAAAACTTTACAACTTTTATGTTGTACATATTGTAAACTTGTGGGACCTCTTTGTAAAACTCTGATATTTTAATCTAATGATAATTTATTTCAAAACTTCTCATTTAGAGTCGTTTTCTATGACTTGTACTTTAACCCATGAAGTAATACCCCAGTGACATTATTTTCCGCTACGATTATTTTGGGGGTGTTACAGCCCCAAACAAATCCGACTTGATGATATCCCAACCTTTCCTGATGAATTTAAAATTTAACCCATCAGGACCCGGAGCTTTGTCCCCGCCACAACCGCGGACTGCTTCCCATATTTCTTTTTCTTCAAAAGCTTTTTCAAGGCTTCGTGCATCCTCCATTGATGTATTTCCAACCCTATTATAGCAAAATCTCGGTCTTAACCTCGTTCCTTCGGAAAACAAGGTTTTGTAATGTCTAGCCATCTCAGTTTTGATTGTCATAGGATCTTCGCACCCCGGATCTACTCGTGAATTTCAATGGCCCTGTGCCATGACAGCACGGAGGCCCCACTAAATACCAAAAGTAAAGATATAAATAAAAATATCCATTGATAATACGTAAAAATACCACTAAAAATATTGTTAGTATCAACATTTAGATTCTCGCTTGTAACATCTGACTTTCTTTTAACGTATCTATGCATAGACCCAAATTATTTCTTATTTGACTCTTTTGTTTTTCTTTTCTTTAAACATTTTGAATAACCGATTCGTGTTTTCTCTATTTACGTGCCATGATTTCTGAAACACATAGAAACAATAACAACAAATATCTAATAAGTACTCCAGTTAATGAGTTGCTAAACAGTTAACGATTAAACTTGAAACATAAAAGATTAAAAAATGTATTCTAAGAGACAAAAATCTTAATATAAAAGTTAAGTTCGTAACGTTACCTGAGCGATTATTATTGGCAAAACTATTACAAATTGAAGATAATAGGATCAACTGTAAAAGAATATTGCATCTCTCCAAACTGCTAGAATTGTTTTTTATTTAATGGAAAATGACAAAAAAATGCATTGAACTTGACACTTTTTCCCATTGTATGTTGCCAACTATTTTTTTTTCATTGTAACACAAAACTTGACATTTTTTGTTATTGTATGTACTAAACGTCGCATCGTTAGTCCTTTACACTATTAGTAAATAACTTAAAATTTCGTTTTGTTACGTTTTTGTCTGATTTTTACACCTTTTCGTCCGTTTTCGTCTTGTTTTTTACGTTTTCATCTGTTTTTGCACGTTTTCACCCGTTTTCTTACGTTTTCATTCGTTTTATACGTTTTCATCTGTGTTTACACGTTTTCGTCTGTTTTCTTACATTCTCATCCGTTTTTATACGTTTTCGTCTGCTTTTACACATTTTCGTCTGTTTTTATATATTTTCATCTATTTTTACATGCTTTTGATCGTTTTCATAATAATAATAAAATAAAAATAAAAAAGATACTAATAATAATAAAATAATAATAATAATAATAATAATAATAATAATAATAATAACAATAATAATAATAATAATAATAATAATAATAATAATAATAATAATAATAATAATTTCATACGTTTTTATCTGTGTTCATACGTTTTTATTCGTGTTCATACGTTTTTATCCGTGATCATCTATTATTATATGTTTTCCTTTGTTTTTCTTATATTTTATCCATTTTCATCCATTTTTATATACTAATATGTATGAAAACGGATAAAAATATATGAAAATTGAAAAAACGTATGAAAACTTGACATTTGATTTAAAATCATGATTATGACCCTTTTCTAGTCAGAATCATCAAAAGTGTAAAACAAGAAAGTTGTCTTGAATGATGTTTTACATCAAAACTCAAAAGATTTTAACTTGAAATTGCAAAACAATGATTGTTTACTACCAAAACTTAAGCGGTTTTCAACCAAATTAATAACTTATAAACTCTTGTAAATCTTATAAGTTGTGTAAATCATCAAACTTATAAATTTGGTCAAAAACCGCTTAAGTTTTGGTAGTAAACGGTCATTGTTTTGAAATTTCAGTTTAAAATATCATGAGCCTGGATGTAAAACATTATTCCGGACAACTTTCGTGTTTTATACTTTTGATGATTCAGACAAAAAAGGGTCAAAATCATGATTTAAAATCAAATGTCAAGTTTTCATATATTTTTATCCATTTTCATATATTTTTATCCGTTTTCATACATATTATATGTATGAAAATGGATGAAAACAGATAAAATATAAGAAAAATAGAGGAAAACGTATAATAATAGACGAAAACGAATAAAAGTTTATGAACACGGATAAAAATGCATGAATTATTATTATTATTATTATTATTATTATTATTATTATTATTATTATTATTATTATTTATTTTATTATTACTTTTATTATTATTATTATTATTATTATTATTATTATTATTATTATTATTATTATTATTATTATTATTATTATTATTTATTTTATTATTACTTTTATTATTATTATTATTATTATTATTATTATTATTATTATTATTATTATTATTATTATTATTATTATTATTATTATTATTATTATTATTTATTAATTTTATTATTATTATTATTATTATTATTATTATTATTATTATTATTATTATTATATGTATATATGTGTATATATATATGTATATATGTGTGTATATATATATATATATATACGTATATATATATATATATCTATATACATATATATATATATATATACGTATATATATATATATACATATATATATATATATACGTATATATATATATATATACGTATATATATATATATATAGTGTGAGGTTATTTTCAGAACCAAATGAATTGCGAGAACTGCGAGAACCAATCTACACCCTTAATTATTTGATCAATGGTTAAAATCATGAGTGGCACAAATGTAATAAACTTAAAGATTAAGTACTATTCTATAAAAGCTGGAGGGGCACTATCGGTATCTCGTATCTTAAAACCGTCACATTTATTATTTAAGAATATATTGTATTAATTTTTCCTGATCTAAATTTTAATACTCTCTCTCACACGTTCCCCTCTCAAGTCTCACACTTTAACCAAACCCTAGATCTGTAATTCTTGCCTACATTTCACTATCATTCACGCAAACTGATTCATGACGCTGCACGCTGATCTCCTTTCGTGTTTGTATATTAGTATCGAACAAACAACCCTTTTGACGAACTTGTGATTTAGGCTTCTAGATCTTGTTAACCAAGGTATCGAGTAGGTGATTAAAATTTTGTTTCTTGTTTTTTTTCGAGTCTTTGCTAACTGTTACCAGAGACCAATTGACATGAAACCAAGATAAAGGTTTTGTCGTTATGGTTCAGGTCACGTTATTCTTATTTCGAAGCTTAGAATGATGCTGGGTTATGTGTTACTATAAGATCATTAATGGTTTTTTGTTTTAGTTGAAAACCATAGGATAATGTTTTTTAATGTTCTTTTTTGGATTAGTTTTATCATATTTTATTTTTGCATCACATCAGTAACTGACAACCATAGGATAATATTCTTTAATGGTCTTTTTTCAATTAGTTGAATCATATTTAATGGTCTTCTTTCAATTAGTTGAATTATATAAATGATAGAAGACCAGGTTATATTAACGTGGAACTTTAATTCGAAAAAGCTTGCATCATATCAGTAACGATATGAATCCTTATGAAGAAGCGATATCGATAATTGGGAGGACTTTAGCTATTTTGTTATACTTTTCTTCTCTTTTATTTCTACTTTGTGAAATGGGTCTTATGTGCATATGTGTTTTTACGGTTTTAAAGTTTAAATGTATTAAAAAGAGCATATATGTTTTTAGTTTTGATACAAGGATGTTTTGCGTTTAGTTCTAATATAAAGGTGCACTTGTGTTTTGTGATTGATATTAAATCAATTGAATTATGTGCATATGTGTTTTAAAAGTTAGAGTGCATGTGTGTTGTATGTCTAGTAAAAAAATCAATGAAATGGATTTGCATATGTGTTTAGCCGGTTAAAAGTTAATGAAAAGGGGTTTGCATATGTGTTTTATAGCCGGTTAAAAGTTAATGAAAGGGGTGTGCACATGTGTTTTAAGGTTGTATAAAATCAAGAAAAAAGTATGCGTTTATGTTTTAAATTGTGCATATGTGTTTCTAATTGTTTATGAAAATAACATTTTTTTGGTAGTTTCAGGTACCGAAAAGATGAAGACGATGATTAACAAAAGCGTGCACATGTGTCTACAATAAATATCTTTTCTAAAGAGAAGTTGATCATGATAAAGATTTAAATACACAAGTGCAGAACGATGACATACTTGCACATAAAGGAAAATCGTCAAAGTTGTACTCGTATTGAATATTATTAGTGTACTTGTTTATAATCAATAAATTCTATTTCTTATTTCTTTTAGACATTTGTATTTAAATTGTATTTCATATGATAATAAATATATGTATAATATGTATGTTCGTGGTTTTAAATTTGGAATTTTAAAGAATTGTACATTAAAAACATATGTGCAACTATCTTCTTAAGCATAACACATTAAAAGTAAAAAAATAATAATAATAATAATAATATATACACTATAAAGACTTTCAAAATTTACATTATGTAGAAAACACATATGCACTTTATTTTTTTTAAACATGTATGCTGGAAAAAAAAAACATATATTTTTTATTCCAGGAAAAAGTATTTAAAAAAAGACGTTTTTCTATTTAAAAATTCACACACAAAAAAAAAAAAAAAAAAAAAAAAGCAAAAAAGTGTTTTACAATTATACCCTTTTGAATTAATTAAAAGGTAATAAATTTGAAAAAAAGATGAGTGGTCTAGATTGGTTCTCGCAGTTCTCGCAATTTATTTGGTTCTGAAAATAACTTCACCCTATATATATATATATATATATATATATATATATATATATATATATATATATATATATATATATATATATATATATACGTATATATATATATATATATATATATATATATATATATATATATATATATATATATATATATATATATATATATGTGTGTGTGTGTGTGTGTGTGTGTGTGTGTGTGTGTGTGTGTGTGTGTGTGTGTGTATTATACATTTCTAATGACCATTATTTTTTTACACACTTCATTTTGTGATGCATTTTTAGTGATACGTCAAGTTTTTTTGATACATATTTAATGACACACTTAATCGTTTGATACATTAGTAGTGAAACACTAATTTTTTGTTTAAACATTTATATTAAAATACTATAATTTTTGACACACATAAAAACATTTTTAAACATATGCAAAAACAGACGAAAATGTGTAAAATCGGACAAAAACGTAATAAACGGATGAAAACGTAAGAAAACGGAATTTTAAGTTATTTACTAACGACCATTAGTGTAAAGGACCAACGATGCGACGTTTAGTACATACAATAACAAAAAATGTCAAATTTTGTGTTACAATGAAAAAAAATAATTGGCAACCTACAATGGTAAAAAGTGTCAAGTTCAATGCATTTTTTTTAATCATTTTCCCTTTATTTAATGGGACACGTTTCTCTATTAATACTATTGGAATTTGGGCCTCAAAGCCTTACCCATAAAAAACTAATTATCATACAACAGTATATAAATTATAGTCCTTAATGTCAATGATAAAAATACTACACATATATAATAAACGACTCCAAATTTGGTGGCCCTACTTGGTTGGTGGCCCTGTGCCGATGCACGTGTCGCACACCTTTACAGCCGGCCTTGTTTACACCATATTCCATTTACCATGAGCCCTCTTATGTTGCACTTATTGTTCCTACGTTTCGCGTACGAATAAATTATATTGAATTAATTTATTAGTTTTAATATATTTTTTAATAACTTTATAAATTTAATAGATATCGCATACATTTTATACTCCTTATATATATATATATATATATATATATATATATATATATATATATATATATATATATATATATACATACATATATCTCTACATTATATATAACAGGAGGCATTAGACGTAGATAATGTCATCTCATTGCCCAGTCATTACCCAGTAATTCATTATCAGCCATGTCATCACATTGCCGTGCCACCTTAGCATCCATGTCATCACATAGTGTTTTATTTGTTTCGTATTTAAATTAAAATCCGAACTGAATTTGTTCAAAAAATCCATTGTAAAATGATGTTGGCAAGGATCGAAATTTGGATTTCTGCTAACATTAACAAACATCCCAACCAGTATAGCAGCACAATATTTGTTTAACAGTTTACAAAACAAAGATGATAAACCTATGCAATGTCAATCTTCTATGTATTTGAAACGTCAATCTTCAATAACCCTAAATCCCTTAAACCCTAATGTCATTCATCACACCTTAAAATCATCACCTGCCACCACAACTACAAACCCTAACAACTGCAGGTGAGTTTCGTTTTTATATTAAAACCCTACTACCAAAACTGACCTCAACATCCAAAATCATATTCCATTCCATATCAGTTGTGGTTAATTACATAATGATCTGATATGATTTGTTTTTATGAAATCTCTATTGTTCATTGTCAAGGTATTAATAATTTCCTTTTTATTTGATGTTAAATAATGCTAGATGAATATGCATGCAATATTGTTTTAGTAGAAAACTTTAGCAGTAAAAATCAGGGAAATTTATGGCATTCGAATGTTAATGATGTTACTGTTTTCTTTCTATACGAGTAGATTTTGTTTTCGTTTGAGGTTTTATTGCAGTAGGATCACTTGATTTATTGATGATATAAGAAGTTACTATTTAATTTTATATATAGTCAATGATTCGGCTGCTAAGAAAAAGGTTTGATAGTTGTAATTAGTTTTAGATTTTTTGGAGGTTGTTGTATGTGATTGGAATGATGTGAATTTTAATTAGGTTACATTATTAGATTTAGGTTTTATTCTCAATACTTTGGTTGCAAAGAAGATCTATGATTGTTTACTTGGCTTAGAGTTAGGTTTTATTTGAGGTTTTTGCAGTGGTAGTAATTTGATTGTGAATCGAGTTTAAGTTGGTAATAAGTTAGATATGTAGTTGATAGTTCGGCTGCAAAGAAAAAGGTTTGCAAATTTTGTTAGTTTTAGGTTTTATTTGAGGCTTTTATAGGAGATTCATTGATGTGATTGTTTATTATTTTGAATGATTATATTTAGGTTTTTTGTTAACATAAGTTTTTGTTATTGTTTGTTTGCTTATTTTCGAAACAAATGCATGTAAACTGTTGTTTTCAATTCCAGGTTTTGTTATGATCTTTAACTGCTTCCTATGATTATTTATAAACAGTTGTTTGTTGAATTGCATGTTTGTTTCTTATTTTTGTACATGGTTTTCATTCATATAAGTTTACTGACATATGTTGTTAACCAAAAGAAAACCGGTATCTTGGAGATTAGTTCCCTTTTAAAGTATTATAGTAGTTTTCTTTTTCATTGTTGGGGCTCACTGCTTTTTGAATAACTTTAAGTCCTGATTTTGTGTTTCAGATGGATTCTAATTATAGGCATAGCTTGATTGATAGTGCCAGTAAACGCTCCAATGTGCTTCCTTTTTCTAGATCAGATTTGGTTTTAAGTCCATCAAAAATGAGTAGTGATGTTGTTGGTATAACCTTTTCCCATTTATTACTCCAATTTGATTAAAAAAAATTTTAGTCACTTCTATTAACGGATTCCACATCATCTCGGGCAAGATTAGCTCGTGGATCGAATTGGATTCAGAAGATGATGTTCTACGGGATGATTCTGAATTAGCTTGGGCTTCTCATTTGTCGTTATAGGTTTACAACTTGCATTGATCAATTATAGATTAATAATGAACAAGTTATTTGCATAAATATTATCATCTTCAGTTATCTAATTCGTTGTTATTCAGGCATGTCTCCTTCCTACGCCTAAAGGGAGATCATATGGTAATTATGCCAGATGTGCTACTCAAATTCTACAAGACCTTGATAAAATGCAGGTATTTGTGGTTATATTTACACATCAATGTTCTCATTCCTGTTTTGTATATACTGATGCTTCGTTTCTATTCTGAACTTATGGCTTAGGATTCCTCTAGCAAAGTCTGCCGATGGTGATGCCATGATTATTTCCTCTGATGGATCGGTTAGTGATCTCTTATTCTTAGTCGATGAATTTTGTTTGATATACTCATTTATCAGTTGTGGTTTTACAGGTAGTAGAGCTTAACGATTATTAGGAACTATGGAATTATTTTTGTCTTTCATGTGAACATCACAGTCAGATCTCAGTTGCCCTCGATGTTCAGTGAGTATTCAAACTTTTGAGCTACCTTCAATAAGTTCAATCAGCAATGGGATGGCGAGCGACAAACTGTATATGTTCTTTGTAAGGCTTTGGGCATAGAACTTTACATAATATCTAGATCTTTCTCTATTTCTTTTATCCTTATTCTTATTTTCTATTTGCAGGTGGTAATGTATATATAGTATTGCTTGGTGCACATGGAACCGGGAAGACAACATTTATACGATTGCTGGTATTCATTCTTTCGACCTCTTTTAGCTTATGATTTTTTTCATCAAACAAACACTTTTGAACCCCGTTATTAGTACCTTTAGTTGATTGCTAGCATGTGTGGCTCACTGTCTTGATAAGAGGTATATCTGCCAGGCAAATAAAATGTGTTACAACAGGTAAATTTACTTATAGGGAATAAGCGTAAAGGTAACATTTTGGTTAGTTTTGACTAATATTATGAGACTATACATGAAGATAGTTCTACCACATTCCAAATTGTGAATTCACTTAAGCAATATGTTCATATTCTTGAAGGAACAGTAATCATATCTCTTCTTTGACTTGGTCGTTTTAAGTAGTGTGCTTTTTCTGTACGTATGAACACCGAAACTGTAAATGATAGCTTCATTTTTCTTATGACAAAGATGGTGAGTTACATGGCTATTTTCTTGGGAACTGTGGAATTCTTTTCATATTTTATGTGAACATCATAGTAAGCTCTCAGTTGCCCTCGATGTTCAGTGAGTATTTAAACTTTTGAGCTACCTTCAATAAGTTCAATCGAGCGATGGGATGGCAAGCCTGTCAAAGCATGATATTGTTGGAAGGAAATGCCTGATTTATTACAACTTTATTTTCTTCACTCTTTATTTCAAAACTAATTTTTGCATCAGAAGTTGTTTAATATTAAGGGTTAAAACATGATACACACATGGAAAGATCATAAGGTGAATTAACAATTCTAAATCGACATATGTAATGTCGTATCATCATTAAAGGTGGCTATTTGCAATCATGTACCCAACCTGATTTGACCTGTTATTATATTTGCTTGACTCATCTTGCCATCTCTTATGATTATGGTATTCTTCAATATTAACGTTATAAACTGATGCTGTGGAGGGGGTTAACTTTGGGCATTGCGTTCACAGTTTATGGAAGAGAAGAAGAAGCAGACACCCTAATTAACATTATAAACTCATCCTGATGGTGTTGACGGTGCATTCATACAAAGACTCAGAAAGAAGGTTATCAATGCTGTCATTTGGTCCTGCCTGACCTGACTAAAGGAATGGGAGGTACCGAATATCAGTCATTGCTTATGATCAGTTTTCAATGTTAGTTTAACTTTGAAAGTACATCCAAACATTCCCGAATTTTTTCTTGGTTATATGATATTTGATTCATGATATCATACAATAATAAAGAAGCAAAAGCAACATGGTTGTTTTTTGTGGGTAAAGTATTACGCAATCACTGTTTCTGATTCGACTTCAATTGAGAAAAAAATGGCAGTGAATCATGTATTTTAGTTTTTGTGGTTAGTTGATGTACTTTTTGTTAATTAAACATGTAAAAAAGAATTAGGCTATGTTTGGCAAAAGTAGCAGTGAGCAGTAGCAGTGAGCTGTGAGCAGTAGCTGTAAGCAGTAGCCAAAAAAGCTCACAGCTTCATAAAGAAGCATTGAGAAAATGAGCTTTCCTAAAAAATAGCAAAGCCCACAGCTCTCATGCCAAACGAACACTAAAAATCGAAAAGCTCATTATTCACCACTCCTTGCCCAAAAAAGCTCCAAAAAGCTTTGTGCCAAACATAGCCTTAGGAGAAAAGTAATGGGCTGTCCCGAACCCTATCTGACCCATTTTCATAAATGACTTGGGGATTACCTTTCCTGTTTTCATAAACGGCTCGCCTTGCCCTTAGACCCATTTTGACCTGTTACCTTAGCCGACCAGTTTTCACTTTGTAATAGCAAAGGAAAATTTTCGTTGGTATATACATACTGTTGTCTTATATGGGTACACATAAGTTTAAATTGGTAAATGTATCTCTTAAAATACATTTAATATATGGATTATAATCTGGTTGCAGTCTCTCCCATTTGGTGGTGTAAAGTATAGTGGATTTGGACGGTTTGCTGGTGTTTAAGGAATTATAAAAACAGTGGTGGAAGATAGATGGTGGCCTTTGATTAAAACAAAAATACCAAAGCCAGACCAGGTAATGCAGCCAAAATGCTAAAGATACATTTAAAAGACATAATATTTTAGGCTTTAGTCTCTTTGAGGCACGCCCTTTCATCCCAAAAAATTGCACTACTGAGTTGACACTGTATTTGTATACTAATATATTTTGTCATAATTTATTATCAAAATACAGTTATTTGTTGATTTAGAAGTTTCTGAATGCATTAGTCCATGATTTACATGTTGCAATTGATCTAACAAGCATATCATTGCATTCATGCCAGTGGTGGCAAGAAAGAATTTGGGGTGCTTCTTTTGTGTGTAATGACAGGAAGGTCAACATAAAGGTGAATAATGTAACACCCCGAAAATTGATAAGCAGCGGATGTCTAATCGGGGTTATTACAGTTTAGTACACAGTCATACTCGTAGAAAAAAATTCAAAAGATAGTCAATATCATTCCATGAAAACTCAAATATTCAGAGTTACAAACATTTTTCCAAAATGTTAATTGTTTAGCAAAAGAAGTGATGAGTTTGTAAAGAATGATAATATTATTGAAATCAAAAGGGAGGTCCTGTGCCCTTTGCCAGCTCCGTGCCACCATGCTTGCTAATTTCTTGAGATAAACATGCTTAAAAAGTCAACACAAAGGTTGAGTGAATCCATAGTAGTTTAAATAGTAATAGTGTGAACACAAGTCAACCATTTGAAATAAACAAGCCAAGATAGACAGGTCTTGACTAAACGGGTGAAATATTGCTCCTAAGCCTCACGAAACACAAGCCTTAACATTGATTTGACATATCATAAAGATAATAACAATCATCTACACCACAGCGGATGTAAATGACAAGGGGCCCTCGGTGACGGGAAATGTGCCAAATTTCCATAATACCTCGAATATAGCACACCTCCTGCCAAGTAATCACCTTGACAGAGGCGGGCTGCTATTCCAATAGATCTATCAACTATATTCGCGCTCACTCACAAGTGATTAAGGTTCGTGATATGAGGGACTTGTAGCACGGGTGTCAACTTAGGCAATATTAGGTGATAACAGTATACATAAAAATATTTGTGTTCGATTTATAGCATGTATCTCCCCACGGGGTTTAAAAACAATTAAAAATGTGAGACCATGAACTCACCTGAAAGGTGCGTAATCACAACGGTGCTCAAAAGTGATGGTGTATTGCTATGACTAGCAATGAAATTCCTCCGACTTGCGACCTAATTAATACATTGTAATCGGTGTTTTAGATTCGTGTTGTAAATGACATGTGATATGTCTCGTGTGCGGTGATATCCGTTCGGGTGTCTTAATATATTCCAAAATAACTTCACGTAGTTATTTGTATCGTTGTTACGGACCGGTGTTCGATAAATATTAACTCGTTGTGAAAATAATATCGTTTAAAAATATTTATGATTAAATATTTTTAGTGAAGTTGTATATATATTTTAAAGTTACAAAAATATATGTATTTATAAAAAAATCAAATTATATTAATTATAAAATATCTTGTCACATTTAACCCTTAACTTTACAAATTTACACTTGTTACCCTTTGGTTAAAAATAATTATAATTTGGTCCTTTTGTACCTTTTTACACTTTATTCCTTTATCTTTGGCCAAATGACTGTTTTTACCCTCGATTTCCAAAAGAAATCGTTAATATATAATTAGTCCGAAGGTTTTGTGATTTTGACGGTTTTAGTCCCTTAACGGAAACTTTTGCAAAAATAGTCCTTGGTTTAGTTTTTGAAAAACAAACTTTCGTTACAATGAAAGTAGCATTTAAAACTTGTACAATTCTTAAAAATCGGTATTTACACTTCTCGTTATTTTTCCAAGTTTCTAAGCCGAAAAATCTCCTTTTGAAAACTAGTTGGGCTCGTTAGTCCAAGCCAGGCTCAAGTGGAGTTTTAGTTGAAATATATATATATATATATATATAGGGGTGCTCGACATGGGTTTAGTTTAGGTCTCGTTTTCGTGATATAAAGTCGCGTGAGTTTTGCATGGTGGGTTAGTTCGATTAAGGGTGAGTCGTTGCTATAGGTGGTCGAAAAATATAGATGGGTCGTACGTGTAAAAATGAAATGGCGAGGCCATTCCTCAAGGGGGGTCGAGGCGTGTACATATATAAACTTGTAAGCGTAACGAAAAGTATACTTAGGAAATAAAACGTGTTGTGTGAGAATCTTAACGTGATATGTATGATACGAGTGTATGTAAAGAATGAAAAGAGTGGTGATGACTTACAACACCAAAGTGGTGGTGAAGAATTCGTGTGACCAAACAAGAGAAACGAGCAACTAATATCCACGAATGTCGACCCTTGCTCCAATAATTCTTTCCCAACTAACTCTTAACCCCAAAGCCTTGCTCGTTCAATCCAAAACCTTGCTTGTATTCTTTGTGCTTGTCAACAGTAACCAAAGAAAGGGTGGAGAGTGTTTGTGGTTTGAGAGATTTGGTGAAACTTGAGTGTGTGTGAAATCTAGCATTAAATGTGGTTTATATAGGGGTCTTGGGTGGTTCGAGTGTTCCTAGAAACACAACATCGACCGAGTGGTCATTTCTCACTCGACAATCTTGTCTAGTTTGCATATGCATTGTCAAATCGAGTAGAGGTGGTGAGGAAGCAATGAGAGTTGACTTAGGATTAGTTTAAGTTTAGCTAGGTGAGCAGATTATTATAAAATTAAGATTTGAGCACATGTGGTAAACTTGTTGGGGAACATTGAGACACTCGATCCATGGGGTAATACTCGGTTATGGTTACTAGGTGTGTATCGTGAATAACTGATGGTTAGACGGCTTCAAAAGTCGGCTCTTTGTCGCATAGGACCAAAGTCAATGGGAGTTGTAGGGAACCAAAGAAAATGTAAGTGTGGTTCATATATGTATCGCAAGGCTGAGCTTACCGAAAATCATGCAACACAAAAGAAACAAAACAAAGCTAGCCTTGTGGGCTTTTGGTAAACTCGGTCCAAGACAAAAACAAGAAAAGAATTCGTGTGGGCTTGTGAGGGTGTTTCGGCCCAAGTAGTTCAAAGGGAGAAAGAAATCCGTGTGGGCTTGTGAAAATGGTTCGGCCCAAGTGTCTTAAGAAAGAAAAATACATGTGGGCTTGTGGTGTGTGCTCGGCCCAATTATGACAGGGTGTCGGTGATTAGTAAAATGGTGAAATTGATTTCGGTGTCGGTGTCGGTTCGTGAAAACCAAAAATATATAAACGGTGTCGTCATACATATATATACACTCATATATATATAGTAATAATAAATTGTAAAAGTTAATATATTCATAATGTCATATATATATATATATATATATACAATTTCTCGATGCTCAAATGGGGTGTCGGGTCGCAAGTGGGAGTTACCGGTGTTTAACCTCATTGGGTGACATCCAAGAGTGACAATCGGGTGATATCGGGTGACAAAACAATATCGGGTGTTAAACAAACGGTGTTCTAAACAATCGGGTGTCAAATAAATAGTGTCTCATATAAAAATTTTAAATTAGCCCGCAAAAATGGCTTAGTTTAGAATAGTGTCGATGATTAGCATTAATAAATGACCTGGGATTTTACGGTGTATTACAGTACCCACCCGTTAGATTGGATTCGTCCCGGAATCCAAAGTTGAATCGGTGCTCGGGGTTATCTCATCAAATAGTTGTGGGTATTTGGCACGCATTTGATCCTCGCGCTCCCATTTGTACTCGGGTCCTCTCTTAGAGTTCCATCTGACCTTAACAATGGGAATGCGACTATGCTTAAGTCGTTTGACCTCCCTGTCCATAATTTCAACGGGTTCCTCAATAAAGTTCAACTTATCATCGATTCTGATCTCTTTCAACGGGATAACAAGTGTTTCATCCGATAAACACTTTTTCAAATTTGACACGTGGAAGGTGTTGTGAACTCTACTGAGTTCCTCAGGTAATTCAAGTTTGTATGCCACGGGACCGATCCTTTCAATGATCTCGAAGGGTCCGACGTATCTTGGGTTTAGCTTTCCACGTTTTCCAAACCTAATCATTCCTTTCCAAGGTGATACCTTAAGCATGACCTTGTCTCCAACTTGAAACTCTATTGGTTTCCTTCGCACATCAGCATAACTCTTTTGCCGATCCCTAGCGGCTTGTAATCGTTGCCTAATCTTTACAATTTTCTCGGTGGTTTCAAGAATCAACTCGGGACCTGAGAGTTGTACATCTCCAATCTCAGCCCAACAAACTGGTGATCTACACTTTCTTCCATAAAGTGCTTCAAACGGTGCAGCCTTAATGCTAGCGTGATAACTATTGTTATATGAAAATTCTGCTAACGGTAGGTGTTTATCCCAGCCTTTTCCAAAATCAATCACACATGCCCTAAGCATGTCTTCCAGGGTTTGTATAGTCCTTTCACTTTGACCATCAGTCTGTGGATGGTAAGCTGTACTCATATCTAACTTAGTTCCCAAGGCTTTCTGTAAAGATCGCCAAAAGTTAGACGTGAAATGGCTGTCTCGGTCGGAGATAATCGAAATCGGCACTCCATGCCGGGAAACGATCTCCTTAAGGTACAAGCGTGCAAGAACATCCATATCATCAGTCTCTTTGATTGGCAAGAAGTTCGCTGACTTCGTGAGACGATCGACAATAACCCAAATAGTGTCCAACCCACTCGATGTCTTGGGTAATTTCGTAATGAAATCCATTGTAATCCTTTCCCATTTCCACATTGGTAGTTCGGGTTGAATCAAAAGACCAGATGGTTTTTGATGTTCAGCCTTTACTCTTGAGCAGGTCAAACACTTACCGACATACTCTGCAATGTCAGCTTTCATGTTTGGCCACCAATACAACTTCTTTAGATCGTGATACATCTTGTCCGAACCAGGATGAATGGAATATTTAGACTTATGAGACTCATGCATGATGAGGTCTCGTATTCCTCCATACAATGGAATCCAACTTTTGTCCTTGAAACACAGCCTTCCATCTGGTTTCTTGACAAATCCATTCGTGCTTTCTGGCATGCCGTAAATCTTCTCGTGCGGTCTATTCTCTTCCTTAAGGGCCTCAGCTTGAACTTCAAGAATTTGAGACGGAAGTGGTAATCTAATTGTCATCCCCAATGACCTAACTCTGAGGGGTCTAAGTCGTTCCTTTCGACTCAAGGCATCTGCTACAACGTTTGCCTTCCCCGGGTGATAACGAATCTCACAATCATAGTCACTTAGCAACTCTAGCCATCGACGTTGTCTCATGTTCAACTCCTTTTGATCTAAAATGTGCTGAAGACTCTTGTGATCGGTGAAAACCGTACACTTGGTTCCATATAGGTAGTGTCTCCAGATCTTAAGAGCGAATACCACCGCTCCTAACTCTAGATCATGAGTTGTGTAGTTCTCCTCGTGGGGTTTAAGTTGTCTAGAAGCGTAAGCGATTACTTTAAGTCTTTGCATCAATACGGCACCCAAACCTTGGATCGATGCGTCACAATATACCACGAAGTCCTCACTTCCTTCGGGTAGTGCTAATATTGGTGCTTCACAAAGCTTCTGCTTCAAAAACTGAAATGCCGATTCTTGTTCCTCTCCCCAATCAAACTTCTTCTTCTTCGGTGTTAACTCAGTCAAGGGCTTAGCAATCCTTGAAAAACCTTCAATAAACCTTCGATAATATCCGGCAAGACCTAAAAATTGACGTATCTCGGTAGGACTCATCGGTGACGCCCAATTTTTAACAGCTTCAATCTTGGCGGGATCAACATGAATACCCTTATTGTCGATAACATGCCTAAGAAATTGTACTTTCTCAATCCAAAAATTACACTTGGAAAATTTGGCGTATAATTTCTCTTCTCTGAGCAGTGTTAGTATAGCCTTCAAGTGTTCTGCGTGCTCTTCCTTACTACGTGAATAAATAAGGATATCATCGATGAATACAATCACAAACTTATCCAAATACGGTTTGCAAACTCGGTTCATTAAGTCCATAAATACAGCGGGTGCATTTGTTAGACCGAATGGCATTACTTGGAATTCGTAGTGACCATATCTCGTCCTGAAAGCCGTCTTAGGGATGTCTTCTTCCCTAACTCTCAGTTGGTGATAACCCGATCTCAAATCAATCTTCGAGTAGACACTCGATCCTTGCAGTTGATCAAACAAATCGTCAATCCTTGGCAACGGATATCGATTCTTAACCGTAAGTTTGTTCAACTCACGATAATCGATACACATCCTGAAGGTTCCATCCTTCTTCTTTACAAACAACACCGGGGCTCCCCACGGTGATGAACTTGGGCGAATAAATCCTTTATCCGACAATTCCTGCAATTGCCCAGATAACTCCTTTATTTCTGACGGTGCTAGCCTATAGGGTGCTCGTGCTACGGGTGCTGCTCCTGGCATCAAGTCAATTTGAAATTCCACTTGACGAGTCGGCGAAAGGCCAGGCAAGTCCTCAGGGAAAACTTCTGGAAAGTCCCTGACTACTGGCACATACTCGAGTCGCTTCTCTTCCGACTTCTTCTCGGTGACTTGAGCCAAAAAGACTTGACATCCTCGTTCGATGTACTGTACAACTTTGACGCAAGAAACGATGCTCAGACGTGTCTTACTTCGCTCTCCGTGAACAACCAGGGTTTCGTTATTCAGGGGGATGTGAACGACCTTTTCGTCACAAATGATCTTAGCGCGGTTCTCGGATAACCAATCCATTCCTACAACGACGTCGAAACTACCAATTCTAATAGGCATAAGGTCAATGGCAAATGGGGTGTCTAGTAGTCGTAGGGTGCAACCTCGGAGTATAGTGTTAGTGCTCACTAGCTTTCCATCGGCTAGTTCAATCTCGTATGTGGTGTCTAGTTAGGTGGGTGTAATATTAAGCAGGAGTGCAAGGGAAATAGATACGAAACTTTGATCGGCTCCGGAATCAAATAAAACTTTAACAAGGCGGTTGTTTAGAAAGGACGTACCCGTGACTACGTTCAGATCTTGCTGGACATTTCCATCTCCCAGCACGTATGCTCTCCCACGTGCATTGTTATCCTTATTAGGGCACTGACGCCTGTTTTGTCCTTTCTCTCCACAAGCATGGCATATTACAGCCACGGGTTGCAAGTTGGCTCCTGTAGCCTTGCAATCTTGTGTCTTATGTCCAGTCCTTGAACATTTCCCACACTTAGCATAGCAGGGTCCATTGTGATGTATCTTACACTTGTCATCGAATGGAAGAGGTCCAGCATACCTAGCATCCTTAACTGGTGCGGCGACATAAGCTCTGACAGCTTCCTGTCGTCGGTTCTGTTGGTTGTGGTGGGTGTTCCTGTCATGGTGGTAGTTACGGTTGGGGTTACAGTTGTTGTTGTTGCTGTTGTTGTTGTTGTTGTTGTTGTTGTTGTTGTTGTTGTTGTTGTTGTTGTTGTTGTTGTTGTTGTTGTTGTTGTTGTTGTTTGTCCTTCGATCATCAAACTTCCTTTTGTGATCGTTGTTTCCCTGAGCAGAGTTACACTTAATCTCCCGGTCTAGCAGTCTTTGGGCAATAGACATTGCTTCATCCAAAGATTAAGGCTTAGACGAGGTGACGTTTCCCTCAATGCTCTTGGGTAATCCCTCAATGTACCTTTCCAATAACTTTTCCAAATCGGGAACCTTTAAAGGGCAAAGTGTGGCAAGCTCATGAAATCTCCTATCATAAGCCCTGAGATCATTTCCTTTCACAACCAATGTGTGAAACTCATCTTCTAACTTCTTGATCTCGCCTCTAGGGCAGAACTTCTTCAGCATCTTCTCCTTAAAGTCAGCCCAGGTGATCTGATAGGCCTCTTCCACACCTATCTTCTGAGCAGTTGCATTCCACCAAGACAACGCGTCTTCCAACAATGTTCCTGTAGCAAACGAGACTCTGCTTTCAGCGGCACAACCGCTCTTCACAAACACAATATCAGTTCGCTCAAACCATCGAGCAAGCTCTGTTACTCCTTCAGTTCCTTTGAAGTGAGATGGTTTACAAGCTATGAAGTCCTTATAGGTACACTTCTGAGTCGCAGCGGACTCGCTCTCAGCAGTGGCTCGGTTATTGCTACTAGTTCGTGCCATTGCAGCAGCCTGCTCTTCTAAAGCTGCAGCAACATTGTCGGCAACCAACTATCTTATAGCAGCCTGGGTCATAGCGGGTGACGAGGTAGCAGTAGCGGTTTTCCTTGGGGCCATAACTCTATAAAATCGCAAGTGCATAAGTACAAATCCCAAACATCAATAATAAAGAGAAATAATGTAGCCAACTCATAATAGTCGAGATCATCACAAAGTACATATCACAACCACACCATAAATACATACATCAACATAAACCATATCATTAATAAATAAACATCACGACATGTAACAACACACATGGAAATTATAATGAATCTCAATATGGGAGCATAATAAAAGATCAAACAACTAGAACATCATAAATCAATATCAATACATTACAATCATAACCAACATAAAGTTTTAATAATTTTGAATTCATTGTTACAAAACAATAAGATACAACAATTATTAATGCCACAGGCGGCAAGTTAAGATGTCTCTGTAAGTAATGACATGTCATAGATCTATGAAGGTCCAGGTACGCCTCCTGATCTCCTCTCCAGCTCTCTAATGATCCTGATCATCTCTAACATCTCCAGATCCCTGGATCTCTCACGGGCCTGAATCTCCTCAATAGTAGCTGAAAGTATGTGGATGGTAGAACTAAATGCGGCTAACTCCTGTGTCTGATGCTCCATCATCTCCTGTGTGATGGCCGCAATCGCTCTCAAATCATCTATCTCATGCCTCTGTACATCTAGCCGATGACCAAACTCAGTGATGGTAGCCTGTGCCTCCTCGATCTCTGTCCCCATCATCTCAAATACCATCTTTAAAGCTGTCCTATGTACCACGAGGTTCTCGACCTCCTCCTGCATACACTCAATCCTCTCCAAGGATATATCCTCAATAACGCTCAACAGCTCATCAAGACGATCCTCATGTCTCACTAACCTAGCAGCCAAAAGAGGGATAGTATGGTGTATCGGCTCCCCAGTGACCGGTAACACCGCTGAAGAGCCATCTCCAAGCTCAGCAGCCCTAGGTGATCCCTCAACTAATCTCCATCTACGTATGTAGTCTAACAAAAACGACCATCGACGAGCATCAACCAATCTATGAATGCCAGGTGAGGTAGGGGTCTCGGTGGGAGCAGGTGATGGTATCGGTACAGTGGTAGTCTGAGAGTAGAAAACTGTAGGTGGTGGCATGGGTGGCAAAACCTCAGAGGTGTGGGGTGCGGTGTAAGTAGGTAGCATGTAAGGGTGTGGCTTAGGTGGGGGTGATACAGGTGATGGTGGGGGTGCTGGTGATGCCATAGGTGTCAGATCTGGCATAGAAACAGGTGGTAATACTGATATGGGTGATGGTACAGGTGTAGGTACAGGTGTAGATACAGGTGTAGGTACAGGTGGTGTAACAGTAGAAGCAGGCAAAATACAGACTCATTTCCGAGCCGTGCATTTGCGGGTATAGTCTCCCTCATGATATCGAAACAACTCACCGAAAGGCTCAGGCTCATAGGGCTCAAGAATCCTCACTCGCTTGCGCCGACGAATCGGTGCAGGCGGGGATGGTGGTGGGATAGAAGCAGCAGTGTCAGAGGTATCGGAGTCAGAAGACTCGTCATCAGCATCTGAACCGGTGTGGTGACTAGCAGGTGGTGTAGGACGATCATCAGCCGCAAGAAACTGCTGAGATGTCAGGTACTGATCATAAAGGTACTGTCCCTGTGTCATAGGTCCACAGATAGGATGAAAGAGAGGCTGAATAGCAAAAGAATCAATGGGTGTAGAAGCAACCTCACCCTCCTCAAAGGGCTCAGTATCAGCAGAGGGGTCTCCAGATGGAACAGGAGATGGTATAGCAGGTGATACAGGTTGGGTGTCATGGTCAGAATCATGGGTGTCTCGGGTGTCATGGGTGTCATAATCAGATAAGTCAATAGTAGGGTGGGTGGATGATGCTGGTACGACGTCGTCACTGTCGGACAAAATAATAACCGGGGGCGACATGGTACTGTAATATCCCAAAAATAGCAGTAATATAAGTCATTTAGTCTACATAATGCTACATGCATAGTGATCATAGTGTCATAGTGAGCTAAATGCAATGGGTGCTAAAATCATACCTTAAAACATGACGTTGGCAAGCGCTGGCACGGAGGGCACTTTGGTGATAAATAGTTTGTTTAAAAAAAATCCGGTGAGGTTATAGTCCAATGTTTTGAAAAATCATTTGGTTCTCTATAACCATGGCTCTGATGCCAATCTGTAACACCTCAAAAATTGATAAGCAGCGGAAGTCTAATCGGGGTCATTACAGTTTAGTACACAGTCATACTCATAGAAAACAATTCAAAAGATAGTCAATATCATTCCATGAAAACTCAAATATTCAGAGTTACAAACATTTTTCCAAAACGTTAATTGTTTAGCAAAAGAAGTGATGAGTTTGTAAAGAATGATAATATTATTGAAATCAAAAGGGAGGTCCTGTGCCCTTTGCCAGCTCCGTGCCGCCGTGCTTGCTAATTTCCTAAGATAAACATGCTTAAAAAGTCAACACAAAGGTTGAGTGAATCCATAGTAGTTTAAATAGTAATAGTGTGAACACAAGTCAAGCATTTGAAATAAACAAGCCAAGATAGACAGGTCTTGACTAAACGGGTGAAATATTGCTCCTAAGCCTCACGAAACGCAAGCCTTAACATTGATTTGACATATCATAAAGATAATAACAATCATCTACACCACAGCGGATGTAAATGACAAGGGGCCCTCGGTGACAGGAAATGTGCCAAATTTCCATAATACCTCGAATATAGCACACCTCCTGCCAAGTAATCACCTTGACAGAGGCGGGTTGCCATTCCAATAGATCTATCAACTATATTCGCGCTCACTCGCAAGTGATTAAGGTTCGTGATATGAGGGACTTGTAGCACGGGTGTCAACTTAGGCAATATCAAGTGATAACAGCATACAGAAAAATACTTGTGTTCGATTTATAGCATATATCTCCCCACAGGGTTTAAAAACAATTAAAAATGTGGGACCATGAACTCACCTGAAAGGTGCGTAATCACAACGGTGCTCAAAAGTGATGGTGTATTGCTATGACTAGCAACGAAATTCCTCCGACTTGCGACCTAAATAATACATTGTAATCGGTGTTTTAGATTCGTGTTGTAAATGACATGTGATATGTCTCGTGTGCGGTGATATCCGTTCGGGTGTCTTAATATATTCCAAAATAACTTCACGTAGTTATTTGTATCGTTGTTACGAACCGGTGTTCGATAAATATTAACTCGTTGCGAAAATAATATCGTTTAAAAATATTTATGATTAAATATTTTTAGTGAAGTTGTATATATATTTTAAAGTTACAAAAATATATGTATTTATAAAAAAATCAAATTATATTAATTATAAAATATCTTGTCACATTTAACCCTTAACTTTACAAATTTACACTTTTTACCCTTTGGTTAAAAATAATTATAATTTGGTCCTTTTGTACCTTTTTACACTTTATTCCTTTATCTTTGGTCAAATGACAGTTTTTACCCTCGATTTCCAAAAGAAATCATTAATATATAATTAGTCCGAAGGTTTTGTGATTTTGACGGTTTTAGTCCCTTAATGGAAACTTTTGCAAAAATAGTCCTCGGTTTAGTTTTTGAAAAACAAACTTTCGTTACAATGAAAGTAGCATTTAAAACTTGTACAATTCTTAAAAATCGGTATTTACACTTCTCGTTATTTTTCCAAGTTTCTAAGCCGAAAAATCTCCTTTTGAATACTAGTTGGGCTCGTTAGTCCAAGCCAGGCCCAAGTGGAGTTTTAGTTGAAAAAAAAAATATATATATAGGGGTGCTTGACATGGGTTTAGTTTAGGTCTCATTTTCGTGATATAAAATCGCGTGAGTTTTGAAAACTAGTTGGGCTCGTTAGTCCAAAACCTTGCTTGTATTCTTTGTGCTTGTCGACAGTAACCAAAGAAAGGGTGGAGAGTGTTTGTGGTTTGAGAGATTTGGTGAAACTTGAGTGTGTGTGAAATCTAGCATTAAATGTGGTTTATATAGTGGTCTTGGGTGGTTCGAGTGTTCCTAGAAACACAACATCGACCGAGTGGTCATTTCTCACTCGACAATCTTGTCTAGTTTGCATATGCATTGTCAAATCGAGTAGAGGTGGTGAGGAAGCAATGAGAGTTGACTTAGGATTAGTTTAAGTTTAGCTAGGTGAGTAGATTATTATAAAATTAAGATTTGAGCACATGTGGTAAACTTGTTTGGGAACATTGAGACACTCGATCCATGGGGTAATACTCGGTTATGGTTACTAGGTGTGTATCGTGAATAACCGACGGTTAGACGGCTTCAAAAGTCGGCTCTTTGTCGCATAGGACCAAAGTCAATGGGAGTTGTATGTTTGAGTTGTAGGGAACCAAAGAAAATGTAAGTGTGGTTCATATATGTATCGCAAGGCTGAGCTTGCCGAAAATCATGCAACACAAAAGAAACAAAACAAAGCTAGCCTTGTGGGCTGTGGTAAACTCGGTCCAAGACAAAACAAGAAAAGAATTCGTGTGGGCTTGTGAGGGTGTTTCGGCCCAAGTAGTTCAAAGGGAGAAAGAAATCCGTGTGGGCTTGTGAAAATGGTTCGGCCCAAGTGTCTTAAGAAAGAAAAATACCTATGGGCTTGTGGTGTGTGCTCGGCCCAATTATGACAGGGTGTCGGTGATTAGTAAAATGGTGAAATTGATTTCGGTGTCGGTGTCGGTTCATGAAAACCAAAAATATATAAACGGTGTCGTCATACATATATATATATATATATATATATATATATATATATATATATATATCTATATATATAGTAATAATAAATTGTAAAAGTTAATATATTCATAATGTCATATATATATATATATATATATATATATATATATATATATATATATATATATATATATATATATATATATATATATATATATATATTAACAATTTCTCGGTGCTCAAATGGGGTGTCGGGTCGCAAGTGGGAGTTACCGGTGTTTAACCTCATTGGGTGACATCCAAGAGTGACAATCGGGTGATATCGGGTGACAAAACAATATCGGGTGTTAAACAAACGGTGTTCTAAACAATCGGGTGTCAAATAAACAGTGTCTCATATAAAAATTTTAAATTAGGCCGCAAAAATGGCTTAGTTTAGAATAGTGTCGATGATTAGCATTAATAAATGACCTGGGATTTTACGGTGTATTACAAATAGCATTTGCGGATGGCAACCAAGGTTACTTAATGCATATTATGTCCTTTTGTGTATTAAGAATAAAACTGACAACTTCACATGTTTTGTCTCTTACAGATTACTTATTTATGATCTGTTCTTTACTAAAGCAACAGAAAGTGTGAAAAACTGAAACTTCCACACGGGTAAGGCACGAATGACACATCTTTCATAGCCAATCATCCACCATAGGCCTAAAAGAATAATTTTAAAAGTTTGTTCAATTCAAGCGGATCTGATGGTGTAACAGTTTTAATTCGCAAATAATAAAGTTTTGATCTTTGAAGTGAGATGGTATAGTTATTAAGGTCATCTGAAAAGCGTCATTCTGTTCCATATGTTTTTATCTTGACCCTACTGGTAGCAATGGTACAAAGGTCCGAGTTGCCTACCAAGTAACAAAAACTCATTCTATGCCAACATCTTTATATTTTTCTTCGTAACTCTTCTATATGGTATATTTGGGGATTCTATAGGGTTCACTGGGGACATATATTGAGATTGCAGCCCTTAAAGCATACCCAATGTGCAAAATAGTTCCATGTTATCAGATCGAATCTGTATTCAAGGTATCATTATTCTTCCTCAGGTCGAATATGTATTCAAGTAAATTATTAATTGATTTAAATTAAATTCTATTAACATCTGATATAACTTATTGTAGGACCGTAGAACAACCTTATCACTTGTGAATCTTGGCTAGATCTAGAGAGAGAAAGTAAGTAGAGAGAGAGAGTGGATGGGAACTCTAGTGTGTGAAAATAATAACCTTGTTAATGACTAAGAGAACCAACCTCACAAATGAGGTTTACAAGAGTATTTATACTCAAAGTCTAGGGCTTCTCTAATCTTTGACCTTATTACATAACTAGACCTTAGACTTTATACAAGCATGAATAATACACATAAACTTAATAAACTAGCATTTACTAACTATTACATGAATATATATAACTAACTATTTGACTCAATAATGATCGTCACTTTTAATCCTAACAATCTCCCCCTAAGGGACGATCATTGAGATCTCACTTTGATTTCATAAATGATCAACACTTCTAATTCTAACAATCTCCCCCTAAGGGTGATCATTGAGATCTCTCTTTTGTGATTTTGATCTTTGATCTTTGAAGCTTGTTCACTTGAACTTTGAGTCTTTGTGTAATAGTTTTGCTAGTTTCTTTGTTCCAATCATGCTTTGTGATCTTTCTTGCCTTTGATCAACATCTTCACTCTGTTGTTTTTACGTCTTTTCCAACATGCTCATACTTTGTTTGACTTTGAATCTTTGTGAAGTTCTCTTTTCTTTGACTTTAATCTTTGTTTCTTTAGTTTGAAGATTCTTTAACTTTGACTTAGAAACATTCTGAACTTTGCTTTGCTTAGATCTTTGAAGAGAGCTTTGCAGGGTATGAGCATGTGGATCTTTGAGTGATGGTAACGGTCTTTCTCCAAGGAACATTTATGAGTACCTGCATAAAACAGTTAGCAATAAATCAACCGGTACTTACAGGTTCGGAATTAGAGATCGTCAACAGCATAGTGTGAAGACTCCTTCTAACCCTTACCAAGGCCGTTCCTGAACCAGATACCCTTGAAAGGGCTTACTAGATCCACCGAAATACATCAATGATTCAGGTGAGTTGCTGGAGATCACCCCACAACTGTAGACCGTTTTGGAACATAGTAACCATCATGAAAGATAACGCAAGATCCGTAGATCTCATAAAGACTCTTACAACTTGTGTCCTTTTTGGTGAACACAAGTGTATTCATAGGAAAGTGTATCCTAAGAGATCTTTTGACGTATCTCATGGCTCTAGACTCGATAAGTGCATAATTTGGTTTCCTATGCGGAGACTAGGGAGGGGTCTCCTGCTTCAATATCAATCATCTCCAAGAGATAAGTCGATAGATTACATCGGTTCCCCGTGAGAATGAAACAAGCTCTTTTAAGAGAACTTGAGTGGCTAGAAGGTTAAGTGCAGTGCGTCACTGGGTCCATGACGTCTTGTCTTCAATACCGGTGTCACCTTAGTAACAACCAGTAGCATATGAGTTGAACCCGGTGTCTGCCCTAAGGTTGAACATTTGGAGGGCTATTTCTTTTCACCCTTTCATTTGCTTTTCTTTTTAATTCTTCAACCCCTTCTTTCTCCTTTCATTCTTTTCTCCTTTTTTCAAATCATACCTAAGGACTTCTAATTCTAATCTATTGGAATTGTCCTTGGGTAGATCCCTCCGGCTCTGGCGGATCATAGGACGGTTTTTCCTAACCTTAGTCACCTTATAACTTCATGACTATCCTATTGTTGCCATCAAACCATTTGTGAAAAATCTCTCAAAGTGTTATGATAATAAAACATACTTTGTTAACACTTCGAGAGTTTTACATTTCATGAAAGACTCCCCCTTCACATGTGCTCATGGAATTTAATGAAATTTGCACATGCGTGAGGAGTTTGCACTTTTGAATTGATTCACTTTCAATGAACACAACCGATTCGAGACACGCTTACATCACTAGTTAGACTAGCTTGAAGTTATTACCCGGCCTGGTCAAGTCCACAGAAAGTTTCTCGAAACGGTACATTTCTACTAAGACAAATCATTTTCGAGACACGCTTACGTGGCTAGTTAAAGAGTTCCATTGTCAGCTTTTAGGTGACAACTAGCTCTAGTAACTAACTTAATGTTATTACCCGTCGAGGATAAGTCTTTTCGATTACTAACTTTTGTTGTTTCGTCAATTCTTGGGTCATTTCTGAGTCGAGCTCTCTTGAGATTCAAGACGATCACATTTTAATCACGTCTTCTCCCCCTCAAAAATAGCATATCCATGTTATTTTTGATACCAATTGATTAAAAACCTTTTCTTTTTGGATAGCAAATGGGAGAAACGGATGTTTGTAAATTCCGAATTAGTTTCTTTTAAGCATGATCTTTTTGGAACATCTTTGTATTACTCCCCCTCAAAAGTAGAATATTTTGAGTAAATTTAAGCTTTTAAGGATTTGAGGGAGTAATATCTTGAGCAACATCGTGAAAAGTTTTGAAAACCTTTTGAAACATTTTTCAAAGTTTTGCTAAAAAAATTAAGAAGACTTTGATAAGTTTTTTTTGGAGAGAAGTCTTCTTATCTCTTAGGATTGTCGCACATAAATGTACAACAGGGTCCTTTCTTTGAAAATCGCGGGTTATACACTGTTATGTGTGCATAAGCCATTATGTTTTTAGGATAAGTGCTCAAAAGATATTTAAAACCTTTGAATGATTAAGCACTTTCCTTTCTTTGAAGAACGAGTCCTTAGCTGAAATACTAAGAAGTCATTATTTTGAAGTCCGGGTTTCGTACTGAAGTATACGAAAGCCATGTAATCACTTATGTTTTCTGTATGCATCAGCTGGACGAAGTGAACATGGAAATGACATATAATGAACCTTCAATATATAGAAGCCGGTAACAAATGCACTCGATCACAGCATACCATCATCACAAACACAATCAATTTTTATCTTCAATCTATTATTCACAAAATCGACATCACCATCAAGTCCCATACGCACTCCTATGTCTGCAGCTGAAGAAGTAGTGATTCTCAAACACGGAGGCAATGGTGAGCTTGAGGTAGGACTGTAGACGAGTAGTGATAATTGGAAGATGGATTTGAATCTAGATAAGTAGTTCCAAATGGTGATTCTGATGCTTATGTGTTACAATTGTGAACATCAATTAAAACATTTATGTTGTTAGGGTTGATTAAAATTCAATATTTGAGATAAAGATTGGTTGGGCTCATTCAACCTCACAAGAAACTGTGATGAATATCAGATAGGCAGTAACGATCAAAGGGATCAAGAAATGGAGCTAAGGTGTAGGGCATGAATCTGTATGCTGATATAAAATTCAGAAAGATTAGGGTTTTGAAGTCTCCAGCTTAACTATGAAGAAGATTATACAAGTGCGGTAAAAGGGGTGTTGACGGGCTATCAAAATACGAAATTGGAGTAGCTTCTGAAAAGAAACTGTGATGAATATCAGATAGGCAGTAACGATCAGAGGGATCAAGAAATGGAGCTAAGGTGTAGGGCATGAATCTGTATGCTGATATAAAATTCAGAAAGATTAGGGTTTTGAAGTTTCCAGCTTAACAATGAAGAAGATTATACAAGTGCAGTAAAAGGGGTGTTGACGGGCTATCAGAATATGAAATTAGAGTAGCTTCTGAAATAAGCGGGGTCACTGAAAGGGTGAGGTTAAAACCCTGATGTGAACCATTGTGCTTTGGGATAGCAATTGATAGTTTATCAGGGAGCTTTGTGATAGAGGTATGAATGTAGTGTTGGAATCAGGAATGTGCTTCTAATCAAGTGGGGTAGTGAAAATTCCAGGTTTGTTGAGACATAGGTGGTTAATGTATCAGGGAGTAAAGGATATGTTTTAGTTAATGGGACCAAAGATGGTGGAAACAACCGTTGAACAAAGGTTATGTCAGGGTATAACATGGGTCTGTTCATGGGGCATAAAGATGAGTCAATATCAGAGCATGGATATGTATGGTAAATCAGCGAGGTTATCGCTATCTGAGAGTGTAGTAATATGGGTTTAGGCTGAGCAAAACATGAGTTGTGAATGGTGTTCTCATCATAGTTTCAAACAAATCCTTAATCTCATCAAAAAAATCTTATCATAAAACCTCAACCAAAACTGTAACATAACCATACCCTTAAACCCCCTCCTTGACCCTCACGACTGTTCAAGAAAAAGGGTCAAATAAATGACAAACTGAGTTCTCACTTTTGGTTAAGAATAGTGTAAGGTGCAGCGGATATTCACTGATTTGAGTTTGTTTAGCTCAAGCTAAGAACTATGTGGCTGGCAAAATCAGTAGTGTCTGGATGACAGTCACATATCTGTCATTGAATAGAGATGGTGCATTAGAGAGGGTTAAGCTTCATGGTTCTCTTCCCGAGAACTTTGTTACAGAGCTGGCTAAAGCCTTTGGAAGCTTAAGAACTTTGAAGAAAATGGCATTGTTTTGGTCCCGGGTCGTCGAAGAAGTGAGTTTCCCTTTAGTTATCTTATAATATATAAAAAAGGGTACCATGTGTATCTTGAGTTTTGATATTAATAATTACTAATTTCGTAGAAAGTGCATACTTATCGTTGTTTAATCAAGCCTAAAAAATAAGTTGGTTAAAGAAAACAGAAATCATTCCAAATTGAATGCAATTAAGCAAATTATCAAGGATAGCTTAAATGTAATTTACATAGTTAAACTATTATTATTATTTTCTTTTTTCAAGCCTATATAATATGTTGCTTTTCCGGCTTTAACAGTACCTTAATACTTACATTTTTATCCAGTTGAGAAGACTATGAAGTGAAGGACAACATATTCCTGGAATCCCTGAAGATAAAGTTCCAGATATAAATTCCTGTTTGTTATATCAGCAGTTACAGGTTATAAATTGCTGTATATCTAGAAAACGCCGACGTGCTATTGTCACCGAATCATTAAATGATGTTTTAAAGCAAGCTAAAAATAAAGCTGACAAGTCACCTTCTTGAGGAAATACAGAAAACGTTCTTGTGTATACTACAGATAGCTCAAGTGAACATGTGCTTCGATTAGGAGCGGACAAATAGCTTGAGAACATGAGACTTTTGGATATGGGTGAACCTGTGTATACTCCTGTTTTGCATGTTTGTCATATTTATGCTCTAAGTAATTAGTCATTGGCAAATCACCTTTTTTATCTTTTGTTAATTTATTTTCACTTGTTGGCTAATAGGAAGGGTCCCTACTCACGTAAGACATTAATAAAGAAACAAAGGAATTTGTTTTACGTACCGTAAGGTCAGTGCAACATGTTCATTTCAAACTTCAAAGTAGACATTGATTTGTTATTTTTTTTTTAACATTGCAAAACTTTCGCGTCTAGATGTGCGTTTTCAAACTGATCAAATACTATTATGAATAATCAAACTAAATCAGTCAGTTGTATTAAAACGAGATGTGGAAAATCTTCTATGTGTGTTCTTATTCTGTAATGATATGAATGAACTATAAATTTCTGACAAAACTTGACTTTTTTGATATTTTCAGCGTTGGTGCGGGCTGCTCTCAGCTTCTCTCGGATATGCAGGCTTTCAAGGTGACTTTTTATAACAAAAAATGGGTTCTTTACATCGGATCTTTTGGGTGTCATGTTTTAGGCTGCAAATCAAGGTTGCATTTTAGAAGTTTTTATTAGATGACATTCACCCCATGATTAGGGTGATGTGGTTGTTCCATCTATTTTCTTTATGGAGGGATCTATTATTCAAGATATTCTTGAACGGCGGATTGACAAGTGCGTCGAGCATACATACGACGATCTTCATGCATGAATAGCGGGGAGGAAAGAAAGGGCGGTAGATGATAATGAGAAAAGGCGCCGTGTCTGGTGAGGAACAAAGACAGTGGTTTGACTGCCCAATAGGCCTGCATCAGCGGAAGAGGTTCTTTGATTTAATATGATGTTCATGAATAATTTCAGTTTATTTAAATTTTGTGTGTGAAAATTTACCCAAGTCTTGTATATTATCCAATGAATTTATAATTAATAATCTTAAAAATTTGACAACGTATATAGAAAAATATCACATACGGGTCAAATCAAGAACAGAGAAGCAACTCGAAGAAAAGAAGGAAAAGGTCAAAGATTTAGAAAATGAAATTCACTATATAGCTTCTTCAAATCAAGAACAGTTTCTCTTTTCTCTAGAAGGAATTACTGATGATTTGAAGAGGGTTTCCAGTGAGAGAGATGAGTTATGTGGACAAATTAATTAATTCTATGCAAGATAGACTTGAGATGGCCTATGCTATAGCTGATGAAAATGATGCTATTGCCGTAGAAGCACGTCAGGTAACAACTACAATAATTCATCATGTAATTTAATATTTTGAGATGTTTTGTTTGCTTACGCCTCTTTTACTAGAGGTGGCAAAATGGTTGGGTTGGGTTGGGTCTTGGGTATTAGATGGGTATGGGTATAGATGGGTCACTTGGAAGGATGAGTCTAAATGAGTTTGGGTCAAACGAGTCTTGGATCGGGTCGAGTCGGGCTTTTTTGGGTATTTCATCTTTATCCTTTTATTCATCATTAATTATTCGAGTTTTTTTTTGTTTTCGTCCGTTTTTTATGTTTTCGTTTCTTTTTTTACGTTTTCGTCAGGTTTTTTACGTTTTCGTCCATTTTTTTACGTTTCGTCCGTTTTATTTACGTTTTCATCCGTTTTTTTTACTTTCTCATCTTTTTTTCATTTTCGTCCGTTTTTTTATGTTTTCAACTGTTTTTTAACGTTTTTGTCTGTTTTTTAACATTTTCAACTGTTTTTTAACGTTTTCGTCCATTTTTTTTACGTTTTCGTTCATTTTTTTATGTTTCGTCCGTTTTATTTACTTTTTCGTCTTTTTTACATTTTCGTCCGTTTTTTTTAAGTTTTCAATTGTTTTTTAACGTTTTCGCCCGTTTTTTACGTTTTCAACCGTTTTTTTACGTTTTCGTCAGTTTCTTTACGTTTTCAACCATTTTTTACGTTTTCGTCAGTTTCTTTACGTTTTCGTCAGTTGTTTTACGTTTTTGTCTGATTTTTTACGTTTTCGTCAATTTTTTTACCTTATCATCCGTTTTTTTACGTTTTCAACAGTTTTTTAACGTTTTCATCCATTTCTTTTACGTTTCCAATAGTTTTTTTACGTTTTCGTCAGTTTCTTTACGTTTTCGTCCGTTCTTTTATGTTTTTGACAGTTTTTTTTACGTTTCAACCGTCTTTTTACATTTTCGTCAGTTTCTTTACGTTTTTGTAAGTTTTTTTTACGTTTTCGACCATTTTTTACGTTTTCGCCTGATTTTTTACATTTTCGTCAGTTTTTTAACGTTTTCATCCGTTTTTTACGTTTTCAACTGTTTTTTAACGTTTTCGTCCATTTTTTACGTTTTCAACCATTTTGTTTACATTTTTGTCAGTTTCTTTACGTTTTCATCAACTTTTTTTACGTTTTCGATAGTTTTTTTTAACGTTTTCAACCGTTTTTCAAGGTTGTTGTCAGTTTCTTTACGTTTTTGTCATTTTTTTACGTTTCGACCATTTTTTACGTTTTCGTCTATTTTTTACGTTTTTGTCAGGTTTTTGAGTTTTCAATCATTTTTTTTACATTTCGTCCGCTTTTTTACGTTTTCATCAGTTTTTTTACGTTTTCGTCTATTTTTGTTTACGTTTTTGTCAGTTTTTATACATTTTTTACCTTCCTTTACGTTTGTGTCTGATTTTTTACGTTTTCGCAATCATTTTTAAGTTTTTGTCAGTTTTTTTACGTTTTCATCGAATTTTTACGTTTTATTCTGATTTATTACGTTTTTGTTAGTTTTTTACGTTTTGGATTTTTTTTATGTTTTCGTCCGCTTTTTTACGTTTTCGACCATTTTTTGTGTTTTCGTCAGGTTTTTTACGTTTCCGATTGTCATTTTACGTTTTAAAAAATATATAAAAACTGAAGAAAACGTATAGAAATGGGTAGAAATGTAAAATAAAAACTAACAAAAACATAAAAATTAGAAGAACATGTAAAAAAACTAACAAAAACGTAAAAAAATAAACGAAAACGTAAAAAAAGGATCGAAAACGTAAAAAAACTTACGAAAACGTAAAAAATGGGACTAAAACGTAAAATAATAGACGAGAACTTAAAAAACGATCAAAGGTTAAAAAAAACTGACTAAACATTAAAAAAATGATCGAAAACGTAAAAACTGACGAAAACGTAAAAAATCACACTAAAACGTAAAAAAACCGATGAAACGTAAAAAAACTGACAAAAACGTAACAAAGCAGTTGAAAACGTAAAAAAATAGACGAAGATGTAAAAAATCAGACGAAAACATAAAAAAACGGAAAGCAGTTGAAAACGTAAAAAAAGGACGAAGACGTAAAAAATCAGATGAAAACATAAAAAAACGGTCGAAAACATAAAGATACTGACGAAAACGTAAAGAATCGGACGAAAACTTAAAAAAATAGTCGAAAACATAAAAAAACAGTCAAAAACGTAAAGAAACTGACGAAAACGTAAAGAATCGGACGAAGATGTAAAAAAACGGTCGAAAACGTAAAGAATGGACCAAAATGTAAAAAAAACTGACGAAAACGTAAAAAAACCTGACAAAAATGTAAAGAAACTGATGAAAACGTAAAGAATCGGACGAAAACGTAAAAAAAAACATTCGGAAACATAAAAAAACGGACCAAAACGTAAAAAACCTGACGAAAACGTAAAAAAACTGACGAAAACGTAAAAAATCGATCGAAAACGTAAAAAAACTAACAAAAACGTAAAAAACAAGTCGAAAACGTAAAAAACTAACGAAAACGTAAAGAAACTAATGAAAACGTAAAGAATCGGACAAAACGTAAAAAACAGTCAAAAACGTAAAAAAAAACAGACAAAAATGTGAAGAAACCGACGAAAACGTAAAAAAAACAGTTGAAAACGTAAAGAAACTGACGAAAACGTAAAAAACTGACGAAAACGTAAAAAAAACTGACAAAAACGTAAAAAAACTGACAAAAACTTAAAAAATTAGTCGAAATCATAAAGAAACTGACTAAAACGTAAAGAAACTGATGAAAACGTAAAGAATCGGATGAAAAAGTAAAAAAATGACCAAAACGTGAAAAACTGACGAAAACGTAAAAAAACTGATGAAAACGTAAAAAAATCGATAGAAAACGTAAAAAATGGAAGAAAACGTAAAGAAACTGACGAAAACGTAAAAAAACTGACGAAAACGTAAAAAAACAGACGAAAACGTAAAAAACTGACAAAAACATAAAAAATGGTCAAAAAGGTAAAAAAACTATTGAAAACGTAAAAAAAGAACGAAAACTAGGAGTGTTTTTTAGAATTTTAGTAAATACCCAACTTAGACCCATGTTGTTGTATTATTTTACCCAACTAGACCCATCAATATTTATTAATTAAAATCACTAAACCCATCTTGACCCATCTAAATTATTTAATAATACCCAACTAAACCCATCCCGTTGAAAATATTTACCCAACTTTTACCCATGGGTCTTAAATTGCCACCTCTATCTTTTACCAATTTCAGGAGTCACATGCAAGCAAAATGTATGCTGAACGAAAGGAAGAGGAGGTATTATACTCATCCAATAATTGTATAGCAATGACAGTCGTGTCATTGTGCTGTATTCAAGGGTGGAATAGACATGTAGATGCAAAAATTGTCGTGAAAGTCTTCTTAAGTCACTGATCTTGAAGATGGACAAGTAAAAAATTAAATTATATGGTTCAATTGAATACCATATTTACTTTGTTGTTTTATAATAATCAAGCTTATATAATATGTCAAATTTGTTTCATTTTTGCGTAGGGATTTGGGCTCGATTAACGCGTTTGACAAGACAAATGGAGCTATATTGGTTGCTATTATTGCTTCTATTGTCAATCGTTTACATGGTTCTGATTAGGCAACCTTCAGAAGACGAACTTCTGTCATATTCAGTACTTGATATTGTGGTATTCATGCGAATTATCACCTTCAGGTGGTTACATTGTTCATAAGAATATACCTACATGTACACGGCTAAATGCATACAGAACGAAAGTTTTCAAAAATGCAGATTAAGAGATTATGGCAACGTTGAATTAAGCCCGACTGGTGGAGTCTTAAACTATGGCCAGGTAATGTATAACCAAAATAAAGTAACTTGAGAAAAAATCTCTAATTAGATAACACCAAGTTTAATGCCGGGTAGCCTTTAATTTTCGTCTAAATATGCCCAAGCTTAAAGAACTGAATATCAATGGATTGTGTGTTATAGGGACTGTTTGGATAGATTATTTTCACAGCCATTTTGGCCTCTTGACATGTTCTTAGAGGTTGTTTGGGTAGCTTATTTTCAGCAGCCATTTTGGCGTATCTACATGTTATTAGGGGCTATTTGGATAGCTTATTTTCAACAGCCATTTGGCGTCGTGACGTGTTCTTAGGGGCTGTTTGGATTGCTTATTTTCAGCAGCCATTTTGGCTTCATGACACGTTATTAAGGGCTGTTTGGGTATCATATTTCATCAATCATTTTGGCGCCGTTTCATGTTCTTGAGGGTTGTTCGGATACCATGTTTTTAGGGGCTATTCTTAGGCACATAAGTAAACCAACACAATATTATATTTACAGGTTTACAAAGCTGAAATAGAGTAAATCATCCCTAGGCTATGAATCTGGTCTCTTTTTTGTTTTCGATTTGACGCTATGTGAAAAAATGGTTTGAACTAATAAATATGTTGCGGTATCTAAAGTGTATATTTTGTGTTTCACCCAAGCAATGAGCCAATGAGTGTTTGAATCCCTCCATGAGCATCGACGTAGAATAACATGTATGTGTTAGCTTTTAGAAATACGACAGTAAGTTAATAGGTGATGGTTATATATGTATGATTTTATGAATAAGCTTTGTTGGCATCATTATCAAATGACTAAATCTCATGTGTAAGGCATTTTTTTTAACTTACCTATACCTCTATTTCAAAGGGTGCAAATAATGAGCATGTTGACCAGTACTTTTCTACCCCTACAGGTTTTGTTTGATTTTCTAATCTGTATTATTAATCTTATAGATTATAGCTGCTATAGTAACCGGTTATCCGACAATATATTCTGAAGCATTCCTTAGGGAACCTAATGAAGAATATTGTTTTTGGATTCTTAACATCAAGAAATGGGAAGGTATGTTGATCACTTTTGGGATAAAATATATTAGTGTATTTGATTACCTTTTAATCTATTCCATATACTTTTCTGGGGGTGATTACTAAACCCCTGCCAACTACCTATCTTTATGGGTTATTAGTTCGTAGGCATTCTGAATCTACGATTCTATTATAGTAGATACTTTGCTTCGTCATTTGCAACACATAACCGGTCCAAATTTAAATGTACTTATTTCAATTGAATGAGTTGTATGAATTAGTGTGGGGAAGAAATTAGCTTAGTCCTCCTGAAGTGCCTAAAGAAACCTATGACATTAGCTTAGATTATATCTATAAAAGAAATTAGCTTACTCCTTATCATCATAGGTTTCCTTAACGCATCGTGATAAGCTATACAAAAAGTATAAGCTGCTTACCTATAGATGTATGGTGCTTTGTTATTTGGTATCCGCGTGAGGTCAATCATTTTTAGTATATAAAACTAATATGCTTGCTTGGTTTTGTCGTTGCAATTTACGTTCTCTTTCTTCACTACGAATTTAAATGACTTGATATATTGGTCAAATTTGTAGATTTGTACAGGAATGAGACCAACTAGATATGAGTAGCTTCCATCCCATTACGTAGATGAGGACTGTGCATGTATGGGTATGTCCATATTGAGTTTCTTTTTCTTAATCTTTTCTTTGACTTTTATAAAATTTGTTGGGGTATCATCTCTTTTTACCAAAAAAAGAAAGTTAGATTATCGGATATTGTTATGTTAATACCATCATAATAACCAGTTAGGTAGTTTGAATTTAAAAACATGAAAAAAATCTGAAATGTTTCAGTTTTCATCATGATATGGAGGTATTTACGTATATAGACTCAACAGAAATGCCATAAGCAGCATTTTAGCAGTGTTTCTTTAAAATATACTTCTAAAAAAAATTGCAGGTCAAGCAAAAAGACGTAGAGGAAGTCCAACAACAAAAGTCGTTTGAGTGCATCCACCTTTAGAGAATGACTAATGAAGATGTCAACAGGTCACAATCTAAAAATTTTACTTCCATACATGTGACATAATAAATCTCAAACAGAAAATTCAAAATAATTTTACTCACATGACTATTCGTCCTAACATTGCTTCAGGTGTATCATTGGATCAGTGAGTAGCAAGAAAACGGCGTCACTATACATATTCTAGCTGTTACGGCTAGATATATAACCTTCATGATTTATTGCAAGTTTTAAAAAACACAACATTCTCATTTTTTATTTTATTTTTTAATTTTTTTATTATTTTATTATTTTTATTTTTTTGTAGGATGAACTACAAAAGTCAATAAACCATACGTCTATACTTTGCCTTTGTGTGTAAAAACACTATGAGTATGCACATTAAATTCGTCCTACAATGCAGTACACTACTTATATTATTTACGTTCATAGCAACTAACAACACCTTAGTTATGCCAAACTAGAAAGTTCAAAGGTACTGGAACTATTAGCATCATCAAACGATAGTTGAGGGAAGTTGGCGATAAGGAGTTAACCCAATATAATGCAAGTTATTTTTTTTAATCTGCCATGTGTTATGATATTATAAAATATGGTTGGTGATTATACGCTTAGGTAAATAAATTATGGAATAACATATCCGATATTCCAATTTTATCACCTTTCTTTTGCAATAGAAAAATATGCCAACGATATTTGAAAGTCATGCCCGCCCATCGGGCGGGCTTTGAAAGCTAGTATATATATATATATATATATATATATATATATATATATATATATATATGTATATATATATATATATATATATGTATATATATATATATATATATATATAAATTTACTACATCACTGTTATAAATTTACTGCATCACGGTTATAAAGTTACTGCATCATGTTTACTGCATCACAATTATGATTTTACTACATCACGGTTACTGCGTTCATGGTTTTAATGTTACTGCATCATGGTTATCAAGTTACTGCATTATAGTTATAAGAAATTGCATTATCATAAGTTTTCTGCATCATATATGTATGTAACTGCATCACAATTAAACTACGATTCTTTTTTAAGTTTTGGTGCATCTTTATTATAAGTTATTGCATCATAGTTAATAGTTTAGTGCATCAACTATGCTGCAGTAACTTATAACCTTAATGCACTGAAATTTAAAACTGTGATGTAGTAACTTTTATAATTGTGATGCAGTAACTTTATAACTGTGATGCACTAAAAAATTTGGCAGGAAAAAAAAAATTTTGCCCAATTTTTTTTTTATTTTTTTTTATTTTTTTATTTTTTTTTGCAGGGGGCGGGGGGTGATGACATGTGTCATATGATGTGGCATGGGGGTGACACATGTCGCCCTCACAATCCTTCCTACACTTTTTATTTTAACCCATATATATATATATATATATATATATATATATATATATATATATATATATATATATATATATATATAGACACACACACACACACACTCACTCACTAGACTCCAGACTCATCCAATTAGGGGACAGTCCTCAGTATATGCCTATCCTGCCTTCTTTAATCTTTTCTGCAGGATTTCTATGTTTGCTTGCATATTTCTTCTAACTTATTGCAGCTCAATTCCATCAATCGATTCCCGAGTGTTCTCATCAAGGGGGAGCACTAAGCAAGGGGGAGTCATCTTTATGCCGTAGACTTCATCTCTTCTATAAAGCCTTTTTGATTCTACAAAAAAGGGGGAGAACAAAACGAGACTCATTTTAAAACTCATTAATGCCTAGTTTTATCTAAAATGATTTTATATTTTGTAATCATCAAAAATGGGGAGATTCTTAATACAAATAATGTCAAAAACGTCATTTGCATTAATCGGTCTCTACTAGTTTTGATAATCACAAAATACAAACACACGTTACATAAAACTATGACTAATAAGTTCTTAATCGGTAAAACTCGTTTTCATCATCAACATCACTTAAGGTATGTACAAACTTCTACCAACTTGTGTATGTGATCAAAAGATTTAAAAACTTTACATTTTCATGTCACAAAACATTTTTACAAATGTATTTTTGTAAAATTTAAAGAAATGTTTTATTAAGAAAAGGTTTTCAACATTCAAAACCATAAGAGCCATATTTCCCGCTCAAAACCGACAACAAGACTTTACCAGATAGTTATTCACCACGTCAGGACAAAACGAGGAGCGTTTGTCTGGGTAGTCTCTTAAATAGGACGGCGGTCCCTTATCGATAAGGGACCGTCCGACATTTAAAGGACCGTCGCCTCAATCCTGACGCCTATAAGTACAGAACTGTTTTCCTCCAGAAATCTTCACCTCTTATGCACTAAAAACCTTCTGTATTCCGAAATTCCTTCTTAAACATACTCTTTGATCACATTATCAAGTTCTAGTTGTTTACAAGTGATCATACTCATCCGTCCTCTAAGTGACAAGAGAAGAACATTCGTTGTAATCAAGAAACGAAGTGTTGAAGAAGTGTTTTGCTCATCTCATCTTATTGTTGCGGATCTATCATCTCTTTCATTCATTGTTTCGTGTTTATAATAGGACTTGAGTGCAAGTCTTATATTGTGTATTGTGTTGTATCGTGCCATCGTGTTGGTACGAGGTGTGAAGCCACGTGGGCTTTGGTAGATTGGTTCTAGCTAGGATTAGGACTCGACATTCCGCTTAGTGTCGTTAAACTTGGTGTAAGCTTGTGTAAGGTTTGTTCCGCTATAAGGGAGTGTGCTGATATAGTGTTTGTGAAACTCTCGAGTGTGAGACTCGAGGGGTGGAGTAGGGACGAAGGAGTGAGCTTCGTGGCCGAACCACTATAAATCTTCGTGTGTCGGTTTGATCTTTCCTTTCTTTATCTTTACTTGTTTGTTTAGCATTGCTTATATTTATTGTTGTGTTGATTTCACGTAAGCTTCGAATCGAATCCTTTTGTCAAACACAATTTGTAAAGCCAATTTTATAAAAACGTGATTAATAACGGTGAAACTATTCAACCCTCCCCCCTTCTAGTTTCTACAATTGGTATCAGAGCTTCGTTGCTCAAGGATTTTTAAAATATACTGTATTTTAAAACTTGAGACGATCAATGGAATTTGAAAAATATCAGGAAGGGCAGTCTATGCAAAGACCACCACTCTTTGAGGCTGATAGTTTTATTTATTGGAAAACTCGATTCGAAACGTATGTGAAATCAAAAGATCTTGATCTTTGGCATATTATTACAATGGGTGACTTTAAACCTATTGAATTTAATATTGAAACTACACAAAATGAAGTTGTTCCTTATGACGAACAAAGTGATACTCTTAAAAAGAAATTGGCTAAAAATAATGAAGCAAAAATGGTTATTTACAATGCCTTGCCTAAAAAGGAATTTCAAAGAATTTTTATGTGCAATACGGCTAAAGATATTTAGAAAACTTTGTTAGTCACTCATCAAGGTAATAATCAAGTCAAAGACAATAAGATCGATCTTTTGGTTCAACAATATGAACAATTTATCATACCTGAAGATGAATCTATAGATAGTTCATTTGCTAGATTTAACACCATAATCACAAGTTTAAAAGCAATCGATGAGGAAATTTCTGTCAAAAGTTATGTTAGGAAATATCTCAGGGCTTTACATCCGAAGTGGAGAGCAAAGGTCACGGCGATTGAAGAATCCAAAGACTTGGCATCTTTATCATTAGATGAGCTCATTGGTAACTTGAAGGTCCATGAGTTAATCATCAAAAATGATTCCGGTATTGTAAATAGTAAGGTGGAAAGAAAATCAATTGCATTAAAAGCTAAAAAGGAATAAAGTGATGATGAAGACTCAAGCTCGAAAAGTGATGACGAAGAGTATGCATTGACGGTTAGAGATTTCAAGAAATTCTTCAAACGAAGAGGAAGATTTGTAAGACAACCACGAGAGGAAAAGAAAACTCCTCAAAAAGCTCGTGAAGATAGATACATCAAAAGTGAGAAGTGATGTTTTGGATGTGGCGATACAAGACACTTAGTTGGAGATTGTCCACAGCAAACAAGGGACAAAAACAAAAGGGCATATGTTACCGGTGCTTGGAGTGATGGCGAAGAAGATGATAAGACTGAGACTTGTCTCATGGCCGGATCTTCAAAAGAGGTATGTATCGAAACCGATTTTCACAATTTTGATATTTGCTCACTAGATTCACTTGACTTTGACAATGAATTTGATAAAATTTATGAAGTGAGTCAAAAGATAATTGTGAAAAACGAATCTCTAAAATCCACCAAATCTAAATTAGAAAAAGGAATATTGGAACTAAAAGATATGTTATCTAGACTTGAGAAAGGAAAAGAAATCGCTTTGGAAGGTAAAACTTGGAAACTTCTTAAAGTAGAAAATGAGGAACTCAAAGAGGAAGCCTCAAAATTAAATAAGTTTGAAAAGAGAACTCACTCTCTTAGACAACTAATAGGAGTTCAAAAGACTTCCGACGATAAAACCGGTATAGGTTATAACTTTTTTGAAGCAACACCAAACATATCAAAACAAATAAAATTTGTGAAATCTCAGTCGGACCTGGCTACTGGAGACGGTCCCTCACCTTTAAGGGACCGTCCCATCGATAAAGGACCGTCCCCAGTAAGGAAGACTGTGACCTTACCCGAAGTTATTATAGATTCTGGTTCAAAAAAGTAAATACTAGAAAAACCAGAAACACCCATTGCTAGTATAGAAGAAGTAAAACAATTCTATAGACCAATACTAAAACCAGGACTAGGTTACAACAAACCAACTATAAGATCTACACCTCCATCCCTAGGAGAACAAATATACCAAATAGACAAACATGATCAAAAACAACTAAATATAAAAATCATTATAAGAACTACTCCATGAATTGAAAAAATGATTTCCCTCATATGGGATTCTACACTCCATTTCCACACCTTAGACAAATGCAACAAATGTATAGGATATTTGGCGCTAACAACTTTGGGCCCATGAGATATTGGGGACCATATGTTTGAGTTTGTCTATGTTATCACTAGATATGCTTGGGAATTGGCCTGTAACCCGACGAATGGGTCAAGGATAGCGGATGCACTAATCACATGACGGGTAATCGCAAACTATTCTCATCATACAATGCTAGTGCTAGAGGTAACGTTACATTTGGTAGTAAGCTCAAGGGTAATATCATTGGCAAAGGTACGATCACTCATAACTCTCTTACTATTACTAATGTAGAACATGTGGATAACCTAGGTTTTAATTTGCTTAGTATTAGTCAAATCTGTGATAATGGTTGCAAGGTAATCTTTTCCAAAGACGATAGTGAGATAATTAAGAACGGAAAAGTTATTGCTAAAGGAATTAGAAAAGGTAACCTATACGTTATGAAAATTAGTAACAAACCTAGTGAGAACATATGCTTAGCTACGGTTAATGATAACTCTACTTTATGGCATAGAAGATTAGGACCCTCCAACATGCGTCTAATACAATCATTGTCTTCTAAGGATCTAGTTAGAAACCTTACAAACTTAGGTTCGATCAACACTTTTGTAATGCTTGCAAGGATGGAAAACAAGCTCACTCAAGTCATAAACCTAAGAACATGATCTCAACATCTAGACTTCTAGAGCTTCTTCACATGGATCTTTTCGGTCCTTCCGCTATACGGAGTTATGGTGGAAATCTCTACACTCTAGTGATCGTAGACGATTACTCTAGGTACACTTGGACTAGGTTTCTTAAAAGCAAGACAGAAACTTTTGATCAATTCAAAATATTTAGTAAGAAAATTCAAAATCAATTAGGATGCAACATAGTTTCCATTAGGACAGACCATGGTAGAGAATTTGACAATGAAGTTCAATTCGGAGCTTATTGTGAGGCTAATGGTATTACTCATAATTTCTCGGCTCCATGAACTCCACAATCAAATGGGGTAGTTGAAAGGAAAAATAGAACCCTACAAGAAATGAGTAGAACCATACTCAATGAGCAATCGATTCCCCATAAGTTTTGGTGTAATGCCATAGATACATCCACCTATATTCTTAATAGAATTTTAATTAGACAAATCATAGGAAAAACCCATTATGAAATCTTGAAAGGTAGAAAACCTTCCCTAGATTACTTTAGAGTGTTTGGTAGCAAATGCTATATTCTAAACACCAAAGACTATCTCACCAAGTTTGACCCAAAGTCTTACAAAGGTATATTTTTAGGTTACTCTCAAATTAGTAAAGCCTACATTGTCTTAAACAAGGAAACAATGGTCGTCGAAGAATCACTCAACGTGACATGCGATGAGAGTCCCCCTCCGTCTAAAACTTCACCTTTGGTAGATGATGATTTGGATGAAGAAAACGCCATAGTTGAAAACATGAAAAACCTAGATGCATCTCAAGAAACCATCGAAATAGGTGAAACTTCAAATGTTAAAGAATCTAAAAGTCACCCTTTAGATAACGTCATGGGAAGCCTAAACCAAAGAACCCTTAGATCAGAAGTTCAAAACAATAACAACTTCTTTTGGTTTGTTTCGATCATTGAACCTAAAAATGTTAATGAAGCATTGAAAGATGAAAGTTGGATCATCGCAATGCAAGAAGAATTAAACCAATTTAAAATTTAAAGAAATGTTTTATTAAGAAAATGTTTTCAACATTCAAAACCATAACAGCCATATTTCCCGCTCAAAACCGACAATAAAACTTCACCAGATAGTTTTTCACCACGTCACGACAAAACGAGGAACGTTTGTCTAGACGGTCCCTTAAATAGGACGGCGGTCCCTTATCGATAAGGGACCGTCCAACATTTAAAGGACCGTCGCCTCAATCCTGACGCCTATAAATACAGAACTGTTTTCCTCCAGAAATCTTCACCTCTTATGCACTAAAAACCTTCTGTACTCTGAAATTCCTTCTTAAACATACTCTTTGATCACATTATCAAGTTCTAGTTATTTACAAGTGATCACACTCATCCTTCCTCTAAGTGCAAGAGAAGAACATTCGTTGTAATCAAGAAACGAAGTGTTGAAGAAGAGTTTTACTCATCTCATCTTATTGTTGCGGATCTATCATCTCTTTCATTCATTGTTTCGTGTATGTAATAGGACTTGAGTGCAAGTCTTATATTGTGTATTGTGTTGTATATTGCCATCGTATTGGTACGAGGTGTAAAGCCACGTGTGCTTTGGTTGATTGGTTCTAGCTAGGATTAGGACTCGACATTCCGCTTAGTGTCGTTAAACTTGGTGTAAGCTTGTGTAAGGTTTGTTCCGCCATATGGGAGCGTGTTGATATAGTGTGTGTGAAACTCTCGAGTGTGACACTCGAGGAGTGTAGTAGGGACGAAGGAGTGAGCTTCGTGGCCGAACCACTATAAATCTTCGTGTGTCGGTTTGATCTTTCCTTTCTTTATCTTTACTTGTTTGTTTAGCATTGCTTATATTTATTGTTGTGTTGATTTCACGTAAGCTTCAAATCGAATCATTTTGTCAAACACAATTTGTAAAGCCAATTTTATAAAAACGTGATTAATAACAGTGAAACTATTCAACCCCCCCCCCCCCCTTTCTAGTTTCTACAATTTAAAAAAAATACAAAACTAAAATTACAATAATAATAATAATAATAATAATAATAATAATAATAATAATAATAATAATAATAATAATAATAATAATAATAATAATAATAATAAATAAATAAATAAATAAATAAATAAATAAATAAAATTAAACTTATTACTCCCTCGTTTCAAATTTATTGTCCTCATTTGACTTTTTAAGTCTTTCTTTTACAACATTGATATTAATTTTTTTAGTTTGTGTTATATAATACTTGATGAAAATTATATTAATGAAAATACATTCAAAACCGAATTTATTCATATATTTTCAATCAAGTATTATATAACACAAACAAAAATACTTAAGGTCAAAGTTGGAGAAGAAAAACTTAAAAAGTCAAACGAGGAAAATAAATTTGGGATGGAAAGAGTAAGTTTTAATTAGACCAATAACCCACTATTTTCAACAACCCATATCTACTTTACAATGCCGCTATTTTTCAGACTTTACAATGCTATAAACACTGGCCACTTAAAATAATAATAATAATAACAATAATAATAATTATAATAAATAAATAAAATAAAATTCTCCACTGCAATACATACACATACACCAAAATTAAGAAAGAAAAAGAAAAAAGTCCAACACACGTTGGTGCATTAATGCCCAAACCAACGCCCATGGGGGTGGTGGTAACACCGGTAATACATGTGCTACATTGGCATAACTTCGGCTCCTGCGTTACCACATCTAGAACTCTTATATGAATATATAAGTTGCAACAAAAAGCCGTATTACAGTAAATCATTCCCACAAAGTGCATAACTAAAACTCTATAAATCATAATGCATCGGACTTCCTCCCCAACATAACAATACAAATAAAGATACACCGAGTTTTATATGGAAATATGTTGCAAAAAATAAATTTCACCACCAATTTACCCACGTCAACCACTGTGTGTGATCTTAAAAAAAAAAAAAAAGGATAAGAAACAAATGAAAAGCGAGATCTTGTTTTGGTATAAAAACATCTAAATCCGATAATAAAATATAGGCGGACGATATGCAACGAACCACAAAATTAAGTGGCAAAAAACCCACTAAGCCACTCACTAACCATTTTTTTTATCCCTCTTAGCCATCGGCTCGGCTCTGCGTGTGAACAGTAACAGCTCAATCCGTGACTCCAAAGTGCACCGAAGCCGTCTCACTTCTTCAAGGCAACCCCCTAACCGGCGGCATCGGAACAGTGTCGGTTCTCCGAAATAAATCAATGAATGTTATATAGTATAATTATAGATATGTCATGTCATTTTACATCTTATAATTACAGAATAAAATTTACAGCAAATTTTGCTAAACATACTTTTTAAATTATTTTATTAAGCTTCAAAAACTGATATATATATATATATATATATATATATATATATATATATATATATATATATATATATATATATATATATATATATATACATACATACATACATACTAGACATCAAAGCCCGCCCAAGGGGCGGGCATGACTTATAATTATAATTTGTATGGTTTTAGTTATTGTGAAATTATGGTTAATTATGATGCCGCATATACAAATTTTTACTTGATGAATTTACATAGGCCTGATGAATGTTAACCATGAACCATGGTCCATGTAACCATAGCAATCTTCCTCTCATTATGAAAGCATACTAATCGTATCAATTACTTTCATTTCATTCATATTGTTGAGAGGAAACATTTAAATGTTAATTGATGAATGGATGAATGTTAACCATGACTCATGTTCGAGGTGATCGAACCAACCTCCCATTCATTATCAAATCTTAGTACCTATAGCAATGACATACATTTCAATGATATTGTTGAGAGGGCACATACGAATGTTAACTTGATGAATGTTAATTAATGAATATTAACTATACTTGATGAATGTTAAGTATACGTGATGAATGTTAATTGATGAATGTTAACTATACATGATGAATGTTATTGTATAGCTTCATCCAACCCCTCTTGAAGTATTGTTATTCTAAACCCTTCAAGAAAAGGCTCCATAATTGTTGATTTCAAAGTCTCTATTAACACTTAGTAAGCAAAATATTCAAAATAATAAGTAAATAAACTTGTGTTGTTGACTGGTCGTGTTTGTTATTTGTACACGATCAATCAGAACTTGTTCCTGCTTGTGTACGGATGGATCTGCGTTGAGTCCTGTGAAGTTATTCCAAGAGTTACCTGAATTTCATTTAACTCCATAGGCCTTTGCTTGTGAAAGTGATTTTTAAACCACAATGCTGATATACTACACACAACAAGTATATCGATTGAAAATAAGTCTAATGCATAGTACAATGAGCATAGTATAAAGAAGTTTATTGCATTTGGCATACAAAAGATTCATATGTTCAGTGCAATAATAGTTGTGATTTGCTGATGCATTGGTTTTCTATGATGAGAAATTGCAAAGACATACATAACATATAGGTGATTAATTAATTTAAAACTGTTAATTCAGAATCCTGCATATTTCAGTTGATTGACAACCATCAAAAAGATTGTAATTCTAACAAACATGAAATATTGGTATTGTCTTGTTGTGTGCATCTTCATTATGGAGTTCGTAATGAAACAGTTTGATGTGCATCATTTTTCCTTCTTCAAAACCACATTCTAGTCCAAATTGATTCCAATTGCCTTCCATCACTAACGACTTGATCTTTAAAGGGTTACTTGTGTCAGCAATTACCTTCAACTTTATTGAATAGGTCAAATCCATGTGAACAATCTTTCCTTTTTTGTAAGTTTCCATGTGTAAGTTATCCCATATATCTGATTCGATTATCTGTTTGTGTAATGCATAATTTATTAAGTATGACATGGTAATTATAATATTTTGTTGGTGATTTTGGGCCAATTAGTTTAGATGACTTACCAATGGATAGTGATTCGTAGCGTCTACTTTGAACTTTGTGTAGACTACGCTATCTTCATTGACATGAGCCGAGTGGTGGTACCATCTGCATATATGATGCATTCTTGGATCTGCAATATGAATTAAGTATAGTTAACGATATTATGACAAAAATTATAGTTTATAAATTTTTGTTTGTAATTACCATTGATATCACGATTAAGTATTGGTCTGGGTGGCTTTTTGAGGAATGTTGTTCGTATATCTTCTTTGCTGAGACCAAGACCATCGTAGCCACTTATAACTACAACCGACAACGTATAATTTGGCAGATTTGTAAACACAAGTTGTTGGCCCCATTGTATTCCTGCTGTTACAACAAAATCGTCCCATCCATAACCGGTCAGTCCATTCATTCTTACTATCTTATCTTCCCAGGGTTTAACCCTTTTATGACGAACGGGAAACATCATTCCTGCGTAAATGACTGTGAATGTATTCTGCCATATATCTTGTAAGAAATCTCCCGGTAACAACTGTATGCATAAAGATGTAGAGTGAAAAGAGTGAAACTAATATAATGTCTATTTAATCAGCAATAATGTATTTGTATTATAGTTTTTACATACTGTTATTCCTGGAGTATAAGTTGCCAAACACCTTATCATTCTTGGACCTATCGTCTTTCTATCATATCCAGCGCATTCTGAGCCAGTATTGTCGTATAATGTGACATAGTAGTCGTCTGTTCCTATCTTTATAAAGTGGATTGTTGTGGCACTTGGTGGTATATTTGATTCAACAAAGGCTTTCCACTGACTGTCACTTAAGACCCATTTGCCGTTTATGTTTTTTAATTTTGTTTTGTACCGGTATCTATCGGTGCCATTGAGATAAAGCATGTCGCTCTATTCTTTGAAATACTCGGTAAAAACATCAGGTAACATCTGTTATTGAAATTGTAATGTATATGTAAGGTTTATGTATTAATTATAATTATGCTATTAGTTTAGTAAATTTTGTTTGTAGTACTTGTAGGGAAATTCTATTAGTACCTGATGAGTTTGTTCTGTTTGACGGACATATTGGAATAGAAATTGTTGTGCCATCCTGATACTAAATAAGTAACATCAACAATATCATTAACCAAAAACACATGTAATTGGTGCTTACAACTAAATAACCTACTAAATAAGTAACATCTACCAAGTTGTATGTTGCATGGTAGTTTATTTAATAAGTAACATCCTGATGATACACCTTTTATGTTCAGTTTGTACAGTGTTTTATGAATCATATTTTTTGTTCGGCTGCATTTTGTTTGCGTCCCGCTTATATAATACATAAGTATGCTTATAATGGTAATAATTTTGGACATAACATCAAACAATTGGTGTCTCTAACATAGGCTACTTAAGAATGTTTATAATTGTATACTTAACATAAAAGTAACTTTTGCCTAATTTTAAGGAAGATAAACTATCCTTCTGTAAATACAGGGGAATGGTATTGTGTGGGTATTCGATTTGTACCATATAAGAGTTAAACATGCTTATAATTGTATTGCCAAGCTAAATATAAGTTTTGCCTAATTAGAAGTTGCTAAAGCTGATAATCGGTAAGACAATGCAATGTTATCAATGCGATTTCTTCCATAATTCACATAAGTATATAATGAAAACACATTAAATTATTACTTTACCTTAATGATTTCGTTTGATTGTTTGCTGATTCTTGGGTTACTGTAAGATGATTGCTTTGAGAAGGGTTTTTGTCTTGATAAATTTGTAATGAGGTTAAATTATGTTTCTATAACTTATATTCTTACCAAACCGCCCTTTCATTGACTTTTTTTTTTTTTTTTTTTTTTTTTTTTATTATTATTTAAAAAAATATATATTTTTTGTTTATAATTTGAAATAACATGTTTTTTTATAATTTGTTAAAATGGAATATGACTTACTGTCACAACTCTTAATTTCAAGTCATTTTTCAAACGTCGAAATTTCATTATTCATCACGGAAAGTTACTATTCATCTGTTACTATTCATCATTTACTATTCACATGATCACTATTCATCATTTTACTATTTATCGTTTTAGGAGTTAGTTTGGGATTCCGAGAAGCGTTCAAAAATTTTACTATTCATATGACACTATTCATTCCTGGAAGGAAATCACTATTCACGATTGTCGTTCATCGTTTCGTAAATCTACTTTACGGGTATTCAAATTCGCGTAACCAATTAGGGTTAGCTGCGAATCCATGCATCATCAGTAGGGACACGCCGTATAGACTAGAGTAGTCTACATATCATCAGTAACATCATCAGCACTTTAGGCCCTACACGGATATGCATTATTTCAATTTACGTATGCTTAATTTGTAATTAACGTTACCAATCAGTTTTTACTACTAATATATGTACCCGATACTCCCGTCTACGATCCTAATATATTTTCATACTCATTATAATAATATAAAATTATATTATTAATTTACCCGGTGTTTTGAGACCCGTTGCTATATTTTACGATATACGCTGAAAATTTCATCGGATTACGATATATCAACACGATAATTATTTTAAATCCCGATTCCCATCAGGAATGTAATTTTATAATTTTTACAACGTCGTTATATCCCATTTGGTACCGTTCAATTTTATTTCTAGCAAACTCGGTACCCGGTATCCCCTAAAAGTAATAATATCTACTCAATAATACACAAAGTCATATAAAATCTTCCAAATCTCTTCACCCTATCTTATTTTGCCCCCCCCATCCCCTTTCTTACATATCTTGAATTTTGGCTACTAACTTCATTAAATACTTGTCCTTTTTGTCTTGAGCAATAATACATCAAGACTTTTATTAGATATTTGTTTCATTTTTCACATATATTCTTCAAGTAACTAGCAAAATATTTCTTCTTTCTCTCTTCATTTGGATCGGCCACAACAATAGCACAAGGAGAAATCCATCATTTTTCAAGAACAAGTATAATCTAGTCTTCTATATAATCCTTGTTAAGGTTTTGAAATAAAAACCTCAAGGTTATTAACCAAATCATCTCCATAAGCTCACTAATCTTTCAAGTAAGTTGCCAAAACTCATTTTCATAATCTTATCAAGTTCCTACAATGATCATGTGAATTTCATACAAGATATACATGCATATGTTAGTGTATACCTCTCTATTTATACTTTTTATAACATATGAGCCATAGATACTTAATATAGGTAGATCCTTGGTAGATTATTATGGTGGATGATGTTTAGGAACCCATGACACCCTAAGAAGGTGTATGGTAGATCAAGAGATGGTTGATTGTTGATTGATTGGTTTTGGGACAAGTTACAAACTAGAAAACTCATTTTTGGCACTAATAGAAAAGTGGCTGTCCTTATTCTGAAAACGTGGCCAACTCAGTAGGTTGTGGGTAATTTTTGACCAAAGATTTAGAAAATACTTTTCGATACGAAACTATGGCCGAAAACGGGGATACAAACGAGTTAATAACAAAGGAGATATGGTTTTCCGAAGTTTAACGACGAAAAATATTTTCAAATATAGTTGCTGTCCATCTTTGCCAAACGTGGAAACTTCAGGGGTTTCTGGGTAATATTGGGTTAGATATTCAGAAAATACTTTCAAAAACAAAACCGTAGCCGTTGGAATCACTAAAAGAGCCCTTACGACGTGAAAGTTATGCCAAAAACGAGTTAACGACGAAAACTATATTTTTCAGAAAATACCTTGCTGTTGAACAGATTTCATGGACTGTTTTGAGGCCTAAAACATGATCTAGCCGTCCCGACTTATCAAAAATATATTAGTATATATTAATACGATTCCGGGGAAATAAAGAATGTAGAAAACGAGCTTATAACGACCAAGATATACATGTTTGAAACCCGACAAAACTTATAATAAATTGACAACTTTTGGTTATAAAAGTTGCTAAGTGTTGAAAACTATATTTTCAAGTAACGACATTGAAAGCCATATTTCTTAACCGCCGAGACCCGTATGGTCAAAAGTTAAATGACATGACTTCTAGACATTGTTGCAAGGTTTTCGAAAACGCCGAGCTTGACCATTAACACTTAACGTAAAATATTTTGCGACTAGTTTTGCGAGACCCTTTTGGTCATATTTTCAAGTTATGAAAAGTGTCATTTTACAACAAAAATACTATATTTATCGATAAAACACCAAACGAGGATCGTGGAGTACCGTTTTAACGTATTTACATGGAAAGTGGTTATTAACTTAACGAGACGTCAAAAATGTATTTTTCGACGATAAACGTTATTTTCAAATTTCACGAGTGGTATCGATAACATACGTATTTGCATGTGTAGCATCATTTCATTTCTTACATTAGACCATATCATTCATATTAGGTTGCGGTTAGAGATCGTGCCTCATTTCAGTGTATCCACTTTTGTCATCGTAGCTATCGCACCAGGTGAGTCATAGCCCCTACTCTTTTAATTGTTTTGCAAACTCTTTGGGGGAGAATACATGCTCGTTTTACTTAAACGCATTACTCGCTTTACATGGTTGATTACTTGTATTTCATTGGTATGTTTGATTACCTGTATTTCTTTGGTATATTTGATTACCTGCATTTCATGGGATTTGTCATCCTTGTTTATATGACTTCATGGTCACCAATTGTTCATATATGTCAAATGTAGTATTGTGGTTTCCCCACTTGGCTGTGATGTCAAACGTATTGTGGTTTCCCCACTTGGCTGTGATGTCAAACGTAATACTGCTGTTTTCCTATTTGACTGATTTATCATATGACCTCATTGTCATAATTGTTTATCTGGCGACATTGTCAGGAGTGTCAAAGTTGTTTACCTGGCGACATTGTCAGCTTTGTCAAAATTTGCTTATATGGCCTCATTGTTAAAATTATTTATATAGCAGTTTTGCTATATTTATCTTTGAATCTAGATACAAGTATTACTTTCGTTCACATAACTAAATCATATTTGGCAGTGGGTCGTAAACATACAGGTTACAAGTCTCTTATGGCGGGACTTATAACTGAGTGCGATGCCTTTGTTGGAAAATCTTCATACATATGCATTACATTCTTTTTCACAAGACACTATGAACTCACCAACCTCGTGTTGACACTTTAGCATGTATTTTCAGGTATTAAGCAATGGCACGCTACAGAAGGTTTTGGCAGGGCATGGCATGGTCATAGAAGAATCTGATTATTCATTTGGGGATCGTTTTAAACTATTTTAAGGGCCTACTTCCGCACTACTTTTAACAATGTAAATTCAACATTTTTGATTAAACTACTTTATTCTAAATGATTGAAGTGAAAACCATTTTTGTACTTGTGATGTGATATCAATTGGGTTACACCCCAGCTGCATGTATGCTTCCGCTGGACCCGATTTTGGGGGTGTGACACTTACTATTGTTTATTATGAATGCGAGGTAATGGAGGAACTAATGAAAAGCTAGTGTAATTTCTTTTAATGTAAAAATAAATTAATATATATGAATACATCTAATAGTTTATTGAAATTAGCACTTTATTAAATTTTTTCTTCGATTTCATATTATGTTTTCCTGATATATATTGAAACATCAAAGTACTAAAGCATTAACTTAAAAGGTTACTTGTAAGCGATTCTATATGATATTTGTTACTTTGCGATTTCAATAATTTAAATTAAAAAGTTGTTTAGAATTTTGGTTTGGGGGAGAATGCATAGTTTAATCTTTCAACGGTTTTTAAACGCGACCAAAACGACCTTCAACAATCATACTATCCGTTATGATATTTGTTGCGGTATTTTTGAGATGATGCTACGTAAACTCCTTAAGATTATTAGGTACCTGAAATTATGATGTTATATATCATTATTGGAATGAAGGTTTTTTACTTAAGTGTGTAAATTAAATAAGTAATAATCTATAAGCATTGGTATAATTTTTTTTTATTGTATATTAATTAGAAACATTTTTCCATGCAGTATAATCATTACATGGTTTAAAGTAGCCTCACACCTACAATAGCTACTCTCTAAATGTATTAAATCTGTGTTTATAATAGAGCTATATATATGAATCTCATTTATTCATATCATTGGTAATTACAAACATATTTTTTTTCAGCCACTTCAACTTGTGTGTCGCCTAATCGGAACAGTAAGTATCATTTGTTTTTTTACATTTGATTATTAGTTATCTTGATTTTGTACAATCCATTTACATTATAACATTTAATTATTAACTAAATGTTATCTAGTGTATTCGATTATTAGTTTTGTTTACCTTTTAATAATTTGATTGTTATCTGCCGATGCATGTTTTTCTTGACTATTAATTTAATTGTAGTTTTTGTTGATCATTATTGCGTAATATTGTTTGTAAATATGTGATGCATGTATGTTATTATATGAACTGTAAGATGTGATTTTGGTTTTAAGAGTACGGGTAGTGTATGATGATTTGATGCATGTAGCTTGTTATATAAAGCCTAAGATGTGATTTTGGTTTTATGATTACGGGTAGTGTATGATTTTAGTTTTTTTTAAAAGATATAACAAATAATATATTTGAAAGTGGTTGTGTTGGGTTTGGTTAGATTTGATAGGTTATTTTTAACGGAATGTAGTAACCTATTTGAAGCGGGTTTAATGTGTTTCATTTGGACCATTGTTAGTTTATGAAATATATTTGATTTGTTAATTATGAAAAAATAGTTATTCTATTCTGGTTGAGGTTGAATAATTCCATATTCACTCGGCTCATTTGAGTTGGTACCAATTAGGACACGTAGTAAGTAAGTTAAACACTTTGGTGGCAAGGAGCAAAGCACAATCTCCCATGTTTTTTGATTAAGAATCAAGTAGTTTATGAGTTGTTTTTTGGGTAGTGTATGATTGAGTCATTACTAAAATAAATAACAAACTTAGCGGCTAATTTTGTGTCTTTGATGGCAATGAGCAAACGACATTGTCCCCTGTTATTTGATTAAGAGTCAAGTAGTTTATTAATTGTTTTTTATGGTTTGGTATGTATTAATATTAAGAGTGAAAATGAATCTTGATAATATAAAACAGGTTATTTTTTTATTAAAATTTGGTATATGGTAGTAATTGAGAGGAAGAATGATGTTGTTATATATAATTTGTTGTAAGGTAATTGGTTAGGATTTAATGATGTTATTAAATGTATAAAATATTTGTGTCCTGTTTTATACAATATATTAGTCAAAAGATGAATGTGAATGTTGGTATTTAATAAAGATACATTATAATATATATTTTGATTAAAAAGTTTTTTAATATTTGATTTTTTTTTTGTTTTTTGTATAAAGATACCGATTGAATTTGTTGTGCAACTCATGTACCATAATGAAGATCCTAAAGAGCTTCAACTTCCTGAAGTATTTGAAGAGGAAGCATACACTGGAAACAGCTGTTTGTACTTGTCAGGTGTAGCAAGAAACCGGAAAAAAGTTGATGTATTCATATCAAGATTTGGGATTTATGAGATAAGAGGCAAGAGATGGAATGAGTTTGTTGTGGAGAATCTGAATGAGAATGTGAATGTGCTGCACTTTATAGAGGAAGGTGATGACTCGTTTTACGTGACAGGATTTGACAATGATGGGAAAGAAATTGGAGGTTATGGAGAAGGAAATCAACGGTTTTATCGGTTTCAGTCACGTGTAACGCCTTATGAAGAATTAGGAATACATCAGGTAAGAATTTTATGTTTTGAATAAATTTTTTTATAAAGTGAATATATTGTATGTAATTGTGGTTGTGGTTGTCGCATGTTTTAGTGAGGAACGAAACGTTTTTTTCTTATTTGAGCAGAGTATTGTTTGTTGTGTTTGAGTTTTGACAAATGTGTTTAAACGGTTTTTTTTTCAGACTATTCCTGCTGATTTTTTAGCTGGTATGATGAATGTTGGTGTGATAATGTTTAGATGTGAAGGTGATGAATTTAATATCCATGTTAGTCGTGTGAATCCAAATGGTGGTGGTGTTCTTAACGAATACGTGTTGAACCCAGATAACTGGGCTACTTTGTGTGAGGAAAAGGATTTGGAGTTTGGTGATGTTGTAGTGTTCACAAAAATAAGTAACAATGTGATTAATGTAATGTGTTTCAACGTTGATGGAAGCAGTAACACATATGTTCAATTTCTTGGTGCTTCTCGCCTGAATGCAGTACAACCACTTGTAGCATATGTTGATCAGAGTAAGTTTATAGTATAAATTTAGTTTCATTTATGTTTAGTTGTTTCAATGAATTTTATGGACGGTTGATATGTTTGTGTAATTGTAGTTAAGAGTTTTTTGTATTGGTTGTTATATTGTTTTGCAGAGGATGATCGAATGTACCATATATGCATGTGGCCTTATCATCGTGAACATTTTCTTGAAAGAACCAATGTGTTTTATAAGAGGTTTTCTGAAATTCTTGCATTTAATCGTCTTGTAAGTTTTATTCTAAATCCATTGTGTTTTAATATTTTGTAATTGATATTATGAGCTTCTGTGAGGGTTTTTTTTTTTTTTTTTTTTTTTTTTTTTTTTTTTTTTTTTTGTGTATTATTTTAGGCTATACCGGCTAAAATCCAGCGAGATCATCCAATGCACATCTACAGGAAGGCTTTGCTAAAACACAATGATGTTGAGGTTGAACTCACTGTCAGGATGGATCATCACCATGAGAATCCTTCGAGGACCAATCATGTGAACATGTATGGTGAATGGGCTTGGTTTGGTCAACAATGTGGTTTTGGTTATACGAAGATGTTAAGGTTTAGATTAATATACTTTGTTAATGATTTGGAAGGTGACGAAGAAGCACGTTATCTGGTTTTTCATGTGTGTTGAATGCACAATATGTTCTGTGGTTTGTGTCTTCTTATTTTGATGGTTCTGTAGTAACCCAAAAACTGTTTAGAAATGTGTTTAACTTAGGTTATGTTATGTCTAATTAGTATTATGGATGGTTTGTATTAGTATTATTAGAATATGACTGTGAACTGATGGGTACTTGAATTATTAAGTTGGTTAATGTGAATTATGGTTGTTTCTTTAAAATTACTTGCAGATGGTAATTTTTTTTTCTAGTGTACTGATTTATGTTTTTAATATTCGTTGTGTCTTTCATCTGATTAAAGTCGCACTCTTGGATATTTGGTATTTGAAGATTAAATTTGTAATTTGTTGATATTCATGTTAATGATATTCTCTGTTTTAATGGTTTGTACAAAAATATGTCAGACAAGTATAGTTGACTAATGAAGTTATTGGTCAAAGTTATCTGAATCCATTGTTGTTTTCACTTAAATCTTTCGCATTTTGACTGTAAATTGAATGTGGTTTTGCTGAACAAATGAATATGGTTAATTGTTTTGTGAAGTGTACTAAATTATGGTTTCAATATTGGTTGTTTCTTTTATGTTATTAAAGTGGTCTTTTTGCGTATCTGTTTTTGGAAGAGTAATTATGTATTTCTTTTATCTTATTAAAGTGACCAATAACTTTAGTATTCTGTCTGTTTTAGATTGGAGTTGTAGACAATTTGGGTCAAAAGGGTATGTATGGGTTGAGTAAGTTGAGCATCAGCAATGTTATTAACTTATGTTTGTGAATAATGACCCATTGGCATATGTGACCGACCTTTGTTTGTCGTGACACTTTTGGGAACAACATGGATCAGTATGACATGTTTTGTATGTGTTGAATGATTTTAAAGATCAAAGGTAAGTAAATGTTATCTGAATGACAACATTTGATAGATATAAAGTTATATTGAAATTGGTTGTACCTGATGGATCTTCTCTGATGCAGTGTTGAAGTTATATTGAAATTGGTTGTACATGATGGATCTTATCTGATTCAGTGTTGATATATACAGATGCTACTAACGGCCATCGTTTGAGCGTATGTTTTCAGGTAATATAACATACTTGATTTTTGTCTTGCAATAGTGAAGGCTTAGACTCGAGTCACGACAACATATGCAGTGAAAATATGAATGAATTGCTTCAAAGGTAACTTTTAAATGTCCATATTTTCTATGTAATACTAAATTGTTTATTAAATTCTGAATAAAGCTTCTTTATACACTACGTTTTTTGTTGATTTTGCGTAATTCCCATCATCGTCACAGCATAAAATCTTCAATCCTTTCTTGCTCTTGACTCTTGATACCGCTACATATAGTTGGCCATGTGAAAAAAACGGGTCTTTGTAAAAACAAACCCACATTTCTTAATGTCTGTCCCTGGCTCTTGTTGATGGTCATAGCAAAACATAGTGCCAAAGGAAATTGTCTGCTATTAAATTTGAATGACATCTTGTTATCAGATGGGCTTAACACCATTCTTGGTATTGCACAAAGATTTCCGAGATTTCCACCTGCAATAATCTTAGCTTCTGTTACATTTAGTCCCATCCTTTGAACTTGTAACCTTGTTCCGTTGCATAACCCTGCTCTTTGGTCAATGTTTCTCATGCACATAACTGGAGCACCGATTCTTAATCTTAAGTTATGGTTTGGAAGGCCTGGTATTTTAATACTATTTAAGAAATCTGGAGTGTAAAGTGCCTCGTTGAAATTTGAATCCATATCAATCACTCCAACAGAATCTGAACTTGCATAAGTTTTTTCTTCCCCTTTTAGTAGATCAAGCATTTTATTGTTGACCATATCCACAAGCTCATGTGTGGGTGCCAGAATTGCTCTTTCTTGGAAATATGAGGAGGTGTAAAGGTTTTTTTCCAATTCTGGATATGTTTGTTGAATGATTGATCGTATATGATCATCTGAATCTGGAATTAACATGTCATCTTCAAAATCCACTGTTGATTCTCCGTCATTTTTCCCTCCGATTGTACCGTTGCCAATGTCTAAAATCCATTCTGCAAAATCTTGTATTTCTTTCTTTTCACAATCATTTGTGCCACCTTCCAACCTCATGTTAACAGTCAACTTCATGACTTTGCAATGTTGCCATAAGTATGAGGAGTTAATAGATGAGTATACTACATCATGCCTTGTTCCGTTTGTAATGACTGGTAGTATTTGTCTAAAATCTCCTCCAAACAAAACGACCATTCCCCCAAAAACTTGGTCTAAAGGTTCGTAGGGTGTTGGTCTACATATATCTCGTAATGTTCTATCGAATGCTTCATAGCAATGTCTGTGTGTCATCGGAGCCTCATCCCAAATAATAAGGCTGCACATACGTATCAATTCAGCGAGGTCACTATCTCCGGGTATATGACACATGGAATCATCAACAACATTTATTGGTATTGCAAACCTAGAGTGTGCTGTTCTTCTTCCTTCCAGCAAAAGTGCTGCAATACCACTCAATGCAACATTTAACACTATTTGACCTTCAGATCTTAATCTAGCATATAGAGTTTTGTACAGATACGTCTTACCCGTGCCTCCGTATCCATAAACAAAGAACATTCCACCGTTGTCTTCAACAACTGCTTCCATTATAGAACCGTATATATCTCTTTGCTCACTTGTTAGCGTACTATACAATTGTTCATGTTGGTGTCGTAATTCATTTCGATTGTATTTTCGCTCATCATAAACTAATCTGTTGAAATTATCCATTGTCAACATCTCATTAGGATATGGCATATTTGGTATTTGTCTCAAACTTTTATTGTTACAAAGCAGCATGTGTTCAACATATGTGAGACATATATTCTTCCTTTCATCGTCCGTTAGTTCCAAATCTGCAAGATTATTATAGCAACATTATGTTTTTGATAAATAAAATATAAGTAAATTAGTTTTATGAACATATCATAGTTTTTTGTGAATTTGTATTTTTAGAAGTATACCCGGGTCATTTCGTTTTCGTCGTTCAATTCGCAATACATCATCTGCCATTACATGCCATGTTTTCTCATAAACAACCTCCGGTCTTGACATGCTGTCGGTCACAATAAGCATTATGAAAAAAGATCGTAAATAATGTCCCATACCCCACAGGCTGGCTTCCAATAAACCGTCTATATATTCCTTGTCATCTTCTAATAGACCTCTTGCCTGTCATGCTTCTTTATACGTTGCGTAAGTGACGTTTTCGAATTTCTTAAAATCAACCCAATCTTTAGGACCCCCTGACTTTGTTTATCAACACTCTTAAATAGAACAGTTCTCCAAAAGCAATGGACACATGGTGGACACGACCAAGACATGTACCTTTTTGTCTTTCAACCCATTTTCTGTCTTCTTGTCTCCATACGTAATGTTGCGGTATTTCATGATAAAGAAGTTTTTGCGCTTTTGTATCTGTTTGGTTAAGTTGCATCCATGAAATAAATTTTGAATCACTTACAGATGCCTTATCCAAAGTGACATCGATACTTTGGCTTGCATCAAATATAACGGATTGTTCACCTTCTAAGTGGAATGGCAATCTCTCAACAGGTGGGAACCTGTAATGGATGTCGAATCCAAATATTCTCCACGATGCCTCACATGCAGATAGATATCGGCAATCGTAGTATTCTTTTATCTCATCCACGTCTTCATCTTCTAAACCAACAGTTGCCCTATCTGGTCCCTTGTTAATGTATTTGAATAAGTATTTTATAGAACCAATTTGGTTGCACCATTCGACGTTAATATGTGATTGAAAATGCCGAAGTAATCCAGGGTTATATGGAACAACATATCCATTGTGCAAATCAATTCCACTTTTGTTTATAGTTGAACCATCGTTTCTTCTTCTATAAAGTGCATACCCACTTTCGTCAATGACCGTTTTATCGTTGAACTGTTTTGGGAACTTTTTTGTGCATTTGTTCTTGACTGTGCAAGGACAACTTGCCTTTCAGGACCACAAGGTCCATGCATCATGTGCTCTGTAACAATTTTATAAAGTTCTGGATCTTCGTTTTTATCTGGAATCTCTAATGAAATAAACCGGTCAATGTGGTCCGTTGTTTTGATCTTATTATCTTCTTCAAGAAACAACAAAATATGTGCATGCGGGAGTCCTCTTTTCTGAAATTCAACTGTGTAAACAGCTGTGGCAAAATTATAATGTTATGTATATTATACAATGCATTTTTTAATTATGTATAATGTACTTAGACATCATATTTAATAATATAAATACCTACTTTAAGATGACCAAAGTAATTTTTATCTTTGAATTCTTTCATTATAGTATCCAGTTTTTGCTTGAATACACGAGTGATAACATCGGGTCTGTCTTCAGAATTTAGCCCCTTTTCTTCTATAAACCGTTCAATTTCTGGCCAATTTGGGTTGCAAGTGAAGGTAATGAACAAATCTGGGTAACCGTACACCTTGCAAATTGTCATTGCATCTAAGTAGTTTTGCATCATATACCTTGGACTACGTGTGAATGATGATGGCAAAATTACCTTTTTACCTCGTAACTTCACTCCTGAGTCTTCATGTTGGGCTAACTTTACTAATTTGTTATAAGTTTCGCTTCGTAAATCTGGTTGGTTTTTTTCAACATATGACATACGTTCAGACTCTATCATAGTGTATGCATCAACAATAAACTGTTGACATAAGTGCCTTGCATTGAGTATCATTGACAAAGTGTTCTCTCTATCTTGCAAGGTGTATGCAAAATATTCCTTCATTGAGACTCTTGTTTTTTTGTTTGTTGGTGTATAGTTAGTGATACCAAAATGGTATATGTCAATATCATAACCATCCTCACCGTATGGAAATAAAAGTGGATATTGGAGTGCAAGATATGAGGGGTGTAGTTCACTAATTCGTTTGATGCCACCTTCTTGCATGTGTAGTACTATGTCCCTTTTATTTGTTGCCGAATCAAAATCTCCTACAATTAGTCCTGCAACTTCCTCGGCTGTTGGTAGATTGTATTCTCTTCTATCTCGTTCTCTTGTACCAATTAGGCGTAGCTTTAATTTATTTTTTTCATTTGAACGCACAAATTGTTCGCCAGCCATTCTAAATTGCGCAACTAATTGGTTGATTGTATCAAGCATGGCACGTAAATCGACTGTTAATTGATGGTCCAAAGGATGCTCATTTGTTTCTGTTGATGTATCATAGGTGACTCCATTTATCCGATTCTTTATTTCATTTGGTCGGTCGTAAATATATAACTGCGCAAACATAGGTGGTTTGTTTCCTTCTGGTAGCAATATACCAATTTGATGGTAATTTTGGTCCTGTATTCTGTAACAGTATCGACCACGGCCATTTGTAACAGACATGTCTTGTCTTGCGCCTAGTGAAGTGAATGAAAACATAGAATTATAACGCCTTATATTGTCAATGAATGCTTTGCTTTTAGGATGGTTTCCAGTAATAAGATTCATCAACAATTCTGGAGGTTCATTTGCTTCATTACCTAATTTTATCTTCCCTCTTCCACAACACATTGAATATTCATTTGTTGTTTTATGTATGTGACCTACCATAGTCTCGGCATGCCATAGTAACGCGCCACATGCTTCACACGGAAATATTGGATCTCCATGCTCAATGTACTCTGGTAAAAAAACATATTGTAATCATTAACGTTACAATTGCGTTGTTACTTAGTTATACAGATTCGTATTGAGCCACTATTTAAATATTGTATAAAGTGTTTATACCATTTGAGATTCCTATGAATGAATCTTTTTTTCTTTGATTGTCTTCATTCTTCCTTGTAATAATTTACCTTTAAGCCTGTCAGATTTTCTCTTACTACATTTGCTTCCAAATGGATTGTACTGAATATCACCAGGTCTTAATGTTGTGGTTTGAACAGCACTATCTTCATTTGTTTGTTTTTTTTTTTTTTGGATGTCGTCCTCTCCGCTAATTGTTAAATCTATTTGTGAGTCTGGTTTTATGACACCTGTTTCATCTGTTTAAATTAAATAATATCAAACATATCGATTATATGATAAATGTGCATGTATAAGTTATTATACGAACTGTACGAAAGGGATTTATAATATTGTTTCTATTTGTATATATTATTTGATACTTACTTGATACATCTTCATAAAGTCTTGGTCGTCCACATGGTCTGGATGTTTTTACATCTTTGTGTTGCTTATGTCTTCCAGAACGTCGGCGTGAAAACTCAGTATCAACATTTTTGAAACATTAGCAATTGGATTTTGTGTAGCTGTATTTGACATGATTAATGTTGTGGTTTGAACAGCACTATCTTCATTTGTTTGTTTTTTTGGATGTCGTCCTCTCCGTCTAATTGTTAAATCTATTTGTAAGTCTGGTTCTATGACACCTGTTTCATCTGTTTAGATTAAATAATATCAAACATATCGATTATATGATAAATGTGCATGTATAAGTTATTATACGAACTGTACGAAAGGGAGTTATACTATTGTTTCTATTTGTATATATTATTTGATACTTACATGATACATCTTCATAAAGTCTTGGTCGTCCACATGGTCTGGATGTTTTTACATCTTGGTGTTGCTTATGTCTTCCAGGACGTCGGCGTGAAAAGTCAGTATCAACATTGTTTGAAACATTAGCAATTGGATTTTGTGTTGCTGTATTTGACATGATAACATATGCAAATTATTAAAAATTGCAATCAAAATAATTGATGGTATAGTGTGTATTTTTTCTTGATTTCATTATTTTTTATACTTAAATCTGTATTTTTTTATATGATTTGATAGTATATATCATTAATTAAAATGTCATAATCTGTAAATGTATTTGGGTATGATTTGATAGTATATATCATTAGTTAAAATGTGATTTCAAAATCTGTAAAGATATATAGGTTAATATTTGACACTTATCTTGTTTATATAATAACAATTTAATTAGAGTGAAAGTTTCATAAAAGCAAAAAGAGTCAAAACAGTTTCAAATCAGTATTTAGTCGAAACTTTGCGACAGACTGTAGAATTCATTGCTTATTGGAAATTGTTTTGGCTAACATTTTTGATAAGTTTGGTAGTAAGTAAATCCATTGCAAAAACAAACTTAATATTTAAAATTAATTTGTTTATTGAAAAAACATTTGCAAATTGCCTGTTTGATCTGTGTACTCCCCTGATCAATAGGAACATAGATATGTCACAAGTTTTTATGACTGCCATTATTAGTCATTCGTTGGAACATCAGTTTAGTTGGTCATTTGAGCTTTACAATACCTGTAGTGATTATTTCTACTTAGCTCCTGGGTAATTGCTTATATGATTAATCTTTACTTATTTCATTTAGCTAATTTCCAACTATTTGTACACACATCTGAATTTCTGAGTATCATTTAAAATGGTGGCGGATGTAAAGCTGGTTTAAAGAGTAGTTACATATGCACTGATACTTTCAATATAAGTATTATGACTTCAATTATTTATGGTAGACAATAATGTTCAACATAGATAATTAATAATACTATTCGTCCATGAATAACAAAACAATCATATGAGGATAACATCTTTAAAACACAAATAAATGATAATGTTTAAAACTTATTATTGAAAATCTTGAATGAAATTAGAATGCTGCATCAAAATTCTTCATCACTATCATCACCATCAGTTGTTTCATAATCTGTTGTGTTATCATTAATGAAGTCCGATATATCATCGCCAGAGCTCACTGATCTTATGCTATATGCATCCGAATCAACTTCCCAAGTCTCGTCTTCAATATAGTTAGTGCAATTTTTTTCCCATTCACTTTTCCATCAATATCAACCATCTCATCAAACATGTCTTCCTCAATTAGGTTATGCTTGTCCAACTCTTCTCGATCATGTTCTTCATTAAGTACAGTATATTTGTAATCACCTTGTATTTTTAAAATATGTATTAGTACATTTAATAATTTATAACTATTGAATAAGTAATTATACAAAAAAATTATCATACATTAACAAATAATTTAATTTAAAAAAAAAAAACCTGTTGAAGAGTCTTCAATAATGTCATCATCTGGAATAATATATTTGGGCTTATACTCCTTTAGATCATAAAAAGGTTCATCAAGATCATTCACATTTACCCAAACCCCATCTTTAGGACTTGCATTTTTTCTAAATTCCTCATCATCTGTATCCTCGTAAAGAGCATATATTCTTGTTTATTTGATGAAACACATTCGTCTGTTCTTTTGACACGTTTAAAAGATATTGGTGCATCTTCATCAGATATCTTTCATGCAAAAGTTTATAAAAATAAATACATCTCATCAAAACATAATTTATGTTATTTAATTAATGCAAAACAATTTAAAATCTTACCAAGAGTTTGTTTTGTTCATTATGACTCAAATCTTTTATGTTTTTTTTTGGTTGTTGGTGTCCTCATCATCTGATGAAGTTAGATCAATGATTTGTTTCTTCTTCATGGCTGGGGATTTCTTTTCATCATCTGATGATATAACCTGGATAGTATTTGAGTTGCAAATTTTGTTGTTTTTACAAAGTCTTCGACGTTTATTTCCAAAGTTATTAGGCTGTACATATCACAAACTTTTAAACATGTTATATGACAAACATATTGTATAAACTTGGTAGATAGTGAATGAATAAAAAGTTTATAACAATACAATAATTAATAAAAGGAGTAAATATTACTGAAACAATTAATACGATTAAATTGAATAAAAGTTGACAAAAGTATTAATTATGTACTTAAGGATGTTAAAATCCAAAGAACGCTAATGGTTCTCATGTGTTTGTTAAACATACAGCTTTATGCAAAGGTCATGGGTTCGACCTTTGTTGATTTTTTTTCCAACTTTAATTTTTTTTTTTAAATTCCCATTATTTTTTGTAACTTAATTTTTCATTATAAAAGTATGTACAAATTAGAAAACATTTATAAAAACATACAAATACACCTAATCATCTACAAAATCAAATAATAATACAACTACTTTATTTACCAAATAAACAACTAAAAATAAGATGAAAAATAGTAAAATCACGTACGTTTTCATTATCGGAAATTACAATGGTTTCTTCTATTGAAGTCAAGTGGGTTTCAATGGAAGACTTGGTATCAAGTGTTTGTTTTCTCGATTTCTAAGAAAAAATAACGAATACAATAATTGTTATAATATGTACCAAAACATTTACAATGTACATTAACATAAGCATATATTATAGTATGAATATTCAAAAGTCATAATGTAATTAAAAATAAAACAATACCTTCATGGAGTTTTGTTTTGTCATTATGGTGATAATGTGATGAGAACTAACCAAATTGATTAATGAATAACCGAGATTATAAACCTATATTTATAGATGTTTAACAGCTATATTAATTAGGAAAATATATATCTAGATTCATATTACGAATTCAGATTTGTTCTACACTTAGGAATTAGATATATTAAAGGAATGGATATACCTTATACCGGATTTAAATTTCTTATCATAATAATAATTTTAAAATATAAATTTGTAAAACATAATATTTTTAATATTTGTGTTTACTAATTGGTTTTAATTATTTCTCTTTATGTTATAATATATTTTTTTATAATGTATTAAGATAAGTATCAAATATCGAATTAACATTAATATAAATTATGCAATTCAACTAATTACTTGAAAGATAAATATAAAGTAAACAAAGTACTTTAAAAACATAAATAAAAAGTCTTAATATTACTAAAATTAAAAATAAAATACATAAAAACTTAAATTAAAACAAATCTTCAAATTTAAATGATAAATGAAGTTGGTCATAATCATATGTTTCAAGCACTTCATCTTCAACTTCATTGGCATCCAGAGCAGCTTCAGTCAATGTCTTTATTTTTTTGGATCTCCTATGATCCATAACTTCTTTGATAAGCTCTTTGTGTTTCTTCCTCTCCTCTTTTATTTTTTTTTTCTTCTCTTTTTTTACCTCTTTCTCTTCCCATTTGCGTTTTTTTTATGCTTGTTTTTTAGCCTGTAGCCAATCATACACTGCAGCAATGGAGTCTTCACCACCCTGGGCATGATTATCTTGAACTACATCTGCATGCATGTTAAATAACTATTTTAATAACATATAAATAGTTTAGGTTAAATAACAAATAGATTTAAAACATTGATTTTTACGTACCTAAGACCTCTGCAACTTGAACAATATCTTGATTGGCAGCCATGGTTTTTTTTTTATGTGAAAATGTAGGTATGTGAAACGAAGTGATAATGTTTATTGGGAGATGGAATGTAATGAGTATGGCAGCTATTTATCTCAGAATATGGAAGACAAAAGGGTTGGCTTTAATTAGGATTTTAATATAGAAATTACGTGTTTAGTTTATAGGAAATTGTGTGTACAAAATTAAAATCACTCAATGTATTTAAATATGTATTAGATACGATTTACAAATTTAAGAGTTTTGAAAATACATGATAAGAATTTTAAACATACTTATTTTAGCCTGAATATATGGAGTATAAATATATGATTTATAGTTGTAGATTAACATAGTAAATTGATTTAGATTGATTTGTAAACTATAAATATTAGATATACTACATTGTCTCATTATTTATAGCTTATAATAACAGTTAAATTTTTAAAAAATGCTACATACGTTTTACATATTTCATTAGATCAATTACTTCTATTAGGTAGTCAATATTTAACTTAATCAACACAATCAAGTATGTATTTATATATGTATTAGACACGCTTTATTAATTTAAAGGTTTAGAAAATATATGATAAGAATAAGCTCATGATTATGAAGGCAAAACAATTATCAACTATAGCACTTACATACTTTTTAAGCTAACCTCAAATTTAATCATAAACATACATATTATGTTAATCCTTATTATAAAACAAAATCACACATAAAATTCAAATATTGTATGGGCTTCTATTATTGGGCTTTAAATAAAAACACTAAATAAAACCATTATATTGGGCTTTAAATAAAAACACTAAATAAAACCATAATATAAATATTAATCCTACAAAAGACAAAATATTTATTAAACGTGCAAAAGTTTATTTAAATATGAAATAAAATTCATCTTAATATGCTCAAACAAAATTAAATCCATGAAAAGCAGAAATCAAACATCCTTGTCGACATTTGTTGACACCATCTTCTTATCTGAATGTTTTGTATTCTCTTGATCTTCTTCTTCATGAAATGAATCATAAAACAAACTACGATCTCTTTTCCTACAATGAGTCTCTTCAGTTGTTGTGTCTTCTACCTCATTGCCATTGGCATTGGCAGATGACAAAGGACAATCATGACCAACAGTTTCCTTCATAACATTTGAATCAGTTTCCTGCGTAGTTTAATATGAGTTACTTAAATACATTATTTTTTAAAAAATATTGGCATATAACTAAAAAAATATGATACACGTTTTTAAGTTACCTTGTCCTCATGAATTGAAGAATTTTTTAAAACATTGCCATCTTCATCTGTATTAAAACCTTCTTCAGAGACTAATGAATCATTTTCATCATCTTCTAATTCATATTCATTATCTTCTAAATTATCATCATCAATCTACATTAATTTAAAATAAAAATTAGCCACATTATAAAATTGTATGTTGTATACTTATTTAAAGAAATAAATTTTAAAAAAAAAATTATAAAGCATTATCAACATCAAACCTCATTATCCAAGAACCCCATCTTGAAGTAGTTGATTGTATCAACATCTTCTGTCACCTTTTCTGCACGGTATATGTGGCTATTATTGTTGTGGTTAAACTCAGAATAGAATATCTTGAAAATATATTGTTTCCCAATAATTTGATTAAGTTCATCAGGGAAATATTGGTCTGTATCCATTCCATGTTCTTCCATAATTTCCCATGCAGTCAAGTCAGTCATTTTATGAACATTCTTGTCGAAAATTACAACTTGTGCAGTTCCGCTATCATCAACTATACGAACAATTATTTTAAACCTGCATATGAATTTGAAAATTTTAAAACGCTACAACCGTTTTATTTATTTTAATCTTTAAACATATAAATGAAAATCTTAAATTTTTATACCTAGAAGCAACTGCGTATGTTTCTTCATGTTTTTTGCAGTACCACAATTGTTTCTTGTTTTGTGAACTTGTTCCTGTATTGGATGAAATAGCTGTGACTCTAGAATTGCATGCCTTGCAAGCTGCATAAGCCCACCCACTTTCATATTGTATGCTATGTATTCTAGCATAAACAACACAATATGTTTTCTGCAGTATTTAATAAAACATTTGTTAATAATAAAATAAATAACTTATTACAATTAGTTTATATACATAAAAACATAACAATTTAAAATATATTTAAGCTATTACTTTCTTACCGGTTCTATACTACGAATCATGCCAACCATCTTCTTTAAGCAACCTTGCATAAATTCAGAAGGTGTAACAACATGCATATCTTGCGTGTACGATTGAATACGAAAATCATTTGCTTCATAACCTTCTTGTGCTTCATACCTGAAATATGTAAAAAAACATCACTTTTATATTTACATAAAATAACATATACAATTATAAAATTAAAAATAAAGTGTTAAAAAAAATTACCTCTCTCGGAAAGAAATTAAGTGAGATATTTTCCTGTTCACATATATCTTTGAACCAAATAGAGCATTATGTATTGATGGTTTATCTGAAGTATTGAAAATTTCAACAATTATATAATTTCATAAACTACATACATTGTAATTCCAATAATTCAACATAAATAGTAATTTAAAAAACTTACTATCCCAATATTTAACTTTTCCAAACATGAAAAGAATGTCTAAATGGCCAATATCATCTACTTTCCGTTCGTATTCATCCCACATGTGTGCTCAATTATCCCAAAATGTACAATCAAGCCTGTAAGATCTGCATAAAATCCAACAATATAATTATGTGTATGTAAACTTACAAAACTATGTAAATGTATATTACTCACTCTGCATCTTCAATAACAACAGTTGTTCGAACTTTTGGTCCTCCAGCACTGTTTACAGTAACAATATTACCAATTCCGACAACTGTACCAATTACATCTGTAAAAAATTCATAAAATTATCAAATCAATATAAACATGCTTTCAAATAATTTTATGAACACTTTAACAGATATAAATATACCAACACAATCATGTTCATGATACTCATTGTTGGTGTCTAAAATGCTGGTAAATGGTTCATTTATGAAACCAACAATGTTGTCGTCCATTTGGTCTATTCTTGTTACTTGAGTTCCTTTATAAAACGAAATTTTCCATTTGTTTGGCAACAACGGTATCCTTCCACTGTTTTCTACCACACCAAAATCAGATATGATATAGCATTGACCCTCTTGGATAAGTGGTTCAAACTTGAACATCAATTCTTTCTTTATATAAATCTGTATACGATTTCCCTGAGTTACAAAAAAATTACAAATAAATTATGTTATCAAAGTGCGGAAAAATATAATATGAGGTTCATTGTAAAAGAATACTTACATCTACATCCTGGAAAACAAAATCCAAACTGTAAGGATCCTGTTCTTCATGGAGTTTGTGAGAATGCCACAGAGATATGCATCTTCCTTTAATAACCATGCTATTGCACATTGGATTCAGATGTTTAATGGCAGTAATAGTTCGATTCTTTATCACAGGTCCTGATTCAAAACTTTCAGATAAAGAAGACTGCTTTGATGATTGCCTGTCTACATTGTATATCCACCTCTGCTGTTTCTTTTTGGTGCTTCATAACTTTTACCTGTTCATAAAACAACAACATATAAGAAGTAAATATTGCATATATAAAACACTATACATACTTTTATTTTTACTCAACCATACCTCTGAAAGTATCACCAGATTTAAAAGAAGATGGTTGATATCCAAAATTCTCTTTAATTTTTGTATTCCCTATTAATAAACATTATACATAAACAATTAAACATAAACAGATTAAGTAATATAAACCAATACAACAAATAGTATACAAACCATTCCTTGGATCTTTTCTCCTGTTTTCAATGTAAGGCATTCTTTCTGATTCTATAATTAACATTAATTGACCATAACAAAATATATCAATATACTAATAAAAAAACTATTAAAGAGTAAATAAAATATATGTTATAACACAAACATAAAATAAACGAATTTTACCTTTATGTATCCAACCTAAATTCATAGAATGAGACCTAAAATTTGCTAAAGGAGTATCACTTTCTACTATCAATGCATCTGACAAATCAAATACATAATGAAATTATATTTGACAAAACATTATAAAAATAAATAATAACAATAAATAAACAATTGATAAATTACCTTTAGAACTTTCTTTAACGGCCGGTTTAAACATCTTCTTTGTTGAACAATCTATCAAGTTAAACACATAATCATATTATATTTTTCAAAACATTATTATAAAAATAAATTAAAAAAAAAAAAAAAAAAAAAAAAAAAAAAAAAAAACGGATCAATTACCTTCATAACTTTCTTTCTCAGACGGTTCATACATACTACTTGTTCCATAATTTGATTTTTTAGATATACTTCTTCCTATAAATTAATTGTAATATTAATATACAAACTAAATACATAATATTTAAACTATATTAAAATTTAACAAAAATAACTCTTCTGAAACCTGTAGAATTCAAATTCTTATTCTTAAAACCTCTTCTTGGTGTATCACATTCTATCATGAAATCCTTAACACTGCTTACATCTACATGTTGGTTATCTGAATAAAATTAAAAAAAAAAAAAAAAAAAAAAAAAAAAAAAAAAAACATAAAACATATAATACATGTTATATATTCAGTTTCAATAATTGTAAATTATTTTGTTAAATAAAAAAATACAAAACAAAAAAGATAACCTGTAGAATTTGATAAAACCTCATTGTTTGAGTGATCATCTGCTTTTGCAAAAAAAGTAATACTATATTATTAATACATTAACAATAGCTTTTGTTATTTAATTAAACTACATCATAATATATGATTAACAAATACTGTAAAACTAACCTGCAGAATCGATATTAGTATTCTTCATAATATGCTCACTCATTCCTGAAAAGTATATTTAACAATAAATATTCATATAACATGAATCATAATAATAATAACCAACAATAATCATATAATAACTACTTTAAAATTTACTACCTCTGTCCCATAAAAACTGTCCAGTTTGACTTTTCAAAGTCAAACTGGTTGAACTTTGACCTTATTTATTTTTGTGGTTATTATATAATACTTGATGCAAAATATATGAATAGATTGAGTTTTAAGTGTATTTTTCATTGGTATAATTTTTCATCAAGTATTATATAACACATAAAAAATATTTAAGGTCAAAGTTGAGCCAGTTTGACTCTGAAAAGTCAATCTGGACAGTTTTTATGGGACGGAGGGAGTATATATATTTGTAAAAAAAATAAAAATAAAATAAAAATAAAAAAAATAAAACCTGATGAAACCATTGTTGATTTTTGACTTTTACTTTTCCTTGTTGCTATAAAATCATCAAAAATTAAAATATGCATAATGTTATTACAAACAATAACTAAAGATAGCTAATATAAACTTCTTAATAATATGTAAACCTGGTTTCTGCAATCTAACATCTGTTTCAACACTTTCAGAATTTTTCCTACTATTGGATCTTGAAATCCTAAGCGAGTGTCTTTGTGGTTGTGGCTGCATACTGGAAACTGATAGAATGAATGAATATTAGTTTATGAATACATGTGGTACCTATAATACGATATATATACCAAAAAATTAGGGTTAATAAATAAAGATTTATATCATATTTACAAAAGATATATCATAATAATTTCCATACTTATCATATAACTTAATATACAAAACAATATTTTACGTTTAAAATCATGTACAATAAGCATGCATGCATATCCAGTGACATAATAAATAACGAACTAAATAAACACAGACTTTAAAATACACAAATCTTACTTATGTGGAAAACTAGAAGAGGGGTTGAATAGTTTACCGCTTTTTAAATCCTTTTTAATTTGAATATCTTTAAAAACTTTTACGTTTGCTTAAAGATATAAACACAATGTTATATGGTTGATTCTTTGAAAAGCTTTTCATGTGAATAACAATTCTAACTTTACTAGTTTTATACTTTGAAAAGCTTTGCTTGTGATGATCCTAACTTTGCTTGTTTAGTTCTTTGAAAAGCTTTATATGTAACTAGTAATTCTAACTAAAGAACAACATGTAATAAGCAAAGATAAAGAAAGAAACGATCAAACCACAACACGATTGTTTATTGTGGTTCGGCTACAAAGACTCTTTTTCTTTGCCCTACATCCACGTCCCGAGTTTCCAACTCGAGAGTTATAAGCACTAATCAACAAGTTCCTTTCACCGGCGGAGAAAACCTTTACAACGTTGCTTACACTTTTACCGATACTAAGCTAGATGTCGAGTTCTTTTACACGGGTACAACCACTCCCATCGTCGCTTACACTTTTACCGACACAAAGCTAGATGTCGAGTTCTTTACCAAGGGTACAACCACTCCCGTTAGTTCTTTTACAAGGGTACAACTACTCCCGACACACTACGTATTTTGAGGCCTAAAATACTAACCACTTACTTCTACATACATGACACAAATAAAGTATAAACTACCAAAGCTTATACATGACCAAGCTACCAAGACTTGCAACTTTAGAGTTGAAGTTTGTAAATTCTTGAATGATCTTGTGAAGTCCCTTGCTACATAAGAGAATCACACAAATCAAAATGTTACTGAGTTAGTTGAGAGAGTATGTGAAAATATGTCCTAAAAAGGTGACTCAAAACTAACAAATGGTTTGGTATTTATAGCAAACCATTCTGCAGGTCTGGCGGATACGGCGGACCCCTCAGAAGGGTTCTGCCTGTGTATCCCCAGGGTACCGCCAGGGCTGCAGTTGGTTTTTGCAATAAATCTTCCAAACCAAACAAGGTCACATCACATTACTTCTAGTCAAACATAAGACTTGCAAGAAAGCATAAGGTTAGTCAAACATTCTTTCTTACCATAAATGTATATGGACAAAGCTTACCCTAAATGTGATGTGACATTACTATTTTAAGAAATAAATGTGATGTGACAAGACACTTTCTAATTTAAGAAATAAAAACAATATTTTGTTTAAAAGGAAATATAAACCTTAGTTAAACAAGACTTAAACACTTAAAGTGATGATTTACTTATAGCTAAACTTCATACTTTGTCATTAACAAAACTTAGCAAAGATCATAAAATATAAATAACGTTTTTAGGCGATATTTGTATTAACAATCTCCCCCTTTTTGTTGATGACAAATCATAAACTTTATTTATAAGTAAGTCACTAGTTTTAGTGTTAAGTCTTATAAAGTTAGTATAAAAACTTGTTTTTGCAAAAAATGAGGTGATAAGCACAAGTTTAAATAAATTCTAACATAAACTTTATTTATAAGTAAGTCACTAGTTTTAGTGTTAAGTCTTATAAAGTTAGTATAAAAACTTGTTTTTGCAAAAAATGAGGTGATAAGCACAAGTTTAAATAAATTCTCCCCCTTTTTGTCGAAACAAAAAGAAGAGTAGCGAAGCGGAAGTAAGCACTTGCTCCCCCTTGGACGATACTCCCCCTAAATGGAGTGCCAAGAGAGGAGACATGAATTTTGAACCTACAAGAAAAAGGTTAGTTGTCGCACAAGACAAGTCATGAAGGAATTTCATGTTTAAAACACAACTAAGAGTTGTGAAGTGAAATAATACACCACTCATGCTCCCCCTTGAGTATTACTCCCCTAAATGGAGTATCAAGGAAGGAAAGCATGGATAATGATCCTACAAAAAGAAATGTTAGTTTCAAAAACACAAGATATATGTATTGTACCATAGCAAGGTATAGTTCACTTATTATACCTAAATGGTCAATAAACAATGAAAACCTTGTAGTAGAATGAAATTCATTTCATGTAAAATTTTGACTCTTAAAAAGTCAAAGACAAGATATTTGGATTACACCATCCTACTTCTAAAAGTAAAGAAAAACTAAAAATAAACTAAGAACATAAAAAGCTACAAGGAAATCATCATTTTCCTTAATGAGAAACATTTTCCAAAAACAAGGCTAAGGTTGTTTAAGGATGAAAATGTGGGTTGGAGGGTTGTAGCGGGCTTTATTTTGAAGGTTGAAAGGATGACACGGTTTTGGTTTGTTGGTTTAAATGGGAAACATTTTCCAAAAGAAACGGTTTTGTTTCATTTTGGAGACTCTAGGGTTGAGGTGTGTGAGACAAGGATTGTAGATGATCCAAAATATGGTTTAGTATAAACCTCATTTCTTCGGATAGCTCACGAATTTCCCTTTGACACCCTTCACTAATGTGAGCGGTTCTTTCGCAATGATTGCAATCATGGCGGGGAAAGTTTAGTGGAAGAGTGGTTTGATATGTTGGTGGTGGATGGTTTGAACTTGAAGGAGCAAAGGTGAATGGTTGAGTAGTGTTTTTGCTCCCTTCATTTTTTGATTGAAGTGTTGTTTGTAAAATCATAATATGGTTGATTTGAGACTCAACCATACGTTTGAAGGCATGAAGATGGTTTAAATGAGTGTCAATCTCATTATTAAGGTTTGGAGGTTTTTCCCATATGGATGCTTCTATTTTCTTATAAGAAGAAAGTAGAGATTCAAATTGTTGGGAAGGTTCTTGTGGTGATGGTTGTTGTTGTTGTGGTGGTTGTTGATTTTGAACAAAATGGCGGAAACTTGGTTCACCGGAAGGATTGCCATGAAGGTCTTTGTAAATTGGGTGAAACACAAATGATTGTGAGTGGGTATGACCTTGATCATTTGGAAAAATGGATGGTCTAGCATAATGGTAAGCCAACCGTTCTACTAATGATGGTTGATGGCGTTCATCATCTAGTTGCTCACTAGGTTGTTGTTGGGTTTCCATTTGAGCAATGGTGTCAAAGAGTGACAAGGATGGTGGACTTGAAGATTTGGGTGATAGGTCTTCTAATGTTTCCAAATAGGGTAGTGGTGATGTTGGAGGTGTATGGAAAAGTTCCATTGGTGTAGGTGTTGGTGATTGAGGTGATGAAATTTTAGTTGGTTGAGCTTGTTGAGAAGGTGATGTTGAATCACATGAAGGTCTAGTAGGTGAAGGAATGGTGGCTATGTTTGTATAGCAATGTGTTGGAGAGGGTGTTGGAGTATCAAGATTAAGCAAATCTTGAAAGGTGATTACATTGGTATTACGATGTGTTGGGGATGGTGTTGAGGTTGTGAGATTAAGGAAATCTTGGATAGGTGAAGAAATGTTAAGTGAAGCATCACTTGAAGAAGATGAGCTTGACTTGACGGTTTTGTTGAAGCAACAAGGTTTAACACTAATTCTAGTGGTTTTTGAGAAGGATTTTGATAACTCGGATGATGTGTTGGATTTAGTCATTTCAAAGGTGTGGTTTTGATGTTTTGAGAGAAGAAGTTTTAATGATGATGGTGTGATTTGAATTGTAGCAAAACTTTCAAATTTATAGGATGAAGGAGATGTTGAAATGGGTGTTTGGATTTGATGTTCTACCATTCAAAGATTGAGGTTTCAAATGATTTACAAAGTTTTCATGAACATGTCAAATCATTACATGTCAATCCAATGGAATAAGGTGGAGTGAAAGACCAACATATGCACTCAATGCTTTGTGATCATGGGATGTGATTTGATTGAAAAATGTTTCAATGGTTTGAAGGATCCTTTAAAAGGGTTCCTTGGGTTAGTTATGTTTGAATTTGAATTTTTGAAGGGAAGTGGCTTCCTAATTGTTTTAGTGAGTGAGAGTTGTTCTATTATGGTTATTGAAGTTAATGGAAGATGTTTCTCACTTAGGATAATGGTTTGACACTTTACAAGTTTTGGACTTAAGAAAAATGAAAAAAAAAATTCTGCAGGTGTCTGGCGGAACCCTGTTTTAGGTTCCGTTTGGTCCGTTGGGCCAATTCTGGGTTACCTAGAAATTACACTGGCGGAACCCAATTTTGGGTACCGCCAGATCCGCCAGGGCTAAAAAAATTGGCAGTCCGCGATTTTGACCAGCGAGACGATTTTCAAATTTTTCGAAAATTCCTAAAATCAAAAAGATACTGCATATCTAGTTAGGCAATGTAAAAATTGAACATGTAAACACACATATCACAGGACTTTGACCTTAAGGTCGAGAATTTCACTATACTTAGTGAAAATTGCTATAAGCATAAAAAGTTGACAAACACCTCAAACATTGTCATTATGCATAAAAGCTCATCCAAACATAATCCGACAAACGTAATAAAACAAGAACATGAAAAACAAACAAATCACGTAGTTTAACACATAAATGGTTCTAAAGCATTCATAAGCCAAACACTCCTTAATCTTCTCACAACCGGTCTATCTTCTTATTGAGCTTGTTTAGGTACCTTCCAAAGCATTTGAACATTCCTTTGGTTTGCTTGAACTCTTCGGATGCATTATCATTGGCAGGGAGTGCTTGAAGGTATTCTAAAGGAGGTAACTTAGAGTTGGGAAGTTTATCGTCCTCGCTCATGCCGGATTATGATGATGATGGTGTAGGTGATCGAGTACGTTTGCCCTTACCTTTGAAAACTCGTTTATCACTTAAAGGAACGAAGATGTGAGGAACGAGAGAATAGTCAAGGCGCATTCCATTATCGTTAGGAGGAATGGGTGAGATTGCTCTAAAGAGGCGAGTAAGAAGCATTCCATAGGGAAGAGCGGTTGTTCCAACTAAGGGTATGTCGGCCATTCTTTTGGCTAGGTAGTAGGCTAAGTTGAAGGGTTGACCGGTGGAAATGCTATAGAGCATGTAGCAAAGGCATGTGTTGATATGATCTCTATTTCCTATGGTACTTATGACGTTAGCTCTAAGGATTTCTTCCCACTTCTTAAATTGTGGTTTAAGCTCAATGAGCTCCATACCAAAAGGATCCTTATCTACAATATTCCCCGAACGATTCACCCTAGTGGTAGAGGTTCTAACAAAGAGATGTTCCTTAATAGTTTCCTTACTAGCAAGAGGTGTGTCGTATGGATGGAAACGCTCAATCGAGTCAAGGCTTGAAATAGGCCACTTATCCGTGTAGAGACAAGTGCCTTTATTTGGGACACCAAAAATGATAGCTAAGTCTTTTAGATCTATGAAATTGGGTATTTGATTTGTTGTGAAGTTTAATGATATCTTACCAAAATCATTTGTGGAAAGGTTTACGGTTGCATAGAATTCCAAGATGAACCTAGAACAAATTGGCTCATCGATTTCAAGGAGACAATCAAAGTTAATTGTGGCAAAGTTTTGGCGAATAGATGTTCCTTCTAGAAAGGATGGATCAATGGTTCTACCTTCATGAACATAGCGTTTTTCTAATGCCTTAAAGGTTTCTACCTGAACTGGGTTGAGACCTTTGGTCCTATGGTGTTTGGGCATGTACTTAAGGGTTTCCTTGTGATCGGATTTATTTGCGGGAGGCATGTTGATTCCTAGAAACACAAAATTATATGTTAATGACTTTTAACAATGTGGATGTTCTAATGTGTTCCTATATGCAAAACAATGTGGAGACTTGGTTATCTTGACTCATTTTGATTCCCAAATTGTTTTGTTATGCAAATTTTGTTGTAAAAACAAAAGATAACCAACACTCTCCTAATTAAATGTGTCTTCGATTGAATGTACCCGAAAATACATATTAGTTATGTATCCCCTTTAGCATTCAAGAGATAGTATGCAAGTGATGTTTTAATGATGTTTTTCATTTGTTTTAACAATGTGGTGATGAATCATGTTCTAGTCTTGGATGCGATTTTTGAAAGACAATGCACTTGGTGTGTTTGGCAAATCAAATTAACAACAAAAAGGATACAATTCTTAACTAATGGAAAACATAATTGACTAGCCACCAAGTTTTTCATGAATCAAGAAGTTATATGCATAAACCCTAAGATTCTAGTTAATGATTGTAAACAAGAATGTTATACTTGAATAAAAAATGCAATTGTGATTAGAATACTTACAAAGTTAGTTGGATTTAAAGAGATTGGATTGAAAGCCCTAAAATTCGTATGCTTATTTGTTTTTGAGAGGGTGATGGCTTTTTGAAAGTGAATGATTAAGTTAAGAGGGTGTTTGGTTTTGAAATTAAAAATAAAACAATCTGTGGCTTTGGTGGACCAGGCGGAACCAAAAAATGGGTTCCGCCCGTATGGTCTGAGGGTACCGTGGGTGCTGCAGGGAAAAATTCAAAAGGTATTTTCTTGATTTTTGTGGTTTTATCCTAATGTTCAAAACTAAGGTTTTAGGTCTTATGAGTCTTTGACTAAGCCTAGGAATTATGAATGCTTCACATTTAAGAGATTTTGTGAAAGCGTTGATGGAATGGTTAACGTAGAGGACTTTCTTAGATAAGACGTTCCTCAATGAACAATCTTACCAAGGCGATGATGATGGATCACAATATGTCTATTAAGAACATAATGGATTGAATTGTCGCCGAAGTTGATGCTTCCTTTGTAGAAGGGATAACAATGTTGATGAGATGAATTCTGTTGTCGACGTGAGTTAGCTTGTTCAAGTGGAGCTTGTTGATGTGCTTCTCCATCCAAAACTAGTTTGAGAACCTTACGTGTTTTGGAGAATCATTGGGTAAGCAAGTATAAAAGTGCAAGTACCACTTGTGCTTTTCTTATCAACTTATTACCGACAAAATTCCATTTTGCATACACTATGGTTTCTATTCCCGTTCTTTTGGGATACCATAATCCTAGTTGTGTAGTACCTTATGATGTATCCAAACAAGCTCAACTAAAGAGTTGTTTAAGGATCTTCTTAAACACGACCACATAGACAAATGCTAAACATAATGTTGGATCTAATTGTTACGAGAACAAGTAGTCTTCCGAACATTTCTCTATGTTTAGTTTTACCTACGGATTTACTAATCTCATTCTTGATAAGTCATCAATAACTTAACCATTGAGAACAAGAGAGTAACTAGGAATGTCTTTTAGTTAAAATCTCTTGCTTTTGGAGCTTGCTTTTATTATCAAAAAGACTTTCAAATATTGACACTATAAACACTTGATTAATTCGAAAAATCTATTATGTTTCACTAGTTGTTTTACTCTAAATTTCAAAAACTGTTTTTGTTGAATTTGTTTAGACACAACTATGACCTATAAATCAAGTTTTATAACTTATGTCAATTTTGCTTGATTCAATGTTTGACTCAAGGTGAGAAGATGTTATTTTGTACTATTACTTTTAACGTTTTACACAACATACATGTCTTGCCATCATTGGACTTTCGACTAAGTTATCATCTACCAAAGATGATATCTTAGAAGGAGGAGATTACTCGTTAAATGCTATATTCAACGACTCCTCGACTCTTTGGGTTTTCTTACTTAAGAAACTATGAACTCTATTTGTTTTGAAAAAGTCCAAGAGGTACAACATCATGAGACTATGTGTCACATTTGATGTGTAAATCCTAGATGTTGAAAACTCATTTTCTTTCACACATCCTAATGTATGCTAATGTGATTTATTTCACCTTGTGTGTTTTATGTGAGATTATCATAAAGGAGTGATTGAAGAAAAACACAATTAAAGACTCAAAGTATGGTGTTTGAGAAAGTTGTTTAACAAAGGTTTGTTTTGCAAGCATTACAAAAGTGTTAGACATTTTAACACTTAGGAAATTCTTAGTTAGCTTACTTGTAAGCAAGAGTTGAGTGAGACTCACTCAAGAGTTTCTCGTGTTTATCTCTTGATGGTTAAAGAACCAAAGCACCTTATATCTCCTACTAGTACTAATGACAAAATTCCTTGTTGTATAGAATCTAATCTTAGTTACTACTAATAGCAAGTAAACACTTTTAGAGTATTACTAATAACACATATTCCAACACATAATGCTAGAAACAAGAGACAATCGAAGTCAAGTTTAAGTAATACGTACCTTTTAAATTGCATAGAGATGCTATCAAGAGGATAAACATAACACGTAAAATCTTGGTTTGACGAGACGCTATGAAACTCAATTACTCATGTATCCAAGAAGGTTAGATAATCATATAAAGGCATAGAGCATGATAATCTTAATCCTTTTATCATGAGTTTCTATTAGAGATTGAATTATCTCTAAATCTCTCTTCTAGGTTAGACAAATTTTACTTGTTTTGTATTACTAGTTGATGGTGCTTTTGAGTTAAATCCTAATCCGTTTTTATCTTTAAATAACCTTTGACTCCTCAACAATCTTTCAAGAGATTTTGAGCTTTCATCAAATTAAGCTAACATTTTTCCTTTCTCATTTTGCTTTTTTAATGTCATATTTGTAATCTAGACATAATTTACATTCTAGATCAATTTCAACATTACTCTCAAGTCTAGACATTTTATCTTCTAACAAGATTTCCTTTTCAAAGATATTCTCAAAAGATTTTGAAGACTCATTGTTAAAGATAGTTTTTAGGTTCATGTTGCATAAACGTTTAGACTCATTTTCTAGTTTAGAAAACTCTAGGATAAATTTGTTAAAGCAAAAGTGTTTGGTTTCAAAATGTACCTTGCTTGACATTTTATCTAGTTGAGAATCACAAACCGGATGGTTGGCTTCATCTTCATCCGGCTATTCCATGAATCGTAAGCAAGTCCACTAAGAGCTCGTCATGAGTAATCATCTTCACTTACACCTTCATTTAAAACATTTAAACTAGTAGTACATGTATTTATCTCAACTAAACGTCAATCAAGTAATATATCTAAGACTTCTAATACATATGTGAGATCAAATTGATCATCTTTGACTTGACATATCTATTGATGAAAGTTTAACATATTTTTCCAAATATCATTAGCCGT